>OZ005655.1:110842269-111442269 GCA_963930645.1 Salticus scenicus
TCTGGCCAAAAATTTGTCTTGAGTAAGGGTATGCTTTGAGTAACTTAATTTGCATAATACACATTTTATTACACTTTCATAAAATAATTTTAGCTATAAACATTTTCACAATTTAACATTTATAAAATATCAAGTAATTCTAGCCGTGTCAGTTTACAAAACAAACTATGCATGATTGTGTAAATCTAGCCTAATCGTGTGGGTGGTCTAATGCAGTTATACAGAACTTTTAAGTATGTTATCACTCACCTGAAATCCAAGCTTTTAAGTGTTATAAAAATTACACACGTATCTTTAAAGATTTCGTCGTAAATAACTAAATAAATAAAAATACAAGTTTAAAATAAAATTTCTAATTGGCTTAAAATCAATGTTTTCGCAAGGATTCTCTCTAGTAATGACTTCAATTACTCCAGCTATCGGTAGATCAAAAGAAAACTGTTAGTTCTACTATCAAGTATAAGATAAGTACATTTTTACTAGTAGTTAATTTTAAATTTGAAAGTAACAACTTACTGAGTTTAACAACAGCTCCGTCTTCTCTACATTAAAATAAAAGAATTGGGTAAGACGGAAGAAGTGCATGCAGAGTAATGTAAAAAAAAAAAAAAAAAAAACTGCAGAATCTCGAAATTGATAGAATTTTAGAATAATTTTCTGTATAATTGCAAAGGAATTCCAAGTTTTAAAAAGCAAAATCTTATCTGAAAGTAGTAGAAAATCTATGCTCCAAAAGTTCCCGTTGGCGATTTTAGATTTTAAGCTAATGGTGTTAAGAAATAACGGTACATTTTAAAGATATCAGGTTACAACTGCACATTCTAAAGATTTAAGTTGGTGCAAAAATATATGCTTTTTTACGTTAAATGAATTTATTTATTTATTTATTTATTTTTAAATGAATTTTTATTTAACTATGTCTCTGTTATATACTATTTTGAAGACTAAATGTCACTCTATCGATTTATACCAATGGTTTTGTTGTTACAGTTGTTTATTTTACAGTTGTTTATTTTATTTATTTATTTATTTATTTATTTATTGTTTATTTCATTTTGATGCTGTCAATTTTATCAGGAAAAGAAATAAAATTCACCCGATTTTATTGTATGAGTTCAAAATAAATCAGCAGAAAGTGCTCGAAATACCAACATTTAACCAATGGACCGTCAGCGAACTTATAGCTCAACATTGGTTTAAAACGAGGTAACATCAGTCAAAATAAACTGTAGTTTGCATGTAATTTTTTATTCAAACGGAAAATTTTATATTTACAAAACAAAAACATATTTTAACGATATATATTATTACCTATTTTGGTTATCGATTACCGTGTTTTTCCCTAAACTGGTGTAAATACGGGCTAGGGCCCTTAGAAAGACTCCCACGGGGGCAATCCCCTTCCGGCCTAGGACCCTAGTGCAGCCAGTCGGCTTTATAATCCTAATACCATACCATATCGCACCAGTTACCGTTTGAGTTTTTAAAAGATTTTACTGAAATGTAACTTTTTTTTTGTCTTATATAAAAAAAAATAATTTACTGGAAGTACAGAAAAATCTTGCGAATAAATATAATTTTTTAACATTTACACTGATAAACATTTAATCGTTTGATTATAGGTAACGTAGGCTTCTGAATTTTCCTGTAAATATTACAATATGTATAGTTATCTATTTAGACTGTATTAAGACGTAAATGACTGTATTGTACCACTATCAATTTTTCGAGGTACTGTTATTTCCTGTTCGATCACGGTTTGTGGTGCAAAATAAAAAGTAATTTACTAAAATAGCCTGTGGTTAAAGACTGTAAAACCTGCTTTTCTTTCTCCCCTTAAACATGTATAACCGCTGGAGAAATGACAGTACTGTGAAAAGTCATCACTTACGGCCAATAATAAAATATTATTGCCAATGACTGACATTTAGCAAGAAAACGCAAAAATTATAGCAGTATAGTAATTTACAGTAAAGTTATGCAGTAAAAAACTGTAAAGCAACAGTTATTTTTTACAATGTAAGCAAGTCGGAGTTGGTTATTTTAGATATGCTATTTTTGGCAGTGCCACTTATTAGAAATTTTTAATTATATTAATTGATCACGTAAAAAAATAAAATTTACTGTAGTATCGATAGCTTCCCTTAAATCGAATGTTTTCATATTTTTTTTAATCTTTTAAAATAACATGCAATTTCGTTCCTCACTTTTAGAATAACTGTAAGACGAATAAAAACACATTAAGAACAGTTAAAATTTGTAAAAGAATAAATATAAATTGATTTATTAAGCAGTATTGATATTGAACTGTTCTTTTAATGTAAAATAAATGCATTTTTCATAATTTTAGTAAAAGAAAAAAAAATTCGATTTCTGATGTATTACTTTACAAAAAATCTCGTATAAAACTCACATTTCAAGTCTGCAGTACTCTATCAAATTCAAATAACTGACAGAACAAATTTCTTTCTCTCTATGAAAGGAAAGATAATAGAAAATACATTTTAAAATCTTGCATTTTGGTGTTTATTTTTCTAGTATGGCTAAAGTTACAGATGACTTTTTAAACTACTAGTACCCCTACTGTGAAATAACTACCATTTCCTATTTCAAAGAACAATTTCTAAACAGTATTTTCCCTAAAACTAGATATAAACGTTTTTTTTTGAATAAAAATATATAGGTACCATTAAAAGGAATAAAGTAGAAAAAGTGAAAAATATAGACATATGATATATACTTAAATTTCTGGTAATATTTAAATGTTTTACGCAGCGTTTTCAGCTTTCTTGTTAATGCGTTTCTGATCTTTAAATAAAAACAACACTGAAATTCTATGAAAGTCAGCAATTTTTAATATCTGACAACTTCAATGAAGCTAAGATCGTTCTTGGATGTTTTTTCTTTGCTTATTTAATTGACAGTATAAAAATTCGTTAGAATCACTTATGCAGAGCTGCCGACCTAATCCGGCAAATTGTTAGTACCGCCCACTTTTTCTACACCACTTAATTTTTAGAGTAATTCTTTTTAAATGCATTTAAAATTAATTAAGGAAAAAAATACTCTAAAAATTGAGTGGTGTAGAAAAAGGAGCGGTACTAACAATTTGCCGGATTAGGTTGGCAGCTCTGCTTATGTGTTAAGATTACTAAAGTCTAATGATAATTAATGTACTACATGAACATACTGAGTGTCCTAATATAGACTGACGATGTTCGAAAATTTATAACAGAAAAACGGTTAAGGTTAGCAAACACGATTTTTGAAGCGAATTCATGTGACAGGACATAACATTTTCCTCTTTGATTTCCTGGTTTAAATTTAAAAATTCTCGACAGATGAACTTTGTAGATAGCAAACCTGTAAAACAAAGAAAAAATAATTAAAAATCATGTCACAATCTGTCGAAATGTTTTAATGAGTTGAAATTTCATTACAATATTTTTTAATAGTCCACCATCAATCCTTTCCGCGGCTGCGTATTTTATGATTTGCATACACCAAAAAAGCAAAATACAGTAAAAGTGACTTGCAGCGCCATTTGTCGGATAGCTTTAAAACTAAAGCCAGGAACTGTGGAAGAAGAAAAAAAGTTATGTCCTGTCACATGAAGTCATTGCAAGAACCGTTCTTTTAACCTTAAAATAATAATAATAATAATAGCGTTTACCTGTTATAAATTTTTGAAAACCATCAATCAATAAAGGATTTTCCAGAAAAGTTGAAATGTGTTTTAAATTTTTATCTGTTTGAGATAAATAAGCAATGTAAATTGAAAAATATTCAAAATTAGGTAGCAAAGAAAACTACGTTAAAAAAATATTCCGCCCGTTAATTTTCAAAAAGATACATTTTTTATATGACCCCTTTAGATAAATTTGGTCAGTTACAAACTTTTTGTTTTACACCCAACAAAAAAATTAGGGGGGAAAAAATGGTGTCATTAAAATCAACTGATTTATGATAGAGACAAAAATAACTGACTTACTACTTAATAAAAATGACTTACGTCATTTTTACGTATCTCTTAAATGATTCTTTCTTCAGTAAGAACAAGGATCGTATACAAACTGATAGTGGAAATTTGTAGATAAAACACTATGACAACATATGTTAAAAGTCCGAAATGTCCTTAAATACAGCCTGAGAGATATAAACTGCGATCTACTAAGCGTGCCGTGGGATGCATTTAGCATTCATTTCAGTCAAAACTTTTCTGCACTTTTAATGATTATGCAGTTTAACCGTTTGAACGCTGAAGCATTTTCTGAAACACATCCTTAAATTGCTATCGCTATTTGAGGCCTCAATAAAAGTTTTTCAGTTGTGAATATTTAATTTTAGTTATGTAAAAAATTTGAAACCCAATCATGCAAACTGGAAAACCACGCCGTGCCGTAAAAATTAAAAAAAAAATCCAAGTAAGCAGAAAGCGAAAGTGAATGTATAAATGTGCTTTTTTATGCCTAAATTATTTACCCTCGATAGCTCTTTCTACAGAAATAAAATATGAAATTTTCTAATGATCTATAAAAACACACCTAATTAATGAAAACCACGCCTTACTGTAGCGTTTGTAAAAGGCCAATTTAAGTATCATTAAAGGATGGATAAAAATAAAAAACGTGTTTTACCATTAATAATTGTTCACACACTATGTTTTACGAAAATTTAGGATCAGCGAAAAAATCCAATTTTGTTTTCCAAATATGCAATTCAGCGTAGTGAAGGGGTGTGTATTTTGATAAGATTTTATCAAGACCCTTCCCATTCTTATTTTTTTCCAACTTATTTCACAAATATTATGATATATATTTTAAAAATGATGAAACGAGCGTCGTAATATTTTATGCGTCAAAAATCATGTTAGATATTTCTTTTTCGAAAGAACTACATTTAATTAATTTCAGCGGACTGACGTTGTTTTCTGGTGATATTTTTTGAGCATTAAAAAAAAAAAAAAAAAAAAAAAAAAAAAAAGTGTTATTTAATAAAACACAATCACTCATACAATTGTCAGTTAATTTATTAATTCTTTTTATGTTTTACAAATAAATAATGAAAGAAAAGAACTTTATAAAATAAATAAACAAATATATATATAGAGCTGCCAACCTAATCCGGCAAATTGTTAGTACCGCCCATTTTTCTACACCACTTAATTTTTAAAGTATTTGTTTTCTTAATTCATCGTAAATATATTTTAAGAAAATAACTCTAAAATTTAAGCGGTGTAGAAAAATGGGCAGTACTAACAATTTGTCGGATTAGGTTGGCAGCTGGGTATATATATGTATTTACTTCTTGTAAAAGAAAATAATGAAAAGATAATGTTCTACAACAGTGTTTTGGTTCTGAATGGTTGATTTTGTTTACGTAAAAAATTTAAATTAAAATTCCGGTGATATCTGAATTTTACCTCTCGCAGTTTTCGAGACTGAACATTGCAGCGCTATCGCACTGCTTAGCAGTCAAACGGTTAAAAAACTGCTTTCATAGCAAAAGGCCAGCATGTGTCATTTGCAAAGCAATATTAATGATCAAAAGCGTCACTTACACTGCTTTAATTTTTCTAGTGTTAATATAAATATTTGAAGTGGCTAAATTACAGTTGAATAATAATAATAATAAAATCATCACTGAATTCATCTATCATTATTTCCTTATATCTGCCCGTTATGTGGTCACGAGGCAAACTGTATTGAAGATTAAACGATGCAACAAGTACGTATAGTTGGGAACTGTTAATAACCTGAGGAATTCGCATGATTTATTGTTTTTGTTTATATTGTATTGAATAGCATTGTAACATATAAAATATTCACAAGCAAGCAAAATAAATTTGAAACTTGCACGAGAATTTTTTAAGACTCAAAATGATACGCACTTTATTCGACGCAAAATAGATGGCCGCTGAAAGATGCATTTTTTTTTTTTTTTGTGTGTGTGTGTGAATTTTTATAGGCTTGATGAAGGATGTTAATTTGTTATTTCAAAACGAAACAATAATTGTTTGTTTTTATAATTTATTCTAATTGTTTTTATCATCCAACAGAAGTTTATTGGTGCATTTTATGGTAATATAACAATATAACAGTAAGTTCGAAAAATTTTTACATTTTGTATAACTCACACACACAGCATGTCTCTTTCTATAACAGAGCTGCCAACCTAATCTGGAGGATTGTTAGAACTGTCCCTTTTCTCACACCACTTAACTTTTAGAGTAATTCTTTTCAAATTTATTTACGATGAATAAAGAAGAAAAATACTCTAAAAAAAGACTGCTGTGGAAAAAGGGGCGGGTACTAACAATCCTCTGGAAACTATAGTATAAAAGAACGTTGCATCACAGATGAATTAAAATTTACTATCACTCAACTACATAAATATCAATTTACAAGGGTATTAACTACGAATGACGAATGGCAGAGTAATATAGTGATTTATACATATATCAAAATTTCGAAACAATTTTCTTTTACGTTAAAAGTTTTCTTATCACTCTTATGGTAATGATAACAAAATTGTTGAAACGAGATGAAAGTGCATTCTTTATGGATCACTCAACTACAGATAAAGTGAATCCAGTAGGATAAACTTTTACAAAACTAAGGAACATAAGGACAATTAGTAATTACATATCCAGAGCTGCCAACCTAATCCGGCAAATTGTTAGTACCGCCCCTTTTTCTACACCACTTAATTTTTAGAGTATTTGTTTTCTTTGTTCATCATAAATATATTTGAAGAGAATTACTCTAAAAATTAAGTGGTGTAGGAAAAGGGGTGATACTAACAATTTGCCGGATTTGGTTGGCAGCTCTGCATATCATTTTAATGTTACAAATGATATCTTCGTAGAGGGCGTTTTGCAGGAGATTGACTGGTAAGTGATTCTGCAGGAAATCACTTGAATCAGTTCATTAATCAAATACCCTACAGGGAAAATTATGTCTTGATTCCATAGGAATTCATATGAAGTAATTATTTTAACCCCGTTTGAATCAATTGAAGACCTAGTCGCTTGTAACTCTGATGCTGTCCGGGAGATTCAAGATACACCCAGTGTTGCCACATCTGGCGGATTTCTCATTCAACAATCACCAATAATTTTGAGAAGTGATATTTAATATCTGGCAACACTCGATACAGCAGGAATTTTCCAGCCTTTTAGGGATTTTTGCAGTGCTGATGTAAAAAAGTTTAGCCAAAATTTAGCGCATCTTATGTAACACGTGAGTGTTCTTACCAAAATAAAACTCGTCACAAAAAGGATTTTTACTACACTATCGTATTATTGTTTTTTAATCTTGTCAGATCGCGTGTAGATGCCATTTACGTATGTGACAAAGAATCATCTTTGTTAACCCACAGATGACAATCTACTTTTTCTGCAAGTATATGTAGCAAATCTGTGGTTCCTCTAGCAAATAGTCTGTTGTTAACACTAATAATTTTTTATTTTTTATAATTTAATGAAAAAATAAAACTTTATATCAGTGTAATGATATTTAAATTTATACAAAACGAATGACATAACAAAAAAAAAAAATAAAAAAAAAAAATAATAATAATAATAATAATACTGATTTAGTCACTTTTTAAATAAATTTAAATATACATCTATTCCATCGAGAAATATAACCAAATAATAAATATCGTATGCAAAATACATTTTTAAAAGTAGTCCTGAATGTAAAGATACTGAAAGCCTAGTTTTTGATACTATTTCCCAGACACTTTTCAAAATGCAGCTCTATTTTGCATTATTCATTTATGTTTCGGAAATACTTTTACCTACTGACATTCTTATACGCAAAGCTTTTATTACTATTCTAGAACCACAAGAAGACTTTTTGCATAAATATGGTTTAGAAATATTTTAGGAGGTATTATTAAATAAATAAATACCGCAAATAAATTTTAATACAAAAATAATACTGAATGGAATGGAAGTAAAATAATGTATTATTATTATTATTATTTTATTATTTTTTTGACGGTGGCAGGTATTGAGGAAATTCTTTTTATGTAATATCTACTATATTTTTCTTTCTCTTTTCTTTTCTTTCTTTCTTATTTTTTTTTCTACGTTATTTACTGTTATCGTTATTAAAATATTTTAAGAGTTTATATATAACCAGACATGACATAAAACAGAAATATAAATATTCACATAACGTTGAAAACGCCAATGTAAAAAATATATTAAAGGCATACTGCAGTTTCGGTAGTGTTTAGCGTACCACCCTCGGTGAAGAAAGACAACGGTACAGTCGGGGGAAAAAAAAGCGCAGCACTTGATGGTATTTCGTTATTAATTGACGCAGAAAAACTTAATAGACACCATTCAACAGGAAATGAAATGCACTTTCTGAAAATGTCGTCGAATTCTGTATTAGGGGTCATCTACATATTAAAATGAGCGCCAACTTTGATTTTTTCAATAGTAATACCCAATTTTCACTTCATATTCAAATTTCTGAGAGTCTGGCAGTGCGGAAAAGTATACTGTTTGTATACTTTATCTTTAGTATTCATAGAGGTATGATCAAAAATGTGTTAGGGGGCTATCTCTAAATATAGAAAAATAAAATTAAGATCCTACAATATCTAGACAAAATTATACTGTTACACACCGGAAATATTTCAAGAAAAAAAGTGTTATAAAAAGAAATAAAAACATTAACACCTTTGCAGTATCTTAATTATCATGAATTTAGTTTTTTGGATATGTATATACTTTAGTACTTTTTTAGATAATTTTAGGTATATTTAAATATATTACACTTACGATTGGTCAGACAATACTTTTTATAAAAGTGCAATATTTTTCAATTAAAAAGTATCTATCATGGATATACTGATCACCAATAAAGCTTAAATTTTCTTTCGTACGTGTAACATAATATACAAACTGAAATAATATAGCTATATATATATATATATATATATATATATATATATATATACAACAACGCATAAACTAAATCTTTTCGGATAAATTATTGTAAGGTTTCATAAAGTAAATATTAAACAATTTTAATAGCACTTACCAGTTTTGGGTCAGTTGAACTCTTTGGAACTGTACGATTTGTTTTATAATTTCTATGAAAATATAATTTCTTAATTAACGCTTTCGCGACTGCTGACGTAGATTCAAATCATTTGAAAATCTGTAACAATGCCAGTGGGCGTTTCTTTCGTAATTTGTGTGTTACTTATTTCTTAAGCATGTACCCAGTGTTCATATTTTTCCAATAAAATATACTATGGATAGAAATATATTAATTAGAAAGAATACAGTTATAACGTATATCCATCTGTAATATAATTGTGGTACAGAAAATTTGTTTAGAAATATTTTATTTTGAGAGTATTTCAAACAGTAAACCCCGCCTATTTAGTTAATTTTTTCTTCTAGTGCTCGTTTAAAGGATTCTAAATTTATCACCAATAATCGATGAAGTAAATACCACTTGTGTATATTTTTGTCAATGTAAAATAATAGGTTTAACACGAATACTCAAAGTCACATTCACTTTTCGTTTCTGTATTGTTTTGTTTTGAAGAACGATAAAAGGCGGGGCTTTAGAAAACAGGAATTCTTGATACTAACACAAATGTCTAAAAATCAACATTTTTGTTTCATTTCTTTGCATTTGACATTGTTGTTATATAATTTGACCCTTAAATAAAAAATAAAAGTATTTTGTTCAATTTTCTCCGTTATTTTTTAAAATTAGCTTCGTTATCTCATTCAAAATTTTTTAAGAGACGGCCCCCTAAACCACTCCGAAAGAAAGATTTATTTATATCTCGAAAACTAATATCTGGAATGAGCTGCAAATTTGCACACCCATATTTTTCAGCATTAGGATTCATTTTATGTAAAAATTAATATAGGTCATAATTCATAATTTTTATGAATATGAATTTATTAATATTTTTCAGAATTAAAAATATTTTTCAGAATCAAAATTAATGATGGATTATGTTTGGGTTTCTTCACTGTATCTCGTAAAAAAAGAATTATATCGATCAAGTTATTTTTTGTGAAGATATTAATAAAAGTTTGAAATATGAATTTAACATTAGCACCTTCAAACTTTGAACGCTTATAACTCTGTGAAAAAATAAGCAAAATATACAACCAATATACTTTTTCGCATTGTCGCGATCCCAGGAATTCAAATATAAAATAAAAATGGGGCATTACCATTGAAAAAAATCAAAGTTGGTGCGCGTTTTAATATGTAGACGACCCCCAATTCAAAATTTCCGTTCATTTTTTAATCTACTACATTTTTGTGCATTGAAAAGCAACGGAGTTACATCGAGTGCTGCGGTTTTTTTTTTCCCCGTCTGTACATTCGTGCTCTTATATATAGATAAGTAAGTTAATTTTAGAATCAGAATAGCCGTCAATAAGAATTTAGGAAACTGGAGGTCTTGCCTAATAGCAAATTGGGTTTTACAAAGCAATGTAAATGGTGGGTGAAAATCAAGAATATGTGGATTTTATGTAATATTTCCAACAATCAGAGAGAGAGGGTACAGCAAAATCACAATTGATGGCATTTTTATGATTTTTACAAATATGGAAATCTAGGAAATCGAGTTCAAGTGAGCGTTTTCGCAGACAGATTATTTATTTTTTGCCGATTTGTTTATTATTATTATTATTATTATTATTATTTATTTATTTATTTTTTTGCAAAATCTAATTTTTCCATTGCTAAATTTCTCAAACATTATGAGTTTAATATAATTTTCTCACCTACAAACAAATTATACTTTTCTATGTTAAAAGAGCCTATTGATATGCACAGCTCCTGGGGTACTTGCAGTATCCCCTGTCAATGTGGACAATCATATATCGGTCAAACAAAACGTAAACTCAAGTTCCGTCTTAAAGAACACATGGTTTATATTCAGACACAAGAAATATATAATTCAGTTATTACTAAGCATTGCTAGGAAAACAACCATACTTTTAACTTTAATTTAGTTAAAATAATATGTCCATACATGAACTCGATTTTTTAGAAGTTTTCTATATCTGTAAAACTCATAAAAATAGGCGTTTATTGCGAATTTGCTGTACGCCCCCTGCCTCTGACTGTTTGAAATATTACATAAATTCTACATATTTTTTATTTTCACCTACCATTTACATAACTTTCGATAACCCAATTTCCTACTGACCAACACCTCCAGTTTCTATATTTCTATTGGCAGCTATTTCAACTCTAAAATTCACTTCCCTATCTTTAAATAAGAACACTAATCCACCTTTGTCATTCTTTATATTCAGATACACGAGACGAGAACACTCGAGATAATACTCGAGACGAAGTAATCGAGACGATACTCGAATAATCGAGACGATGACTCGAGACGAAAGATTGGAAACGAGGACGCGTTGTCAGATGTTGTGTTACCGAGCCGAGAAGATGTTATTCGGATGTTAGAAGCACATTTTAGGTGCTACGCAAGGCGGAAGTGAAGTAAGAAAAAGCCATTCCCCGTCCAGCCCCTTTGTAATGTTGTTTGTTTGAAAGCTCTTCACCTCATTAAACAGTACATGATTGACTATCTCGTAGACGAGGAGTATGATAAATTTTTGGACGAAGAACTCGGGAGGACGAATGCCAGTGGACAGGTGATAAAGTACGCGCATCTCAAAGTCTACAACATCTGTGAAATCCGAGCCCAATATCCGGACTTCCCTGATTTCAGACCAGTCTACGGCACAATTGAAACTACCGACTGGGCCAAAACAGAAGAAGAACTGATGACATGGACATGCAGATAACTGATGGGTCTAACTTCTTAAAATTTGATGTACAGTCGGGGAAAAAAAAAACGCAACACTCAACGTAACTTCATTGCTAATCGATGTAAAAAAATGTAATAGGTATCATTCGACGGGGAATTGTGAGTAGTTTCAGAAAATGAACTGAAATTTTGAATTAGGGGTCGTCTACATATTAAAACGCGCACCAACTTTGATTTTTTCAATGGTAATGCCCCATTTTTATTTTATATTTGAATTCCTCGGATCGCGACAACGCGAAAAAGTATATTGGTTGTATATTTTACTTATTTTTTCACAGAGTTATAAGCGTTCAAAGTTTGAAGGTGCTAATGTTAAATTCATATTTCAAACTTTTATTAATATCTTCACAAAAAGTAACTTGATCGATATAATTTTTTTTAAGAGATACAGTGAAGAAACCCAAACATAATCCATCATTACTTTTGATTCTGAAAAAATATTTTTAATTCTGAAAAATATTAATAAATTCATATTCATAAAAATTATGAATTATGACCTATATTAAT
Organism: Salticus scenicus; assembly: GCA_963930645.1. Taxonomy (NCBI): domain Eukaryota; kingdom Metazoa; phylum Arthropoda; class Arachnida; order Araneae; family Salticidae; genus Salticus; species Salticus scenicus. Next base: position 110,854,624 of record OZ005655.1, read on the forward strand.
TTTTACATAAAATGAATCCTAATGCTGAAAAATACGGGTGTGCAAATTTACAGCTCATTCCAATTATTAGTTTTCGAGATATAAATAAATCTTTCTTTTGGAGTGGTTTAGGGGGCCGTCTCTTATAAAGTTTTGCATGAGATAACGAAGCTAATTTAAAAAAATAACGGAGAAAATTGAACAAAATACTTTTATTTTTTATTTAACGGTCAAATTATATAACAACAATGTCAAATGCAAAGAAATGAAACAAAAATGATGATTTTTAGACATTAGTGTTAGCATAAAGAATTCTTGTTTTCTAAAGAAGACCAGCCCCGCCTTCATCGTTCTTCAAAACAAAAGAATACAGAAAAAAAAAAGTAAATGTGACATTGAGTATTCGTGTTAAACACCTTATTTTATGTTGACAAAAATACGCAAAAGTGGTATTTACTTCATCGATTAATTGGTGATAAATTTTGAACCTTTTAAACGGACACTAGAAGAAAAAAAAATTAACTAAATAGGCGGGGTTTACTGTTTTAAATGGAAAAATAGGTTTGATGTGAAATTGTCAAACATGAATAACGAATGGAATTGGAATGCAAGACAAACTTGTAAACTCGTTTCTTAGCTACCGTCATAGTTAAAAGCTTAATCATTTGCTTCATATATTGCTTCATTTTATTTTATTTATTTACTTATTTATTTATTTTATTGGGGGGAGGAATATTATTTTAAGGACACTTTAGTCTTTAAAATTTTATTAATATATTTTAACTTTATACATTTTAAAAAACATACTTTAACATTTATAAATATATTTTAACACTTTTTGCGACCGCAGGATTTTGTCTTTTTGACAGTAAGACCCGCCTACGGGCATTATACTCTCAAAATATAATATTTTAGAACAAATTTCGTGTATTCACGATTATATTACAAATGGATATACATTATAATTACATTCTTTCTAATCAATATATTTCTATCCGTAGTATATTTTATTGCAAATATATGAACACTGGGTACACACTTAAGAAATATGTAACACACAAATTAAGAAATAAACGTTCCCTGACAGAATTACAGATTTTCAAATGGCGTGAATCTACGTCAGCAGTCGCGAAAGGGTTAATTAAGAAAATATATTTTCATAGAAATTATAAAACGAATCGTACAGTTCCAAAGAGTTCAACTGACCAAAAACTGGTAAGTGCGATTAAAATTGTTTAATATTTACTTCATGAACCCTTACAATAATTTATCCGAAAAGGTTCAGTTTATGCGTTGTTGTGTATATATATATATATATATATATATATTATTTCATTTCTTCTATTATATTACCTACGAAAGAAAATTTAAGCTTTATTCGTAAAGCTATAATAGACACTTTTACTTGAAAAATATTGCACTTTTTTCAAAGAGTACTGTATGGACTAATCGCAAGTATAATGTATTTAAATAGACCTAAAATTATCTAAAAAAGTACTGAAGTATTTTCAAATCTAAAAAATTGAATTCAAGATAATTAAGAAACTGGAAAAGAAGAAAAGTTTTATTAATTTTTATAATTATTTTTTTCCTGAAAGATTTCCGGTGTGAAACTTTAAAATTTTGTTTATTTCTTAAAGGATCTTAATTTTATTTTTCTACATTTACAGATAACCCCCAAACACATTTTTGATTATAACTCTATAAATACTAAAGATAAAGTATACAAACAGTATACTTTTCCACACTGCCAGACTCTCGGAAATTCGGAAATGAAGTCAGAATTGGGAGTTGCTATTGAAAAAAATCAAAGTTGGTACTCATTTTAATATGTAAATGACCCCTAATTCAAAATTTGACGACATATTCAGAAAGTGCTTTTAATTTCCTGTTGAATTATGTCTATTAGATGTTCCTGCGTCAATTATTAACGAAATTGCAGCAAGTGTTGAGTTCTTTTTTTTCCCCGACTGTACATTTTTATAATTCCTAGCATAGTTCTAATATTTCTAAATTTAAAATTGTTAAACGTAAAGACAATAGCAATAGTCCTAATTCTAAAATTTCTAAAACTAGCAAATTTTCTCCGGTCAAAAATTAATTTGAAAATCTTAATAAAGCTGTCCTTATGGATAATTCTGTACCTCAACCTAGTATTAGCATTAGTAATAAAAATCAACCTAAAAGTCCTAGAAAAGTTAATCCTCTTAAAGCTAAATTTATTACTATTAAATTTGGAAGTAAGGACCCCACTTCTTAACAATCTTGGCAAAAAGCAATGTGATTTCACAGCTGCCCCCGCGGGGGATTTTCTTAAAATCTACTTTGCATTCCCTTAAGGATTGCGATATTGTCATGTCAAAGCTAATGAATTTGAATGTTCCATATTATCTAATTCTTGGATAGGCTTCCGTCCTCCTCCTTGAGGTTATTATTTGTGGACTTCCCGTTGATACCAGTGTTCTTGATATTGAGTATACTCTCACTTCACTTAAATTCGATGCTTAAAAAGTTATTCAAATGGTCAATTTCAAAACTAAACGTTTTATTCTTCTATTCCAAATTTAATTGCCCAATACTGATAACAGTAAAGAGGTATTCAAAATTGACAGGTTTTAGTGCTTCAGGATCCTGGTCAAGAACTATAGGAGTCCATTCCATACTATTCAGTGCTTTTGGTGTCAATTCTTTCATCATTCTGCAAATAATGGTAGATTGAAGCCAAGATGCATCAAATGCTTTAGGGAACATGAAACTAGAGGTTGTGAACTTAGCAAGGGGGGGAAAAAATGAAGCACTTAAATGCTGCAATTTTGGTAGGGATCACCCTGCTAGTGAACGAGGCGGTCTATCTTTTCCTGAGAATAGGAGAAAAACATTCATTACTAAGAAAGTCCAACTCCAAATTAGTCACTGTAAAATTGTGACTCCTCCTATTCCTAATACTGCCCCCTTAAGCATTCCACAAAACCCATCTAATTCTGTGGACGAATTTTTCAATATATTTAAAGAAATTGCTAGGGAATTTAATGTGAAAAACTTTTCGAAACTCTTCTTCAAATTGAAAATTGCCCTTAATAAAATGAACAATTGTCAAGACATCGATTCTAAAATTGGTATTCTCTTGGAAGTCCTCGAAGAACCGTCCGTCCAACTACCGTAAGTAATATTGGTTGGTCGTTTCTATTTCTTTGCAAAAATACACTGGTTCTTTATTTAAATGTTTAATTTAGTTAACTTTTTATTTTTTCTAAAATTTTAAAATTGTTTTTACTTTATTTTCGCAGTATCCTTAAACTCTTTTCTGTATTTTGTTATTTATTTTTATCGAAGTTCCAGGTTTGGGTGGATAGCACACAGTTCTGTTATTCATGTCAGAAAGAAACCTTCTTCAAGGCTGAGCCGTCTTCGACAGCCGAATGCAGTCTGAATGTGACGTCATTCCCCCATTCCCTGCTAGGTTCCTTTTTCTCTCTCTCTTTTTTTTAAAGAACCATCCTGCAACCCCATATCAGGGTTGCCAAATTTGGCCTTTTTTTATTCAAGTTTTTATTCAAGTTTTCTAGTCACCAATAATTTTGAAAAGTGACATTTGATATACATAATACACTATCAGTCTTCGAAATGATTAGTCAAACGTTACAAATAAAAATTATTGGTGACTATTGAATAAAAAAAAGGCCAAATTTGGCAACCCTGCCCCATATGATGGGATGCAGGAAGTGCAGGGCAGCTCTGAATATGTTAGTTCGGGGATGTAAATCAGTCATTATTTTTAACTCCGAAGATCGTAAACAACGTAAACATTGCGTTGAATAAATTTAAGAAAAGATATCGCATATCCAGATTATTTGAAATTCAGAGGACTGAAAGGGAAAACATTAACAGTAAAATAAGGAATGGAGAGTAAACAGCATGGCTCCATTTTAATCCCTTTATTTATAAGCAGATACTAGAAGAGAGTTATGGAGAATGGGACAGTGCCTTACTTAAAATACAATTCTGTTACATGTTGACCGCTCAAGTGAACGAAAGAGAATTGCTCAAGTCACATCATCTCGTCGAAGTTCCGTTGGAGCTCACTTAGCTTATGGTCCTGATCCTGTTAATCACGCAAGTCCTCTCCATGTGTTTTCCTTTCTCAGGTGGAGGTAAGCGATGGCTGCGACCATCGTGGTACTCTAGGAAGCCCCATGATGATGATGATGATTCTCTATTTAGCAATACTTTTCGTCTTAACAATGAACCTATACCCTGTGAAACTTCTTATAAATACCTAGGACTTCACCTAGATTCCAAATTATAATCACCAAGATTCAAAAAGCATGTTTCAGAAGTTATGAATAAAGCTCAATGTTCCACTGCACCTCTCCATTATTTGTTTGCTTGGAACAGCAGTCTGTCTATGAAGAATAAATTGTTACTGTACAATTCCATGATCCGACCTATCATGACCTACGAGTCCATTGTGTACGATTCTGCCTCCAACTCAGTTTTTGAAAGACTTCATGTCTTCCAAAATAAGCAATTTCGTAAGCATGTTAAGGTCTTTTGCTATGTTCGTAACGACGTCATCCCCAAAGACCTAAAAAATTAGATCTATCTATGCTGAAATTGGGAAACGTAAGTTAAAGTTTTACAGGTCTATCTCAAAAGTTCAGAATTCTGTGGCAAACGCAATTAGAAGATACGATACATGTGTGGACAGGGTCAAATAACACCCACTGGTGATCCGTTTCAGTTAAGATGGGTTTGTTCCCATTTCCAAACGTAGGAGACGTAACCCTTCTGGAGTTACTTAACACAGAATTCTAATTCAAAATTTAATATTCCCGTAGAGCGTAGAGTGAATACTTTTTCACATACTTCTGGCTGCCCCACCCGACGTCTGCAATCTACTGTGTTTTATACAGTTGCGTATAGTCAGCCTTCCTAGCTGTTACCTTACTAGTAGGGAATTACCCATAGCGCAGTACTAGTGCGACGTTAAATCAAACCAATCGACCAACCAACACGACTAGTAGGGAATAGTCTTTATTTTGTACATAACTTATTGTCTAAATTTATTGTAATTGCATATAATCTTAACGTATTTCATTTATTTTACATTAACTGTAATCAAGTATTATTTCCTTTTAAATTTTTGTATATATTTCTACATAGTTTTTTCACTTTGTAAAATATGTTAATGTTAGGAAAATTTAGCAGATGCAATCCTGTTCTCAGGAAAGTCCAAACGTGCTTTTTTCAAAGCAATACTGTACTAGACAGCCTGATAGGGCCCTATTTTCAGCTGTGTGTAATAAAAAAAATAATAATAAAGTATAACTTTTTTTTTTCTTTTTAGACAGAGTGCGTCTCGTGATTCCACCATATAAATTATAGCTGTTAGATATGTTCAATCCCTTTCTTTTCGCCTTCACTACTCAGGTATTTTTCAACATATGAATCGGTCATTTGAGAAACACCTCATATCCAAAAAAGTAAACTTTCGGGAAATCAAAAAAAACCCAGCTGGTCCATAATTTAACATCATATATTTTTTGAATTTTTTTATATGTTTCTACAGGGGTTTGGTAAGCTAATTCTACCAAAATAAAATTTTATTATTTTTATTTTGATATTTAAAAAATTATAAACGTTGTTGGAGATGTGTTGTTTCTCAAATGACTGACTAAACGATATGTTATCAGGTATGAAATAAAAGGTAAAACTATTCAAATTATTAATAAAAATCAGTATTTTATTTTTCAAATAATATATACACATTTTCCAAAGATTGTTTCTTAAAACATTTCAATGTTATCCATATCGATAGTTGGCCAGTCATAAATTTTTGAATAAAATTCCCCAACAATGTCTGTAGGTATATAGGCTTCGACTTTCTTGAGGTCATTGATTTTGTTGATATTGATAGGTACACATTTTTGCGGGTAGGCACTGATTTTTGGAAGCTCTGGTAAACCAGTTCCCGGTTTTTTCAAGTCAAAAGTTTGTTTATTGAGTCCACCAATAAAGTTTTTTACTTTAACTTGGCCTACATGTTTATTAGAGTAATAAAACTCCATAAAAGTTGAAATGATGAATTTTATTTTGTTTTCCTTTGGGATATTCCTTGCTTGAGTCTCCGTAGATATTGCATTTTTTTTTATGAAATTGACCACACCATGATATAAAATCCTTTAATTTTTCTCTTTCTACTATTTCCACCAGGAACTTGTCCTGAATAGCAGCAGAGTGCAACTTAAGTTCAGCATACTGTTTTACTGTGTAAATCCTGTCAGTTGTTTTAATTTTTCGTTTGATTACACTAAAGTCGCGGTCACACGGAAGGTACGAATACCTCGAATAGGAAAATAGTGATGAATACTGTCGAATCGGTCAGTTTCTATTAGGGTTAGAAAAAAACCGCACAACCACGGTGTTTTTCTTTTGTCCAGGTGCACCATCGGAAAAAAAAATGAAGATGCCTAACACCAGCATCAAAACCTTCATTGATATAATCAACTAAAAATGAACAAATTTCATTTGGTCCCTTCTTAGCTAAGCCCTCATGATATACATTGTAAAAGAGATTAAGTAAAAGAGAGTTTAATAAATAGTGGTAAAATGATAGATATTTTTCCAACTTTGCAGTAAGCCACAAATTTCTCTAAGTTAAAAAAGAATCGAAAATCAGTAAATCTCCATACTGAAACAAAACCAAGTCTCTTTTTCTTCTGACATAATAAGAATATATCTTTCTCACAGCTTAGAAGAGGGGGGGGGGGAATGAAAACTACGTGTGAAAAAAGATTAGACTAATAAAAAGACAAGGTATCTGAAAAAGAAAAAGAAGTAAACTCGCAATTAAATAAATAAATAAACATCTCGGCTACGAACCACAGGCCACGGCCTAGGCATCTAGGCACGTCCCGATGTGCCTGAGTTAAGAAGGACAGGTAAATCCCCAAATCTGGTTTAAGAGGTCTCAAAGGGATTATACGGGAGCCACATTAAAGTAGAATAACAAAAAACAGTGCTACCACCAGCCACATTCTTTTGTAAGTCATTTGAGAAACAACACATTTCCAGGAGATGAGGTGTTTCTCAAAGGAATGGATATTTTCAAATGCGGCATCACCATGGTTATTAAGTGGAGATGAATTGTTTTATGCGTATTGGATTTGTCTAGCCTTCACCAACAATTTAATATATCTAACTCAATTTTGGCCAAAAATGGACATGAGGTGTTTCTCAAATGACTGATTCATATCATACCGAGATCATCTGAATTCAATTATTTCTACCATCCGAACTGTTTGACAAAGGAATTCCCTCTTCAAGTCCTAGCAATTTCAAGTGGAAGTAAGCGGTAGTTTCAACTACCGTAGGCACTCCTAACGGCCACGTGATGATGATGATGATGATGATTGTCATTATGCATTGATGACGGTATGAAACGTTACAGAAACTGCAGTTTGCCTTTAATATTTTTTACATTGTTTTTTTTTCAACGTTATATAAATATTTATATTTTAATAGTTTTCTTAATGTAAATAAACAGGAAATTTATCTACGGAAAAAAGGATAATTAGGCATTGAAAATATTTAAGTCAACACTAATATCTAAATAATTAAAAAATAAATACCGGAATTCACAGATTACCCTTTAGAAATATGTTATTCAATATTTGATATATACAGTTAAACGTGAATAATTCGAACTTGTTTAATTCGAATATTTCACTCGGTCCCTTGAATTTTGTATTAAAATAATGTAAAAAAATAAGGGATAATTCGAATTTTTCATACGATTTATCTTTAAAATATTACAGCAAAATTTATTCCCGAGATTTTTCTCAGCTAAAGTGCATTATTTTTTTTTTTAACAGTCTTTCGAAAGAAGGATAGGGAAATACAAGAGAAGCCCCTACCTAGTGCTTCAGAATATATGGTCCATATACATGAACTTCGAGGTTTTTTTTTTTTATTGAAAATTATGTCTAATGTAGAATTAGAAATTGTTTAATTGTTTTATTTTTGTATCAATTGATATTTTTGTATCAATTTATTAATTGTTTTATTTTTGTATCAATTGATAGGTTGAAGTCATGTGCCATTACGCAAAGATATTACTTAAAGAAGCAATCAAAATATCTGACTATTTTTTAAAAAGTGTTGAATATTTAAGCTTGTAAAAAATATTAATTTAATTGGGGAAGGAGGGGATGGAGCAGTATTCTTAGATATAAAACTTATGTGTTAAATCTTTGATCGTAGAGTTTTAATTTTTTAATTTATCTCTTCTTTTTGACAAAACAGTATATGTAATTCGAATTTTTGGATATTTCGAATTTTTCTCTGGTCCCTTCAACTTCGAATTATCCAAGTTCTACTGTATGTACAATATATATATATATATATATATATATATATATATATTATCGTACTGAACTTTTTAACATTTAATTTTCAGTTATGTAGTATTTATCACTTTTCTTTGAACGAATGGATGAGTCAGTCTATCCATGTGCATTATCCAATTTTTGTAAATAGCGCTGAAAAGCTTTAATGTAATAATATTTTTATTTGTTTGAAACAAATATGTATATGGTTATTAAGCATCACTCTAGTACAAATAATAATAATAACAATAATAACGCGTATAATTATTATGTAAGTAAATCATTATGAGCTGTTGTAATCATAAATATATATTTAAAAATAATAATAATAAAAAAATAAAAATAAAAATTCCAAGAATGTAATCAATAAAAAATCAATAAAATAATACAATTAGTAAAATAATATACCATTACTACATCAAGATAATATTTATGTTAAATAGACGTTAGTCACAATTTTTAAACATGGAAAAATTAAAATTTTATGAAAATTGACATGGAAGCGTAATTTGAATGCTCAAAATTCTGGCACTGTTGGAAATCTATTCATTATTTGTGCATGATTGATTTCTTTTCTTATGAAAGTTATACGTTTGAAATTTGGTCCTGCATATATGATGATATTTACTATTGCAGTATCTGCCTGGAAAGACTATTTCCATATCATTTAATGACAAAGTTTGTATAATTATTACCACGTAGAATGATTTAAATTCTTTGAAAATTAATGATCGTGTATAACGCAGAATGACAGCTCAAACTGAAAATTCCGTCAGAAATAAAAATATGAATTTCCGATCACTAATTTCGAGACTCTTAAAAAGCCATATATGTGATAAAGAAACACATTAGCTAAAGGTCATTATACTGTATTAAATTTAAATTAATATGAAATATTAATTTCACATTTTTGCATTCCGTGTAAAATTTTGACTTTACTTTAAAATTCAATTTAAGAAATCGAAATTTATTTCACTTAACTTGTTATACAAAATAATCTACCAGTAAGTAAAATTTCAATTCTGTTAACATCGAAAATATTTATTTCAAAACAATACAACTGCATTTTTCTTTCTTTCTTTCTTTTCTTTTCTTTTCTTTTTTTATAGTTTTCACGTTTACAGAAGAAATTATAAATAAAACTTTTAACAGTGAAAAAAATAAATCATGAAAATTTCTTAAGAAAATTTTGTCAACATGTGACAGGCCACGCAGCGTTTTTAAAATTTTACACTCATTTTATTATATTGCCACCATTTTGCTAAACTAACACTTTTCTAAGTAATATTTAAACTTGTTTAAGCTTTGAAACTTCAAGAAAAATATATTAGTGACGATTGTTGTGTAAAAGCAAGTAAAATTTTAGGAAGCCTGATACTATGTATATTTACAGTCATTTGCAAAAGTTTAAGACCAGTAGCCGATTTTCATAACACATTGCATCATTTGCGCAGATTATTGCTTCATCTCATGTGCTGATTGCATCAGACGCATTTTACTGCTATAAATAAAGGCCCAATTTATTGCCAGTTGTGTATTGGATTTTGTCGTAGATAGTGCTGTTGTGTAATTATTGTAATGTGTAAAAAATCTTCACTTACTGTTACAAAAAGGTCAGAAATATTGACCCTGAATAAAATTGGATTTTCTGAACGTCAAATAAGTACGAGGATAAATGTGAGCAAGACAGCAGTGCATCAAGTTATTAGTAAATTTAAAATTTTGAAAAAAATTGTGGACTTTAAGAGTCGTTTCTTTTTCATACTTCGAAAAAGTCGAGGTTTCTTAGGAGGTTTATGGGAGGATAAACAAAAATCTTTGGCTAAACGTCTTGAAATAGTACTCAAACTGACGTTGATGCCTTTGGCAGCCAGAAAATGTCTAATCGTATTGCAGGAGGTTCTTGGATCTCGTACGACCATCCTTCTTATCACATGATCATCACGTGCACTCGTTTTTCTAGGGTGATCGCTTCTCTTAAGGTCGACAAATTTTCCCGAAATTTTTAATTTACTAATAGATTGATGCACAGCTGTCTTGTCCACATTTACCCTCGAACTTAATTGATGTTCAGACAATCCAATTTTATGCAGGGTCAATATTTCTGACCTTTTTGTAACAGTAAGTGAAGTTTTTTTACACATTACAATAATTACACAACAGCACTGTCTACGACAAAATCCGATAAACAACTGGCGATAAACGTGCCGGGCACCTTTATTAATAGCAGTAGAATGCGTCTGATGCAATCAGCACATGAGATGACGCAATAATCTACGGAAATGATGCATTGTGTTAAAATACTGAAAATCAACTACTGGTCTTCTTCAACTTTTGCAAATGACTGTATATTTAAAATTATTTTAAGAGATTATTTTTTAACATAAACAAGTATTTGTATAAGATTAATTCCAAATTTAAATAATAATGATAATAAGTGCTCATTACTTTTTTTTATTATTAATTCATCTTTCATAGCAATAAACAATAAAAATATTCTTAAATTAAACACTTAAATAATATTTTTATTTTCAGAATAATCATTATCAATACGATCGAAAGACACATTCAATTAAGTATAAATTTTATAATGCGTTGTATATGACCCAACGGTGTTTTTCATATTTGCCAAAAACTTGCACAGTTCATCATCGAAAAGCACTACTCTGCGAAACTCAGAAAGCTAAACAAAATGTGCCAAAGGTGCAATAGAAATCGAAACTTCAGTCTTTCTCAGTTAAATTATGCTTTTCTGTTTAGGCTATATTGCAGAAGAGATGAAAGAAATGGATTTCGTAAAAGCTCATTCATAGGATGTTTATATGTAAAATACCGATATGAACAACATACTTTAGCTAAACCGGGCAAGCGGATCGCCACCCAATTTAATATGAGGTACGATAAATGAGAAACGCTCGAGGAATTTCAAACAATAGTAATAATAATAATAATAATAATAATAACAACAGTAATAAAATCCTTTGGGTACTAAATAAAATTGCGTTTAAAAAATATTTTTTAAATAACATTAGAGCATAATTTAATATAATAGTTAACTTTTCGTTGAAAAAATATCATGCCTTCAACGGAATTGCAAGATTTGAGATATCTTGATCACGATATGATCAATTGTAGACAAAATTTGTCAGTATTTTTGTTTGAGTATATGTTAATAAAATTTTGTAAAAGCTGTATCTCAAAAACCAATGGATAGGATTCAACAAAATAATATTTTGCTATACCTTGACTTTTATTGGCTCTGATTAGATTATATGAAAAACATCGAAAAGAAGGCGCTGTTATGCTGTAACTTTTCCTATTTAACCCTTTCAATCACAGTGTTCCCGCTGATGGAACACCTAATTTTAATTCTCAAGTGCAAAAACTCTTCCCGGAAATTTTTTAGCGAAAATCTACATTTACAACATAGCAAAATAGGCCCTTCTTTTAACATTAAAATTTAAAACTTCTTCTATTTTAATTATGTTCGTAAATTCCGGTGGCAGTGTAATTTAAATAATCCGAATTACCTTGCACCGCAAAGGGTTAAAATACTCCGGAATAAATTGAAATGTTGGGATGAATGCAACTTTTACGAGTTTTTGTTGTCGATAATGTTTACTTATAAAGTGATTTATTTATTAAATTAAATATTATTTGAATTTAATAAGGTTTACTTACAGATGTTTCAAACCGAAAATTTCTCGAAAAGGAACAATGCTAATTTTTTATTTTTTAAATATTTATGATCAGCTATGTGTTTAAAAGCCATTTTTAAAATTAGTTTAGTAATTTTTAAAATAAATTAAGTGGTGAACCTTAAAGGGTTAAAGGAATCATATATCTGTGTTTTTATATTATATAGGTTCACAAAATTTTGTATGTATGAGGAACATGAGGAAAAGCTATACAAATTTAATTTAAGTATATATCAACAAACAGATAGTGCTGTTATCCTTAGGGTTGCCGGGAGGATACTAAAGTTTTATCATATAATTAACACTAATTTTGTAAACCATGAGTCTATTAATTTAATTAAAACATTTTTGGTTTTATTATAAACTAAACGTTTTATTATAAAAATAGTGGTGTACAAAATATAAAATTAGTGTAGTCTACTGGCAATCCTGTTTCTTACAAATTACCCCGTTTATTGGAAGGCAACATTTTTCAATTTAGGATACCATACCTCCAACATTCCAATTATTCTTACGTAAAATTTTTAGCCCCGCCTTCTTTTTTTCACACAAGTTTTTTTTTCTTCTTATTTAATCTTACTTACATTTGGCATTTGGTGAAAAGAAGATATTCTAGATATTAGGTGGTGTGATGAAAGGGGCGGGACTAACAGTTTTACCGAAAATTACAGGGTCGTATTCTCAGCCTCTATTTCAGGACACTTTCAAGGTTGAGAAATTTCGGATTGTTTTTGCTGCCATTTTATTTTTACAGAATTCTTTATAGTATTATTAAAGTAATATGTCGTGAATAAACAGGATAGAAATTATTGTATAAAAGTAGTGATAGAAAAAAAGATATAATTTTCTTATTCTTATAACTGTCCTTAAAAAAAGCGGAGACTACGGTTCCTGATATTAATTAGGATATTGGCAGGTATGGGATGCACAAGTGCAGAAACTTGCTATTTGAGATGGATATATTGAAAAGTTATGCTGACTCAATTTTAGTGCTTGTGGTATGACAAATGGAGCTGGCTGATGTTATTCACTTTGTGTGATTTTTCAGATGGCTATATTTCAGCATATTATGAAAATATATGTTAACACTTTCGCGACCGCATATTTTTGTCTCTTTGACAATAAGGTCCGCCTGTGGGCGTTATTCTCCCAAGTTACAATACTTACGAACAAAATGTTCTGTATTCACATTTATGTTACAAATGGATATACATTATAATTATATTCTTTCTAATGAAAGTATTTGTATCCATTGTATATTTCATTGTAAAAATATGTATATGAAGTATATACTTAAGAAATAAATAACAGAGAAACTGCGAAAGGAAAGCCCACTGGCGGAGTTACATATTTTCAAATGGCGTGAATCTACGGCAGCGGCCGCGAAAGTGTTAAGCGTTTTTTTTTTTTTTTTTTTTTTTTTTTCTGGCATCTTATTGTGTGCTGTTATATAGAATGTCGCAAAAGAAAGTTTTGTGGTGGTAGCAGCTTACTAATTATTCATAATGTTTCAGATACGTAATAAAACATAAGACAATTTGTTTATAGAAATGAATATATTATTTTAAATTATAGATCAGAATAGGGAAGGGTTTTTAAATCAAAATGATATTTCACACATAAAGGTTTTAAACAAACCTAACTGGGGATTTTCAACTGCAAAACTTCCTGTATAATTACATTGCAAAATAAAGAGACTTTAAAAATCTTTTTTTCTACCAAGTAGTAACAACTTTCACACTATAAAAACTTCGTATGACTTTCTCAAGAAACTTAAATTAATTTCTCCCTAAAATTCTACTATGGTTTCTTTAAAAGTTAAATATATTTTTTACTAATGTTCCTATGCGAAGTGCTCTGGTTTATTCAGAAAGGATATTACGGGAATTATAAAATTCTGCTATTGAAATTGAAAAATATTTGAATTTAGTGCATTCATGTATCTAACAAATTGGCTTCAGTTTTAACAGTGTTTAGTATTCTTATATTTGGGTGTTGCCATAGCTAGTCTACTTTCTACTTTTCGACATTTACAGTCATGCGAAGATTTTGGTTTATTCCTGAGCACTGTTATTACTCGTCCTTTTTTTTCTTTTTCTTCACACTAGATTATTTGTCGCGAAATTTTCTCCATTATATAATTATGATTAAATAGGAAGAAAAGTACCCTTTAATAAAAGTGGTGTGAAAAAAAAAAAAAAAAAAAAAGTGGTTTCTAACAATAATTAATGCGTTGGCATATCTGCATTTGTATGCATTATTTTAAAGTAAAACTTTTTGGTGCATATAAATTGCCTCACTGGTTTAGGTACGTAAATTACACTATAGTTCTTATTTTCTCGGCTGTCGTGATCTTTCCAGTTTACATTACAGAGTCAATTCGATTGGCTCCTGTATACAATTCACTTTCGAGGTTGAAAAGAACAACTCTTTTTTTCCTAGGAGGGTCTATACGCAATGATAGGTTCTGAAGCACTAATTTCATCATAGATGCCAATATTTTAATTTATTCCGGAGTATTTTTAGCTCCGCCTTTTATTTCACACCATTTTATTTATAGAAAAATTTTCTCCAATATACAACTTCGATAAAATAAGGAAAAATACTTTTAAAAAGTAAGTGGTATAAAATTAAAGGCGGCGCTAAAAATACTCCGGAATAAAATAAAATATTGTCATCTGTGCTTCAGTGTCAGTAATTGTGGTCACAAAAGTTTAATTTGGCCCATCTACATGCAAATCTTTTGTTTAACCCTTTGCTGGCCCTAACGTTCTAAAAAGTGTTGTCAAATTTAGGGTCACTTTTATTCAACACTCACCAATATTTTTCAGGACTGATATCTGATATGTATAAAATAAAGGTAAGGTATATATAATAAAATAAAGGTATATATAATAAGGTATATATGTATAAAATAAAGACGGCGCGAAAAATACTCCGGAATAAAATATAATATTGTCATCTGTGCTTCAGTGTCAGTGGTCACAAAAGTTTAATTTGGCCCATCTACATGCAAATCTTTTGTTTAACCCTTTGCCGACCCTAATGTTCTAAACAGTGAGGGACACTTTTATTCAACACTCACCAATATTTTTCAGAAGTGATATTTGATATGTATAATGGGCGAATACTCTTCGAAGTGATTAGGCAGCCGTTATAGATAAAATTTAGTGGTGAAATTAAATAAAAAAAGTCCTAATATTTAGCAACATTAACCAGAGGAATAAAATTAATAGGGCCGGTAAACGGTTAAAACCAGGATAAATAAAATGAACATAATAGTTTTCTCTGATAAATGGTAGAAATAAAGACCCTGAGTTTAAAATATACAGTAAAATAATTATACAACATTAAAATCGCCAAAAGCAAAAATGAAATGCATACTGCTTTTTCGGTAGCGGTAAGCACATTGCCATAAGTGTACAACAAAAACAGATTATTGCTTCTATATATAAACAGGAAAGTATGTATTATAGCTATATAAGGATGCCGAATAAATACAGCGACAAACTTAAAGAAGAGATATGGCTCATCATAAAGATTTTGAATTGCATAGGAGCTCATGACTGCAAATGTCATCTTAACCCTTTAAGAACAAGGCGTTTTGTTTATTTTTTAACAGATTTGGTCATGGCCTTTAAAAGTTGAATATTTAACAAAAATTTTTTCATGCAAATCATTACATTAAAAGATACATTTAATGATGATGTTTTTCTGATCGATATATTTAAAGAGCCGAAAGTATTAATACGAATATTATGCATGAATTTGTGAAATGATGGATCGTAGAAAATTTTACAATTTACAAGTTAGGTAGAGTAACAAATAAGCAAAACACATGAACAATAGATAATACTCACACATGGAAGTAAGTTTTATAAAATACCAGAATGCAACTGCTCCTTAAAGGATTAATATGATGTTTGCGGTCATGTAATTTTATGTATTTCTCATTCCTTCAAATGTTATCTATTTAAAATTTGTACCTCTATATATGGACTACATATAAATACAAATTTTAAAGGAAGGTAGAACATCAAAAGAACTGAAAATTGGATAACCATCTATTATCAGTAAATCATTAGCAAGTGGTAGGAAATGTACAGGAAATGAAATAGACAAGACACAGATTAGCCGAAAATTTATTGCACGTAAATAAGGATGTTCTAATGAAATGAGTATGTTACAAAATATTACAAAAGGTGTTCGAAGTTTCCACCGTTACAGCCGATACAGAATGCATCTTACAGATCTCGGATTGACAAACACTCTCAAAAACTTCTGGTTTTGCTAGGATGTCTGCAACAGCACAGATAATCCTTACAACCACATCTATTTCCGACTCTAGCAATTTTTCGTACACTACATTGCGCTTTTTATTTCGCATTATTTGCATCTAAAAAAAGAAATCTAGGGTACTTAAGTGCGCTGGGCATACGAACCAAGCAACCGGTCTACCTCGTCCAATTCACTGCTGACCAACCGTTGTATTCAAATGATCCTAAAAACACGTTCTTTAATGTGGAGGAATCGTATTGGGACTACATTCGATGTTTAACATTTTGTGGCAGCGGAGTAAACAAGAACTGTTTCAAAAATATGAGAAATTTTGCTGATGCCCTAAATGATGACAATATATAAGGCCCGACTGCAATTCTATGACAGCAAGGACGGCACGTAACTCTGTTGGATTTCTCTGTACGGAATCTGATACATTCGCTTTTATAGTGGTCGTACGAATTTTTCGTGGCCTGCCTTCACCATGTTCACCCCCCACAGAGACCCATACTCGCACAAATTATAATGCACACGCGCAACACTTTTCTCTATGGGAATCATTTTTAATACATTGGTTCAAATTTTCGTGTATTGCCATCTGTCAATTCATAGATGAAGTGTATGTCTGTCACTTCTACATTTGCATAACGTTGTATACTTTCCTATTGCAAAGATTACTCGGACGACGAATATTCTGGTGATGAAACTACACCTCCAGTACTTCTGGTAGTCACGCAAATTACTATGTCTTCTCGATTTTTCAATATGCTTAAAAGGGTGTGAAAGTTATTTTCTGGTTCAGAGTTTACGTTGCCGGCGTAGCAGTCTGTAAACTGTCTCGACCTGCATAACAGCCCATGACCGTCGACGGTAAGTCGGCTTTTAAGCGCTGGATGATTGCTGGGTTTTTTTTAACACTAAACTCCACGAGTGCAAAAAATTGAAGGCTCGTCAGTACAATATTTTTTTTTTCGCTATTTGTAACTCCGCCTATCTTGTAAATTTTAAAACTGTGAACTATCCACCATTTCCCAAAATCATACACAATATCGGTATCAATACAATCAGTGCTTTAAATACTTCGACAGACATTATTATTAAGTATATTTTTTTATGTAAACATTTGCATGAAAAATTGTCATATTTGTCGTATGAAAATTATACATTTTAAACATATTTGAAAGCTATTGGAGTGAGCCAATTTTTAGAATTTAATTATTGTAGCTAGAAGGTGCAATAAGAAACCACCCAGTATAAGAGCAATAACCTGTTTTGTTTTTCTGCGCTGATGATAGTATTCTTAACACACACACACACACAAAAAAAAAAAAAAAAAAAAAAAAAAATCAGTATGGTACCTTTTTTTTTCCCCCCTAAGGCTTTGTATATTTAATTTACTGTATTTATTTAGCGTCAAATCACTGTTTTAAATTTTAAATATAGATAAGATTTAATAAATAAATTTAAGAGGTTTATTTTTAAAAACAAATGTCTTTTAACGCGTGCATATTTTTTATCAACAAAGCAAACTCAAATATTAATTCCTTGAATAATTTTCTTTATTTGTTCACAAGAATAGTTGAATTTTTTTTAACTACATATATATATATATATATATATATATATAAGTTCCTTAAAAATAAAAATACAACGACAGAAATAAAGCAGACGGATATCAAAAAAGCAATGAATTCCATTCTTTTCATTTTTCATCTTATTGTATTTTCAAAGACAAGTAACTGGTAGAAAGTATATTTTATTTATCTGTTCATCTGTGCATTTAGAAAGAATGTTTTAATCGTAAAATATATGTCAATCTTTAAAAGGAAAACAATTTATTAATATCGTAAGGAATTTATTCTTCAGCTTTTGATTTCAAAATTATTTCAAGTGAATTTCCGGAAGTTGTAAAATTTTAAACTTGGTTTATAATGTTGATAGCAATGGTATTTTTAAAAAGGTATTTAAAAGTTAATGTATTTATTAAACTTGATTTTATAGGAAATTTTATTTAGGTTAAATAGGAATATAATTTTTTAAAATGCATTTAGATAGTAAAAATTTTAACTGTCATCTTCACGTAATAATATTTCTTTGCATGCTTAAATGCATGAGGAGAATTTTATTTATTTATTTATTTTTCCCATAATATTCTCAATGTATTTTATGAATTTAAAAAAAATTGAATTAAAACATAACTATTGGCGTTTATTTATTTATTATTATTTTATTTTATTTTATTTTATTTTATTTTATATATATATTATTTATTTATTTATTTTACATATGTCTGGAAAAAGTCATAATTCTTAACATTTGTTAAAAATCCTTCTAATATTTACAAATATTTACTATTAGAATAACTCACGATTACTCTTCAAAGACTTCAAAGACGGAAGGAGGCCGTTCACCACTGTGTAGCAGTTTTGAGCAATTTTAACCTTTAGTGAGAGGCTCTGTCATCTTCACGTAATAATATTACTTTGCATGCTTAAATGCATTAGGAGAATTTAATTAATTAATTTATTTTTCCCATGATATTCTCAATGTATTTTATGAATTAAAAAAAAAATTTTGAATTAAAATATAACTATTGGCGTTTATTTATTTATTATTATTTATTATTTATTTATTTATTTATTTTACATATATATTATTATTATTTATTTACTTATTTTACATATATATTATTATTATTATTTATTTATTCATTTATTTTTATTTTATTTATTTTTTGTCACACATCTGGAAAAAGTCATAATTCTTAACATTTGTTAAAAATCCTTCTAATATTTACAAATAGTTACTATTAGAATAACTCACGATTAGTCTTCAAAGACTTCAACGACGGAAGGAGGCCGTTCACCACTGTGTAGCAGTTTTGAGCAATTTTAACCTTTAGTGAGAGGCTCTGTCATCTTCACGTAATAATATTACTTTGCATTCTTAAATGCATGAGGAGAATTTTATTTATTTATTTATTTTTCCCATAATATTCTCAATGTATTTTATGAATTAAAAAAAATTGAATTAAAATATAACTATTGGCGTTTATTTTATTATTATTTATTATTATTTATTTATTTATTTTATTTTATTTTATTATATATATATATATATATATATATATTATTTATTTATTTATTTTACATATATATTATTATTATTATTTATTTATTTTTTTATTTTTATTTTATTTATTTTTTGTCACACATCTGGAAAAAGTCATAATTCTTAACATTTGTTAAAAATCCTTCTAATATTTACAAATAGTTACTATTAGAATAAGTCACGATTAGTCTTCAAAGACGGAAGGAGGCCGTTCACCACTGTGTAGCAGTTTTGAGCAATTTTAACCTTTAGTGAGAGGCTCTGATGGCGCTGTGGAAATTTAGAAGAGCCCATTTCTATAGGTTAAGCCTCGACCGTTGTTTGTTGCATTAATAATAATAATAATAATAATACAAAGATCGCCAGAGCAGAGCTCACATGCGACAGAGGGCGACATAGATACATATGAAAATAAAAATGATGACGAAGTGGCTTGGCTCCTTCGCGAGAAAAGGCTAATTAGAAAATAAAGAGAGTACAATGTTATTAACAGAATGGCAGGTTGTAGCAATCTATTTTAGTTTTCTATTTTAGCAGTCTATTTTATAATTTTTAAGGAGACAGATGTTAAAATAAGAAGGTTGGAAAAGTCGCTAAATTTTTAGAGGATTTTCAGTTCCTCGGGAAACGTTGATTGGATGATGTTAAAATTCTCTACCACCATGAGGAGAAAAGTTGGTGACTGCCTGGGAAGACTGAGGAGTTAGTTGGTAAGATTGGAAAGATACATTAAGAAGTCATAGATGCTGGTTAGTTTCTGTCATAGGGGAGGCCGGGTAACGATTTTAAATAGCCAGCCGATAGGTCGGGTAACGATGTTAAATAGCCAGCCGATAGGTTTTTAGGTGGGTTAAAAATACGCCAGCGTTGGGTTAGTGGACATGAGAAAAAGTAATTTAATTACCCTCAGCCCCGCACTCACATTGTGAGGGGCACGAGCAATGAAACTTGTAGAGATAAGATCTGAACGGGCCATGACCCGTTAAGAAGATTGTTATAGCTGGGGAAAGGTCAAAGTTATCATTTGATAGTTTTGGGAGATGCTTAAAGGTCTTTGATAGAATAAGTATCCCAATATAGTGCCGTTCTTGCCTTAACCGTGCTTTAAGACGTTTTTTGATGTAGGAGGGGAGAAGTGGCAGAAAGAATTCCACTGCTTCCTTTTCAGCGTACTTGCCAACATCCTCATTAATATTCCGTAGTGTTGCTAGTTTCGCCCTTTTTCTCACACTAGTAAATTTGTAGAGTAATATTCTCCAAATGCAATTACGATTAAATAAGACGAAACATAGTCTAAAAAAATGCAGGTGTAAAAAAGAAGGCGGGGCTAACGATACTACGGAATAGTAATTAGGATGTTGACAAGTATGCTTTTCAGTGGCATTTTTTGCTAAATGATCCGACATTTCATCGCTCACTCAAGATTAGTCGTTTCTTCATATGCAGTAGGCTAGGTCGAAAAGTAAACGGAACTCCACGTATTGAAAAAGATACCTATCAACAGTAGTGGCTTGGCCCTGTGAGCATTTTTACAAAATTCTATTTATTTTATATTGTTTATTTATTTAATATTATTTTTAGCCTGTGCAAGAGGTTTAAATTTAAAAATTGCGATTTTTTCTGTATTTTTTTGGCAGTGTTTATTAACAAAACAAATTTCCGATAGTGTTAATATAAAAGAATGGATTAAAAAAAAAAAAAAAAAAAAAAAGTTCTTTTTTCACTTGTCGCAGGGATGGAACACGGGCGCAGAATTCATACCACTATCAATATAAGAAAATTTTCTACTTCTTAAATCAACGATATTATAGGTAGAAAAATTTCTTAAACGGATTCCGGTATGAATTCTGCGCCCGTGTTCCATCCCTGTTGTCGCCAACTTGGGGATGTGGCTTAAATATTCAAAATTTTTGTTATTTGTAAATTATTTTAGAGAATTTCCGATTTTCGAGTTATTTTCGAGAAAAAGGACATTTTCAAAATATCTAAACCTTAATTTATATTGTGAATACAATTTGTAGAAAAATAGGTTTCAGAAAAATCGAAGTTAAAATTCACACTTCTTGCGTAGCTGGATTATTAAAAATGATACACAAAATTAAAATTAAAATAATAATATTTGCAGAAATGTTTCTAGAGGCCATTAGTATGTATTCATTTTGGAAAAGATGAGTTTCGATTTTTCGATCCACCCTAATACGTAATTTTAATAAGGAGAAAAAAATATTTTTGAATCATTTAACACGTTGATAACTAATAGCTGTGAAACTTTTATGTTTCTTTTTTTTTTTTTTTTCTTCAATTGTACAATCTAAAAAGTAGTTCCAAAACTCAACATAATTTAAACAGATAAGTAACAGCACGTAAATATTTTGCGATTTTCCTTATTTATATTATTATTAAAATAATATTTAAACAGATTGAAATATTCATTTTAAGTAAATTGGAGTGTAAAGGTTGATATTTTTTTATTTACCAACTATGTGAAAAAAAAACAGAGCCGGGAATCGAACCCGGGCACCTCCGCTTAACGCACGTATGCTCTACCACTGAGCTACCCTGGCTGACAACCAGCTAGGCATTTCTCACATAATTATTCTCACATTCATTATGTGAGAAATGCCTAGCTGGTTGTCAGCCAGGGTAGCTCAGTGGTAGAGCATACGTGCGTTAAGCGGAGGTGTCCGGGTTCGATTCCCGGCTCTGGTATTTTTCGCATAGTTGGTAAATAAAAAATAAAATAAAAAATACCAACCTTTACACTCCAATTTACTTAAAATGAATATTCACGGTTGATGAGTTCATGAATAGATATTTCTAGATTGAAATATGTTTAGATTATATGTAACTAACATTGAAATTTAAATAGTTAAGGATGAAATAGTCAAAGAAAGAAAAAGAAATGTAAAAAAAAGTATTGAAAGGGATTTTTAAACTGTGTAATGATAATGAAACAATCTTTTTTTAAGTACATTCTTAGAATAATAAGAATCCTTTATAAATAAAAATAAACAAAAGTAAGGAGTTAACGTACGTTTTACTATATTAATATATATATATATATATATTAATAATATAAAATAAAAATTTGATGTTTTCACAACTTTCAGACATTTTGTAATCTGTAAAAGCATCTCTGAACTACACCGAGAGGTGAATTCCAGACCGTTGCCAAAAGCCTACAATGTAGCTCTAGTTCGACGTTATTCAATCAAACATTGCCCTACCTTAATTCTGTTAAGACTCAAATTGTTTAAAACTCATCTTTTATTCAGCTCCGTGTAATGTTGTAATTAGGAAAAAGATATTCCTCAAAAGAGGAGTGCATTTACGCTTCTGTACAAATTTTACTTGTTTCTCTTTCATATAGATTTATCTTCAAAGTTCTCCAAAATAGCGGACCATTCATTCATTAATATAAAAATTTTCCAAAAACATGCCAAACTTTTGAAAAGCATCATTCAACAATTTATAAAATGGACAAATTTCATTACAACCACCTGAATCTATAGCAGGATTGTAACTAAACTATAAATATCTTTTTGGACATAGCGCCCCTCCAGTGGCCGAGCGGTTCTGTGCACGAAGTGGTAGATTGGAAGGCTAGATTCAATTCGAGGTCGCGATCACCAACTAGCCGTTAGGAGTTTACCATAATTTTATCCGAAAATAGCGTAAATAAGGACTAGGACCCCTAAAGCCCCCCCCCCGGAGGAAAGTACGCCACCCTAGGTTTAAGACCCGCGTGTTGGCAATCGGCTTCATTCCCAAACTCCTTTTTAGACATATAACATGACTATTACATCATAGCCG
Source organism: Salticus scenicus (assembly GCA_963930645.1). Classification (NCBI taxonomy): domain Eukaryota; kingdom Metazoa; phylum Arthropoda; class Arachnida; order Araneae; family Salticidae; genus Salticus; species Salticus scenicus. The sequence continues at coordinate 110,877,890 of OZ005655.1, forward strand.
CCTAAACTAGATGCCTTCCGCGTGGCTCGGAAACTTGGCAACAGTTCAAGTGGTATACAGCGCCACATGGTATAGATTGCGCGACATTTTTATTCAACAGTCACCAATAATTTTAAGAAGTAATATATGATATATAAAATTGAAGTTTCTTCCATTCTATTCGCATTTTTTTTTATGTATATCAAATCCTACTTTTCAAAAGTTTTGGTGGCTGTTGAATAAAAATGTCGCGCAATCAGTGCCAGTTGGCGCTGTCTACCTCTTGAACTGTTGTCAAGTTTCCGAGCCACGCGGAAGGCATCTAGTTTAGGAGGCTATGATTACATGCTGTCATTCCTATACCAAGAACACGCATTTTTTCACTAGGTAAAATGTAATATCAAATATAGAAAATAATACATAAAAACTGCTTAAATTCATCAATTTTGAGACATTTTTCTGTTCTGAATATTTTTTACCTAATTCTACAGTTTTCGCTGTTATATTTTAATGCATAATGATATATCACTGTGTGATATATCACTACTTATATAATTATGAACATCGCTTAGAAAGAACGTCTCTAAAATTAAACCAAATGTATACCCAGAGCTTCGAACCTAATTCGGAAGATTGTTAGTACTGCACCCTTTTCCACACCACTTAATTTTTAGAATAATTCTTTTCAAATGCGTTTACGATGAATTGAGAAGATAAATACTCTAAAAAAAGACTGGTGTGGAAAAAAAGGAGCGTTTTTCAAAGAGTGTTAGCAGTTTTACACTTTTTAATGAGATAATTGGCAGATATGAATGTTTATGATATATATTTTTTTAATATAATTTATTAATACAATATTATTAAAAAAAAAAAATCTAGTTTTACACTTTGAATCTGAGTGTAACGGCTTTCTCATACCCGTTATACAGTTTCAAATATACATTTTTTGGACCACAAGTATATTTTATATCGATGATTGAAGATAATTTCAACTGTTATTGAATTCGCATGTGATGCCATCTTTTCTTCACTAATGAAAATGATGTCACTGCGTTCTCATATTTGCGTCAATATAATACCTAGTAGAAAACCTTTTACATTAGTAATAAACGCAATGGTAATCTATTAATCCTTAATTTATTGGAATTAAATTAATATTTATCATTTCTGTAACTATATAATTTTAAGAAATTTATCGGTACTTAACAAATTCACATCGGGTAACCAGAATTCTCGTTTAATATAAAAACAAGTCCCGCTTTAGGCGTTTCTGTAAACGTTATATTTTTTTTACAAAATGATTTTGCGTATTTGTGTTTATCCCCTCCCACTTAAGTCAAAATATTATCAATTGCTGCGGATAAAATTTAAATGATTTAAACGTAAATATATAAAACCCTTTTACTCTATAATGTAACGTTTTAGATAAACGCCAGGGGGCGGACCTTCCTGTTCAGAATAGAACAACAACAAAAAATAAAAAATAAAAAATAAATACCCCAGTGTAAATGTGTTTAACCTGAAAACAGCAAAGAATCGTTTTAAAGTAAAAATTACTTTGAAATATAAGCACGTATTCTTTCTCATTTTCAAACACGTATTTTTTAACTGTGAGAAACATCTAATAAACAAAAAAAAATTCAGTTTCTAGTTTCTATTTTTAATTTGTCTTATTTTACTTTATTTTTGTATCTAGTTTGTATCATTCAGCATTCAGAGGCGTACTAACGTACAAAAAGTATTATAATCGTTCAAATATTTTTCACAAAGAATATTTTGCAATATTAGCGACCATTCAGAATATAAGAGTAATTAATTGACTAGAAAGCAATTTATTAATTTAGAAAACAAATTGTTTTTAGAGTTTTCGCTTTGAAATTTTCAACATCTATACTATTAAAATCTGTTTACTTAATATTTTCTATCGTAAGTGTTTGAATCTAGAATTATTCAAAATTTACCGTTTGTTTAGAAACAATTTAAACAACATTCCATGGTTTTATTCAGCTGTTTAATACGTTATTAACTAATAATTTTAAAATTCATACTTAATGCTATTTTTTAAATTTCCTTCGTTTCAATTATAATTTTTCAAAAAAAAAAAAAAAAAAAAAAAAACAATCTATAAAATATTCCCAATTATTCATATTATTGCTTCTTTAAATTACCTGAAGCAAAAGCGACGTTTTGATAATGGAGAAGTAAAATAATTTCAAATTTTATTTTGAGTATTCAGAAATTTTCTTTTAAATCATAGCATTCAAAATAAAATACTTAATTTGTAAATAGTTTCGGTAAAAAGACATCAACAATAAAGATAATAAAGAATTTCAAGTAAGAAATGAATTACATTCCCTGCGTCTTTATTCTTGTATTTCATTTCCAGAAGCAAAATAACTGATATAAAAGGTACATTTTATTTATCTATTCATTTGTATTTCTCGGAAAGAATTTTTAGTTTTATTTTAATCGAGAAATTTATGTCATCTTTTTAAAAAGGAAACAGTTTATATCATTGCTGGATGTTTTTATTCTCCCGTTGTTTATTATGAGAAACCTTATAGTGAAATTATTAGAAGAATCTAAAAGTTTCAAAAATTGTTTATAAGGTATGGTATTGACTAAAATTTAAAATGAATGACTTAAATAAATGTTTTGTAAATAAATTGGAAAAGTCTCTTCATAATTGAAATTCTTCATAGAGCAGTGTCATTTCATTTAAATAAAATTAATATTGCAAGTTTTATTTAAAATTTATCTGAATAAGGGGCTTTATTTAAATTTTTATTGAATCAACATACAACGTATTGCAGGTACGTGATTTAAAATAAAAATTTTGACAAATGCTTTACTGTTTTTTTTTTTTTTTTAAGAGCAACTGGAATTATGCTTATTCTACAGATGATATCTTTTTGAATTTTCATGATTTGTCCTTAAGTATTTCATAAATGCAGGGGTCGTACTCTTCGCAAACTTGCTAACATACTAATTGATATTCAAGTATTGTTGTTAGCCCTACCAATATCCAAATTTACTGGTGTACTCTAAAAATTTACTGTTATGTAAAAAAGGGCGGGACTAACAACACTACGGAATATTAATTAGGATGTTGGCATGTATGTCTCCGCCTTTTTTACAGGACACTCTCAAATATAAGAAATTTCCGCCTTTTTTACCACCACTATTATTATGCAGAAATACTTCTAGACACATTTTTATAAACGTGCCATGACTTTGCAGTTTAGAGATTACTGCATAAAAAAAGTGGTAACAATAATTTTTTTTTTTTTTTTTTCTCTCCTAAAAATGTCTTAAATAAAGGGCGGAGAGTACGACCCCTGTAAATGTAGTTCTATACTTTCGGTTTATACATGATGCAAAAGAAATCTTTTAACGCCTGCGCATGAGTAACATTATTGAGTAAAAGGTTTTTGCATTTCATCGGATATTTGGTATTTGAATATTCTGGTAGAAATGTGTTGTCTCTTTTATAGCATGTTAAGTTTTTTTTTTTTTTTTTTTTTTTTTTTTTTTATAATATTGTATTAGTTTGAAAACACTTTTCGTTATGAACAATAATAATATTATACATTTTGTTAAAGAAAAAAAAAACTACATTTCTGTGAATACACGTGACAGTGTGAATGTATACAGATGTTTAAAAAAAGCATTATAAATATATGATGCAGCTGCAAAGAATTATAGGCATTATCTATTTTTTACAAAGTAGTTTCAAACATTATTTTGTTACTGGTCTTCTTTTGTCTTAGGGATAATGTTATACTTCACGCTATCAGTGAAATATAACATTTTATTTACAGAACTAAAATTTCCCGATAATTTGTCATATATCTTTATACAGATTTCATAAACAGTAGTGTATATGTTAGGTTAAATATAATATGATAACTAGTTGATAAATATTTATTAATTTCATAGTTAAAATTTCAAGTTATAAAGGAAAAAAATGGTTTGGGTAAAACAATTCAAAACAATTTCTAAAGTACGATCCTAACATACACAATTGTTTAACACTTTGAAGCTAAACAAAAGAAAAAGAAAAGAGAAGATATTTTCATTTTAATTATATTTTACATGAAATGATTGGATGAAATATATGCATATAGTCTTAAGTTTAATATGACCTAAAATTATGGATCGAGGATTTTTTTTTTTTTTTTTTTTTTTTGTACTATGAACTAGGTGTGTATCCTCTGTTATATATGCGACAACTTGTGTGTTACATAATAATTTCATGCGAAATATCAACATACTATTTTAATTGAAAGTTATTTTCATATTAATCGCATGTCATTGATTAATCACCATTATGAACTGAAGCGAAGTGACTAAGAAATTATTATAATTGAAAAGTTTTAGAAATACCATTAAACGATTACAGCAGTGTAAGTTTCTTCTATCGGAAGCTGTGTTAACTTTACGGTGTTTTTAGTAAATCAAAATTCGTGTCATGCAGTTAAAACAGCGAAAAACTTAAAAAAAAAAATTCCATTTCCATTTGTTTTTCTGTAGTTTTTCAAATTCTGCAAAATATCAGTGAAAAATCTTTTAAAAAAATTGTTCTGTTTACCTTCAGTTTCTCTACAGTTTTCAGAATTCTGCAAAATTTCCATGAAAAAACTTTAAAAGAACTTGTGCCGTTTGCCTTCAGTTTTTTTTTTTTTTTTTTTTTTTTTTTTTTTAAGTTTGCTGAACACTGCAAAGTTTCTGCGTAAAATCTGAAAATACTTATTAGTATTACTTTCAGTTTCTCTGCAGTTTTTAAAATTCTACAAAATTTCTGTGAAAAAACTTTAAAGTAACTTATATATTTCCAGTTTTTCAATTTCTACAAAATTTCTGTGAAAATCTTAAAAACTATTGCTCTCCTGCCACACATATGTCACTTTTTAAAACTAGTATGTTATGGCCACCACATGATTTTTTTCTATATTTCTATTTCCATGCAAATTCTCTCAGTAAAAAATAATTTGTTAAAATTATTATTTATCAAAATTATCTTCCATGATAAATGCAGACGATTTCTATTCCAGAAAAATAGTATAACACTAAACATCCAAAGAAAGTCAATTTTATTTTCAGATATGACATCTTAAATAACTGTTTTTTTTTTTTTTTTTTTTTTTTTTTCTATGAAAAAACTTGATAAGTTTATTTTAAATTATCACCGATTGATGGTTCAACCATTTGTTTTAAAGGTATTGATGAACTCTTTTGGAAGATAATCGTAATGAAAATTTGCTCCACTCGGGGTGGGGGGAACTTTTCCCTGGAGGGGAGGAAGCAATGCTCCTACATATACAAAAATTTTTCACAGTTGACTATCACTATTATAAAAAATTCTTTTTAATTTCATAATGAATATTAAAAAATAATTCGCTTTATTTACATTTATACGAAATTTTTTCCTTACACTGCAATGAAAAAAAAAAAAAAGAAAGAAAGAAAAAAGAAGAAGAGCAGAATGACAACCCCAACTGTTGGAAGATTTTTACCAAAACTTTTTAGGCATTAAATTATGTCAAGGGGCAACTGCATATCAAATTTTATGAAATTGTGAGTAGTAGTTCCTGAGATACAGTTGCCACAAAATTTTGTCACACACATACACAGATATTTTCTAAAAGTGGTCAAATCATGTTCTAGAACTCATAAAACTTGTAAATCCATCGAAAACTCGAGGTCAAAAATTTTGACGAATCCTAATATTTTCTATTGAATATAGAAGAAAGATTATAAGTTATGCATATTTTAACAAAATAAAATATCTCTGTTCTAAAAATATAAACTGTTGCCACTGCTGTTTTTCGATTTATCAGGATCTTTTTTCGATAGTTTCGGTATAGTAGTTTCCTGAGTTGTAACTTGCGGCGCAGGTACAGAGGATACCATTCAATGTACTTTTGCATGATCTGCCCTCTCTGAACTCTAATTACCTTTTCTGCTGTAAGATATTAGATTCGAAAGTGATTGAGCGGATTACAGTTAATTTTTCTAACGTTAAAAACAAGCAGATCGGGCGGTAAGACCCTTCCCTTGCTTTAGAAAGTGTACTACCTCTCCAGGACGAAGGTTGGACCAGCATAATAGAATCTGAGGAATTAACTAGCTTAAAAATGATAGAATCTAATTCCTCAGGACCTAGAGCTTTTTGTTTTTAAAGCCCGAGACCGCTATCCTAAGCGTTTGCTCGCTAAGCCTTTTTCGCACGGGCATGGGTAAACCAGCAACTCGAAATGATTTTCCAGATATTAGGTGATCGGCATAGGAAACTTCCTAATTTTTTCCGGTATTAATGGAATAATTTTTTATCCTAGGAAATGCTTCTAAAAGGGCGTGGCTTGAGAATGCAATTAAAATTGTGTAAGGGATCTATTCAGAAGTATAGATATACAGCAGGGGTCGTAGTCTGCGCCTTATTTTCAGGACACATTCAGAAATGTGAAATTTATGCCTTTTCTACTACCACTATTTTTATACAATTTTTATCTTATTTAGCCAGGGCATAAAACTTCAAAAATATAATTCAGATTTCAGTAAAAAAAAAAAGTGGTAGCTAAAGAGACGGAAATTTCTTGTCCCTGAAAGTGTTCTGGAAAAAAGGAGGGGACTACGACCCCTGGTACAGGGTACCCAGTGTAATATAAGATCTGGCTTTTATCAAAACTCTCGCCTAACAGAACAACAAAAAACTTTTGCAACTGCTTTGCTAGAAACACTCACAGATAAAAAAACTGGGATAGATGGGACGCTTCTAATGAAAATCAACCAATGAACACAGCAGAAACACTAATGGTGGAAAAGCTATTAATTTCACATATTTGTATAATTGTGAAAAAATTAATGGTAACCGTTATTCTAACTGGTTATAAATATAAATAATACGTAAAAATTCATTCGTACGAAATATTTTTTATGTTTACTGTATCCTATCCTTGGCTATTGATACAAAGCAAGTAACGTCCAAAAACATTTAATAATAAATGTTGGTGGAACCTCTTTCTTAACGATAATTACACCTATTATAGCACTTTTAGTTGTAGAACATTACTGGTGGATATAAGATATATAGTAATTTAATTAGTCATGGCGCCTTTCGAGCGACGTTCGAGTTGAAGTAAAGAATGGATTGTCGCCTGAGAGGCGATGTTCGAGAGCAAACGGCTGAAAGATTTGTTCAACTGCACAGTAAACAGGAAGGAGTGAGTCATCTTGAATGGAAGTGCAGAGAAGCCGAATCTTTAGAAGAAAGGATCGGTGGTCTCTGTAATCTGAACTCAGGTGGAAAAAATTTGTTGGGGTAAAATGTTTGGGCAGTGCGGAAGTTGTCTGAGAAGAGCAGAAAGACTTCCACATTGTATTTATTGCATTGGTGAGTTTTTTTTATAAGTTACTTCTAGTCATTTCTATTGTACCTTTATTTGTTGACGTTCCGATCTTTTAGATTTTTTAGTTTATCTCTTATTGCCGCTAATTTATTTCGCAGCAACTTCAGATGGGGAGACCAGGAGAAGGGAGTAAATTAGCGACCCATTTTTTCTATCGAAAAGAGCAATTTGTGGCAGCTTGAATAAAGTAAATATGTTTATGGGAAGACGATTATTTGTTCAGTGTTTGAGGTTTTGTTAAATTGTTGTGAAAGTGTGAGACTAAAATTTTTTCTTTTTCTTTTTTTTTATTTTTATTTTTGTCGCTAAAAGCTTTCTAGTTGGCTGCTTTTGATGTCAAGGAAAGTTCGTTACACTCTATAGTGGGATAGTCTGCGACAGTTGCACGAAATTTATAAACTAAACTGATATTTATGCTCTTTCCATACCACTGCACAGATGAAATGAAATATATTTTATTTAATAAAAGAATAAGTGCCAACGAATTTTCACGAATTTTAGGAACATCGCAAAGAAACTAATGATTTAATTGTATAAAATGGGCATATAGAAATATTATTGTTCAATAAATAAATTTAATTACTTCATTTTGATGGGGAAAAAATTAAATTATTAATTAAGAAAATATCAACTAACAATAGAGTTACAATGAATAAGTATTATTTAGGTTCAAAACTTAATAAATAATATTAAGAAAATTGAAATCATTAAAGTTATTAATTTACATTTTTATGAGGACAAAATATGTGATACATCAATATCAAAACATTGAAGCAAAATATAATCATAAATCTTAATTACCTCTTTTTACTACTGTAACAGGCAAACAATATCTTTCATATTGATGATAGAATTAATTAGGAATACGAATTTTACTTATGCTAAAAAAAAAAAAAAAAAAAAAATACATAAAAACTTTTTTTCTTTTCTAATAATCTCAGTTGTCACTCGTTGTTGAAAAAGTAATTTGTTATAACATTTAAAACAAAGAAAAATACTCCGTTATTAATTATTTGCTGTCTTCATCTGTCAAACTTAAATAACAAATATTTTTAAAAAATGCCAATAAATGGCAGAAGTAAAAAAATGAAAAAAAATGTTATAGGAAAAGAAAATGGAAAGAAAATTTCCTGTCTGTTTCAAAAGGATAAATTAAAAAAAAAAAAAAATGCTCCAAGAACTTATTCAATATATAAAAGTAGAAATCATTTTTGTTGTTAAATCTGAACTTGAATGAGGCAAGCACATTTTAGTGTTGGTTGTCATGGCAACCCCCCCCCTCCCCCGAAAAAAAATACACAAATAAGCTGACCAAAGTCTTGTTCTTTTTCTTTTTTTTTTAAATACTTTCCAGACATTTATTTTTACTATCTCTGATGTTTGAATAGAAAATATTATTCTGATAAAATACTTTTAAATGCTTTGTATAAAACTAGTTGAAATGGAAACGAATTATTTCCGTTACATACATAAATGGCGAATATAATATTTGGTATAGTCGCAAGTGCGTGAAGAATTTTATTAAGTTGCGATTTTAAAAAGTCAGTTTTAAGCAATAATACAGCGGTTTTATTTTTCTTTCACTTTCTAATAAAATATTTAGTTTTATATTAAATCATTCTTATTTTGATTTTGGTTATTCATACATTTGGTTCTCCATAAGACTATAGAAATAGTTGAAAGCTAACTGCTTATAAAAACAATTGTGATTAAAAAATTTAATACAAAATACCACTAAATTTCAATCCTAACAAAAAAAAAAAAAAAAATAATGGAAAGGTACTAACAACTGTCACAGATTTTGTACGTAATTTTGTTTTATAGAGGGAGGTTATAATTAAAATGACCCTATTCTGACCCCTTTTGAACCATTTCTGCCAATCGGATTTTGATGAAATTTGGTATATGCGTTATATGGTCCATGGGGGAAATGATTTCTGCAATAAGAAAAAAATAGTTCAAATTTTGGCCAACAGGGGGAATTGTGGCGCATAAAAGACAAAAAATCTGTAATAATCTTTAAAATGTATTTAATTAGAGAATGTGCTCAAGGTGTGCTCCAATGACATCAACTACGCATTGAAAGCGCATTATAGCGTGTTCAGTGATAGCACGAAGAATTTCTTGAGGGGTTTCAGCAATGTGGTGTGTAATGCTAGCTTGCACCACAGGTAAAGTCATAATTCCTACTCTATAAACATGATCTTTTAGGAATTCCCACAACCAGAAATCATAAGCATTTAAGTCGGGTGAACGAGAAGGTCAGGTATCCGGAAAACCTCTGGATATTACATGATTCTCGCCAAAGTTAACACGAACAGTTCTTTGACTTGGCGCCCAATGGGGGGAATTGCTCCATCTTGCATTGGTTTTTGGTGCAGTATATTAGGAAGTGAAGTACCCCATATAAGGCAGTTTTGATTATTCAAAGCTCCATCTAAAGAAAAGTGCATCTCATCTGACCATAGAATTTTCCAATGTTACACGTTATTAACAACCATTTTTGACAGAAATCGGCAAGCAAATTCTGAGCGTGTTTGTTGGTCTTGAGATTGCAGCTTTTGCGCCATGTGAACCTTATACGGATACCAAATTATACGGATCGCAGAATTTTTCTTACTGTCGACTAAGGAATAGCCAGCTCACGTGCTATCGATCAAGCACTTGCTGCAGAATGGCAGGAACTGTAGGCTCACTGAACTACAGCAGTACTGCTTTCTTTGACAGGTTCGTTCGCAACCGGCGCCTTTTCTGCCCTCTATCTGGCCGCACACTCAAATCTCCAGTCTCTTCAAATACACTAATCATCTTCTTCAAGCAATTCTTCGACATGTGCCCTTTTCAAAATCCCTTCAAATGAAGATATTCAAGCAGTGCAGCAAAGTTATTGCTGCCGTTCTGATAAAACAGTTTTAAAAATAACGCTCGATCTTTCTTCTGTAAGGAAGGGCATGATTAAATATAAAAAAGGCACATAGAATGATTTTCTGGCTCTGACTGCAACTCTCTTTATAGGTTTGACTAATTTGCATAAGGAATCTTTAAAAAATTTTATTTAGAGAACAAAAATTGAACTTTTTTTTTTTTTTTTTTTAATTGCAGAAATCGTCTCTTCATGGCCCATATAACGTACATATCACATTTCATCAAAATCCAGTAGGCAGAACGGGTTCTACAGGGGTTTGAACAGTGTATTCCATTTGTGGCTCGTGTAAAAGGACAAACCAAAGATTTTCTTATCATTACGGCCTATGTGAAGAATTTGTCTATACCGCGATACCCACAGCAAAAATCAAGCTATTGACATGCGATTTGGTACACATGTTCATGAGCCACATGGAATTAGCTGTATAGCTTTGTGTGTATATTTAATTTGTAGTTCATGTAGAGTGACACGCCAAAGTTTTTCTTATGCTTAGTAGAAAAATGAAAAGCTGTCACAGTGTTGTTTCTGAAGCAATAGGAGAGATTATAGACTGTAGTTTTCTATGGTTTTTCCCTTGTCCGTTCTACCTAATCTGAATGTATGTCTTTAAAGGCTAAATTAATTTTTGACTAGATGGACTGAGATGGGACATTGGCATGAAATTCCTTTATTAAACAGCTCATTTGCCTCTTCATTTCAGGGGATAGCACACTGAGACAGAATTCCCTGCACAACGTCTTTTTTTATACAATATTTCTTAAAATTACCTCACAATCAATCCTTTTATAGCTAAAATATCTGTTAAGAAATATTTTTTAATTATGATCCTTTACTGCCAAATAAATGTCTTTTTATTTTTTCCATACATTTCTCGGTAGCACAGTTCCATGCTTGCCAACCATCCCATTATGAAGCGTAGTACTTTTAGTCACCGCCTTTTTTTGTACACCAGTAATTTTTTAGAGTAATTTCATTCTTATTTAATCGTAACACTATTTGGAGAGAATTGCTCTAAATATAAAGTGGTGTGGTAAAAGGGGCGTATTTTTAAGGGACGTTAACAAGTCTACGTTTATTAATGAGATGGTTGGCAGTCCTACAGTTCCCAACTTTTACATTTTATTCCAAAGCATTTATAGCCCCGCCTCTTCTTCGCACCAGAATTTTTCTGTAATAGTCCTCTCCAATATGTGACAACGATTAAATAAGAAGAAAATCATTCTTTAAAATTACTGGTGTGAAAAAAAGGCGGGGCAATCAATGTTCCGGAATAAATTACAAAAGTTGCAACTTTGCGATAGAGGGATCTGCATTTCATTACAGACATGGATCTAGGGGATTGTGAACAATTGACAATGGCGAAAATCACTGCCTGAATGCCTCAGAAAATAAACGACTATTTAAAAAGGGTTGGACAAGCGGCTTGATGGGACAAAGCAACTTTAATCACCTTAACTCAGGGGTCGTACTCTCCGCCCTTTTTTCAGGACACTCTCAGAGATAAGAATTTTTGAAATATATTGCTACCACTTTTTTTATACACTAATCTATATTCTGTATAATCATGGCACGTTGCTATAAATATACCAAAAGTATATCTGCATGAAATTAGTGGTTTCAATGAAGATGGAAATTTCTTATTTGTGAGAGTGTCCTGAAAAAGGAGTGGAGAGTACGGCCCCTGCCTTAACTAAACCACAGCACTAATATAGTTTACTGTTTCGGAAGAAGATATGGAAAGCACAGCTGCCAACCTAATCCAGATTAATAACAGTACCGCCCCTTTTTCCACATTATTTAATTTTTATAATAATTTGCTTTAAATGTATTTACGATGTAATATGAAAAGAAAAACTCTATAAAAAGACTGTCGTAAAATGGCTGGTACTAATAATCCTCTGGATTATTAATTAGGACGCTGGCAACTCAGAGAAAGCAGTAAAATTTCTATCGAAACGAATTATTACCATTTTCGATGTATTAAGAGAAGTATTTTATTTGAACATAATCAAAATACTTTAAAATTGTATTAACCCCTTAACGCGCGGCGTCCTCGCTGCGAGGACGCAAAATTTAAGATCCAGCTGCAAAAATTCATCCCGGAAATTTTTTAGCGAAAATTTACGTTTGTAACATAACAGAAAAGGCCGGTTTTTTTAACCTTAAAATTTAAAATTTCTTTTAGTTTAATTTAGTTCATGAAGTCCGGTGGCAGTATAATTTAAATGATCCGAATTGTCTTGCGCCGCAAAGGGTTAAAGATAATTTTATAGGGCATAAATTGCTGTAAAAGGGTGCTACTACCTCAATAAACTCTATATTTTAATATTGTACATGCATTCATAAAACCTTTTGGATTATCATTAAATTTAAAATCTATTTCAAATTATTGAGAACATTTTCGCTAGCCAACTTTAATTTTGGATATCCCTTTATATTGAGTATAAATTATATACGTATCACATGTTGTTGTCAAATTTAACACAGCCAGTAAAACACAAAGCTCAGTTCAGAATAAGCGTCAAGCAATTAATATTAAAAAATTCCGGTGTGAGGGTTATGGACAATTAGTAACAACATAGCAAGGGTGGCCAACCCTTAGTTAGCATATATCTATCTATCTATCTATATATATATATATATATATATACGAACACACAAATGCATATATATATATTCATTAGAAACATTTGATTTCACTATGCAATAATATTTATAAATATAAGTATTCGATTTAATAATATTCTATTCAAAATGATTATCACTAAGTTCATAATCAAAGTAGTGTATACATTACCCTAGCCTTGAACGTGAAGCATAATACATATTTTATTAATTATTTATCCCTCAAAATGCATCCATAATCCTCCCCCCCCCCCCCCGAAAAAAAAAGGGAATTTTAGGATACATGTAAACTTATTGTAAATATCATTTTTTTTTTTTTTGTATTTCAGTTCGCTTCAATTTTTTTTTCTTAAGAAATTTTAATAATAAAAGCATATTTATATTTTTGAAATATCTTTGAGAACCGCATGTAATAAAAGCTTGCCGTGCCACGAGTGGCCCCCGGACCGTGCGTTAGCCACTTCTAGCATACAGGAAACTTCAAAACGTGTAATTATATGAAATTCATTGTTAAAATTTAGACTTTGAATACTACACTTCCCCAGCCATGTAAGGATAAGAGAGAGTAAAAACTATTATTTAAGCATTATCAATAACGTGACGTAAATTTAATTGTGCTTTACATACTGCTGAAGTTTCAAATCTTGAGCTATCACACTGCACGAAAAGAAAGCATTGTTGTGTTGTTTAACATTTCTATGCGGGACATCTAATCTTGTAAAGTGCCGCTTAAAAACGTGATAGGTTTGAAAATCTTAAAGCATTATAGAAACTTGATTCCTAAATGCGCGATTTTTCTTTGTATGTGAGAAAATTTTATGTCTTCGGTTTATGTGTCTATACGATACGAAAAAAGCCCATAAAAAATCAGATCACATTCACTACCTCTTCTATTACAGAGCTACGTTTATGTTATAAACGCAATAATCTCATAAAATTACAAACATATGTGTTTCTAACTTAAACTGACTTTTTATAGTAATAAAATAAATATTTATACAATATATGTTTTATGGTTTGAATTATTATCTATGTTGTGCACGAGTATATAAAAGAAGCCTTATTTTAATTTCTTTATTTGCGATGAAACATTTACTTTGCAGCCTGATTTCAAAAACACCAGGCCACATTACTGAAATTTTACGGTAATTTTATTATATCGTCACCACAATTTAAAACAATACTTTTAACGTATTATTTTAGAATTAAAACAGTCCAAAATATTAAAGAAAAACTTTTAATTAACAGTACTGGTGACAATAGAATAATATATTAAATTAAAATGTTAGGAACGGTGCGATGTCTGAATTACTTACACAAACTTTTTTTTTCTTTCGAAACGATGCTAACATACATCTATAGATGTAATAAAAAACATTAGTCACAGACAATCTATTTCAATTTATCAACAATATGTTTTAGGTTTCGTCAATTTCAATAAAATATTTAGAAGTTTATTTTTTTAGTAAATGAGATATACCGAAAGAATTGTATACATATTTATCAAAGTACTTAAGTTGAAAACCAGTTTAACCGTTGAAAATATAAATATTGTTAAAAAATTAAACAAGAGTATATATTTGTTTTTTGCATAATATTTATATAAATAAACATATTAATAAAAAATTCAGGTGTGAAACAACCACACGACTTCCATTACCCACTAGTATACGTATTATGTGCACTTTTTGGAAATAATGTTATCAGAAGACATAGAATTGACCTATTGAAATAGACACTTAAACATTTTCTAGTAAGAGAAAGTTAATACACGTGAAAAAACATAAAACAGAGTTTACACAGCGATATATATATATATATATATATATATATTTAAGAAAAAGAAATGAAAATAAAATTTCTAGAGTCTTTTATTTACATATTTATTTATTTATTTTGAAACACCAATTTCCGAGATCTGAAACTAATCTATCTGATCAGGATGATTATTGATTTTCCTGTGATAACCGAGTAAAGCATGAGAAAGGACATCTAAAATGGGTTTATGTAACAATTTTCAAGAAAATCGTTAGAGCCATTTTTGATATACCTACTTTTACCAGTGCTTGGTATAATTAATTGTTGGCCAGAAAACAACAATTACGGGCAAAAGGATATTTAAAAGAGGGTTAATATGGTAAGTTTGAAAAAAAAAATCATGTTGCCATTTTGAAATGAACTCACTTCTATGACCTGAATTTCAGCTATTTATACAGGACGCCTATCAAATTTCATGAACTAACCAACTATAGCAAGCAATTAAAACTTCTTCACACACCATAAATTTTAAATCAGCACAACCGGTTTCGAAAGGACGTAGCCTTTCTTCATCAGGTGCAAACGCGTGCAACTGCCTTGGAGGCAAAAGCAATACCACTTCAGTCTTGCTTTTGCCTCCAAGGCAGTTGCACGCGTTTGCACCTGATGAAGAAAGGCTACGTCCTTTCGAAACCGGTTGTGCTGATTTAAAATTTATGCTGTGTGAAGAAGTTTTAATTGCTTGCTATTGTCTGTACGCAAGTTTTTGAATTTAATTTTGGTAACCAACTATATCATTCGAAAGGATATCTAACAGAGTATTTATACTGCAATTTTGAAGAAAATCGTTAGAGACGTTTTTAAGATATGGACCGAGGGCTCCACTTCCGGTTTTTCCATTTTCACCAAAATTTGGAATATAGATCTGTACGTCAGACCTGTTTTAATTCTAAAGTTTCGTAGTTCTATCTTTATTAGTTTCCGAGATATAATAGAGAGAAAAATTCCCCGCATACACACACACACACATACACACTGACCAATTGCCGAAAACAACTTTTTTAGACTCATGGGACCTTAAAACATGTAAATCAGATGAAAACTTCATATCGAATTTTTGAACCGAATACAATACTGGTAATGGTAGTAAAAATTTAATGACATGTACGTTATCAACCCATTATTTTTGGATTATATTTTATTTTTTCGTAATTTAATTTAATTTAATTTTTATTTTAATTTTTAACTTTATTTAATTATTTAATTAATTATTATTATTATTATTATTGGCATTGGGGACAATTAGCACTTTAATCTTTTTTTTTTTTTTCTGAAAAATGTACTTTTAAACGCGGAAAAAAAGAATATATATATATATATATACATACTTGCCAACCATCTCATTATGAACCGTAAAATTTTTAGTACCCGCCTTTTTATTCACACCAATAAGTTTATAGAGTAATTTTAGTCTTATTTTATCGTAACACTATTTGGAGAGAATAACTCTAAAAATATAGTGGTGTGAGAAAAGGGGCGTTTTTTTAGGGGGCGTTAACAATTGTATGGTTATTAATGAGATGGTTGGCAAGTATGTATATATATTAGAAAAGAAAATTAATTCAGAAATGAAATGATGTTAAGGAAGCTTTGCTACAGATTTTGATGCATCAACTTTCAGAAAACAGAACTAAATTCCTTTTTCTTTTTCTTTATTTATTTTTTAATCTGAAAAGGAGCAAGCTGTAAAATATATTACATATACGAACACTACTTTTGTATAAAGCATTTTTTATTAAATTAATTCAAAACATTATTATTCTGAAGATTTTCATAATTTACAAATTAATAGTTATATATCTTTTAAAACGTCCGTATTGGAAGTAAAAGGAAAATGCAGCTGTAATTTGACATTTGAAGTTGAAGGCACATTATCTCTACCTAACCATTTTTTGTGTTGTAGCACTTTCTCAATACCATTTTTTCATTTAGTTTTCTTTCCTGAAACCATTTACTCTATCAGTTTCTCAAAAAACAGAGTTTTAATAAAACTGCTTTTATATCATTTTACAAAGCATTTCCGATTCAAAAGCAAGAAAAAATAAGATTAATAACTGTTATAACGAACATCTCACCCAAATTTCATGTTCATATGTTTATTTGCATACCTGATAACATTTATAATTTAATCTGGAGTGAGGTTAATACCTGCCCTTTTTTCCCACCACCATTTTTAAAGAGCATTTTCCCATTTATGTCATTGTAATTATGTACTGGAAACAAATTGTCTGCAGTAAAAGTGACGAGAAAAAAAGGTGATTACTAGTAGTACTCCGGACTAAATTATAAATACTACCTAGTATAGATGTCACCATTTGTAAAGTTTGTGAGGTCAACCTACTACAATCACTTCGTTTATCCATCTATCTATCTATCTACAATGAAAATATTGTCATCACGATAACTCCGGAAATAATACTCCAAATTGAACCAAATTTGGACAGCGAACTTATCTTATAAATATCCTGAAATAGTTCGTTAACCAAGTTGCTCCGCTTTTTTGTTTTCAAGTGCCGGCTATTTGAAAATTTCAAATCCACATTTCAAAAAGCGCATTTAAAGCAAGATTTGCTTGAATTTTGATGTAAATATAGACCACATAAAGGTCTCCATCAAATTTATTAATGAACTATATCTTCCATTTTTAACAAAGTCACAGATATCTTAAGTTAAGCGGGGCTACTTGAAATCATGCTACCACTTGAAAGTTTAAAATCCCGATAACTTCCGAAATAACGCTCCAAATCGAACCAAATTTGGAGAGTGAACTTACCTTATAAATATCTTGGATGATTTTGTTAACCAATATGCTTCGCCATTGTTTGTTTTTTTTCAAGTAGGGACTACTTGAAAATTTCAAATTCACATTGCAATAAGCGTATTCCGAATTTATTTGAATTTCGACGTATATATAAACCATATAAGACTCTCAACCAAATTTATTAACGACTTTTATATGCCATTTTCAACAAAATGGCGGATATCTTAAACTAAGCGGGGCCACTTGAAATCAGGCTCAACTTGAAAATTTAAAATCACGATAACTTCCAAAAAATTCTCCATATCGAACCAAATTTGTACAGTGAACTTATCTTATAAATATCTTGGATGCATTTTTTATCCAAGTTGCTCTGCCATTTGGTTTTCAAGTGCAGGCCACTTGAAAATTTAATTTCACATTGTAAAAAACGTATTTAAGACCAGATTTTCTTGAATTTTGATATAAACAATAAAGGTCCAAGCAACTTTGTTAGAAATGGCGGAGAAATTCATTAATAAAGTGCGTATGTTATAAACTAAGTGAGGCAACTTGAAAAATCAAAATCAAGATAACTTCCGAAATAATACTCTAAATCAAACCAAATTTGAACAGTGAACTTATTTTATATATATCTTGGATGACTTTGTTAACCAAATTGTTCAGCCATTTTGTTTTTAAGTGGAGTCCACTTGAAAATTTCACATTCACACTGTAAAAAGAAGACAAGATTTAAGACCAGATTTGCTTGAACATTGATTTATATATAAATCATATAAGAGTCTCAACCAAGTTAATTAATGAACTTTATCCGCCATTTTTAACAAAGTGCGGATGGTATAAACTAAGCGAGACAACTTGAAATTAAGCTACCACTTGAAAATTTATAAACATGATAACTTTTAAATTCTGATTCAATTCGAACCAAAGTTGGGCAGTGATGTTATCCTATAATTATCTTGGATGAGTTCACTGCGCAAATTGTTTCAACATTTTATTTCCAAGTTGCGGCCACTTGAAATCACGCTGACACTTGAAAATGTGCCATCAGGACAACTTTAAAAATACTAAAGTAATTCAAAGAAAAGTTGGATAGTGAACTTAGAGTTGAAATATCTTGGATAAATTCGCTTGGTAACTTGATCCGTCATCTTATTTCCGAGTGGTTGCTACTTTAAAATTTGTCATTATAATTACTTTTGTAATACTGGAAACAATTCGCATCAAATTTGGGTAGTGAATTTATTATTCAGACATCATCTCAGATAAGTTCGCTGGCCATTTCACTTCGCTTTTTTGTTTCCAAGTGGTGGCCACTTGAAATCACGGTGCCACTTGAAATTTTTTTATCGCGATAAGTTTTGAAATATGCAATTAGTTTGAACTAAAGTTGCACCGTGAACTTATCATTCGCATATCTTGG
Source organism: Salticus scenicus (assembly GCA_963930645.1). Taxonomy (NCBI): domain Eukaryota; kingdom Metazoa; phylum Arthropoda; class Arachnida; order Araneae; family Salticidae; genus Salticus; species Salticus scenicus. The sequence continues at coordinate 110,896,828 of OZ005655.1, forward strand.
AAGATTTCTCTGGGTAAGTTGCTCAGTCATTTTGTTTCCAAGTTGCACCCACTTAGGCCGCCACTAGAAAATTTGTTATAACAATAACTTTTGAAACACTGCACTGATTCGAACCAAAGTTGGACAGTGAACTTATGCTTCAAATATCTTGAAAGAGTTTGCTGGGCAACTTTCACCGTTATATTGTTTCCAAGCAGCAGCCACTTGAATATTTGTTTTCATGATAACTTTTGAAATGCTCAATCAATTCAAACCAAAATTGAAAAATGAATTTATCATTCAAATATCTATGATTATCTATGATTTCGGTGGACATTTTTCTCCGCAATTTTGTTTCCAAGTTACATCCACTTGAATGTTGCTACTTAAGACTTTGTTAACGCTATAACTTCTGAAATACTGAATTTAATCGAACCAAAGTTAGACAGTGGACTTATCTTACAAATATCTTGGAATAGTTCACTGAGCAATTTGCTCCACCATTTTGATCCAAGTGGCGGCCACTTAATTTTTCAACACGGTGACTTTTAAGATTCAGAATTAATTTGAATTAAATTTGTTCAGAATTTTTTAACGAAGTTATTCTGCCATTTTGTTTTCAGGTGACATCTCACAAGTGCATTTGATATATTTGTTTGCCAACTTCGCCAGTCATTTTGTTTCCAAGAGCCTGCCACTTGAAAATTTTAAATTCACTTAAAAAGGCATTTATTAAACGATTTACTTAAAACTCTATATGTACATAGCCTACATCAATATTTCTACCAAGTTCATTAATAATTTGTAGGCGCCATTTTGGAACAAAATGACGGCTATTTGATAAAAAAAAAAAAATCAACCTACCCTTCCGAATGAAACGGCAGGACTTGTTTTCTTCTTATTTAATCATAATTACATATGGAGAAAATTACTATAAAAGAACAGTGGTTTGAAAAAATGGGCATGTACTAACATTGCTACGGAATATTAGGGTTTTGGCAGGTACGATTATGTTATTTCTGACTGTTTCCTGAAGACTATAAACAACTAAGAGGTGCCATTTCAAAAGAAAAAGCGTTTAAAAGCTGAGGAAACAAATTTAAATTAATGTTTAAAACATAGATTTTTGAACGTGCTTTAAAATTCGACGGAACATTTGAAAAATAAGCGTCACAGCACTGAGAAAAAAAATATATATATAACGCCTTCATCTAGAAGGAATAAGTGGTCATTTTCTAAACCTTTTAACTAGAAATATAGATTTCCGAGGTATGCGCATAAGGCACGCCAATAAACTGAATAGATGAAATGATCGAGAATTTCTATTCTACACATTTCTAGATGGTGAAACAATTTTCTGAATCTTTTGTATTGTGCGAAATTATTGCTTCATTTTCTAGAATTGGGTTATAAACCAAGATTATAGTTGCTGAAACCCGCCTCTTGTATTCGCATTTATTTGCAGAGATTTTTAAATAACTGTGCCCTCGAAAATATAGGCAAACGCTCTAGAATTCTGATAGGGATTTCTAGAGCTCGCTTTCAAAGGGGACTAGAATTTATAAGGATGGCATGGAACTATTTTTTCTAGAGCCACAATTTAGATTCTAGATGTCAGTTACAGAATTTTTTCTTAGTGAGGGCTTTTACATGTGTTTATTTTAATAATAAAATTCAGTAATCGTATATAATGTATTTCTCCGATAGAATAATGCAAAGAATGATATAAATAAGTAATGGTGTTCAAAATAACAATCGGTAAAACCTCCGACACCACATCTCACGGTAGTTACTTCGGAAAAAATTATGCAAATGAGAAAGATTAAAGATACTCTGCTTTCTATATAAGTATAGCCTTATTTCGCATTGAACAGTCCTCATCAATACGAGATTTCCTCTTTAACACTTTTCCTCTACTTGTAAGCAGAGCCTGATTAAGGGGGAAGCACACATTATTTATACTTACACCGTTATTTTTTAACAAATACTTTCTTCCTATAATAAACACAAAATTCTCATTAAAAATTATTTTAAAAGAATTCTGGTGTCTAATAACGGTGAGTAAATTGGATTGTTTCACACCGTTCATTTTTTATAAAAAATATTTCCTCGTCAAAGCATGGAATTTCTATGACGTGAAGTAAAAAATAATTGTAAAAATATTCCGGTGAGAGCGGAGATAATGTGTGCTTCCCCCTTAATCAGGCTCTGCTTGTAAGCCGACTACATAGAATTATAATTGCTAATAAAGAGATGTAATGATTAATCCACGACCATACCCCAATGTTTATAGTAAGTTAGATTTATTTTTAGATAATCATCAATCAAAAGCTTCTATGGAAATGACATTCACTTTTTAAGTATTTTTCAGATATTCATCTCGATGATATGAAGGGAAAAGATTTCTTAATTGCTGAAAAAAATTCAAAAGAAAAGATTTTTGAGAAATCTTTAAAAGACTTAAGTTTTTATCCATGTTCGAAAAGATTGTTATTTAAATAAATATATACTAAAAAGTTAATACAGGAGGGAGAAAATCAAATATTTCCCATTTTTACAAATAATACTTTATGGGGAAATATTTCTCACTAAAAATATTCTATTTATTTTTTCTTCAAGCTTAAGTCTCATTTAAATGAAATTATTACAGTAGACTTTAAAAGTTTGAAAAAAAAAAAAAGTTATCCCAAAACTATATAGATAGTTTCTTGAGTGAGTACCTCTTCTCATTTTTTTTTTTTTCTGTATTTTTGGGTTTCCATGACAACCATTCGTCTTCCATCTTTTATTTCATTTGAGCCAAAACGATCGATTAGATATTCTTCATAGATCGTCCGTCCATTCTTTTCATTTCTTCTCCAGTGGAATGCGTTTCTATATTTTTTATATATATATAGTTTTCCCTTGCGGCTTATTGACCAGCAATACTTGCAGTTTACGTATCTTTCTTTTATCTAACTTCTTTGACTTGTATTTTTCACGGATGGGAAAAGATGAAATGCTTTTTCGCATATATGACTATGTTTTCTTTTTCCAACAACCGGGTTAAGTAAAAGTTTATTTTAACCCGATCCCTTAATATCAGTGAAGCATTTATATGTTTCGTCTTTCTTTTTCAATTTCTATTGCTATTTTCTTAATATTTTCAAACATATTAGTTTAACAAACATTTCAGATTCAATTACAAGAAGTTTTAAAATTTAATTTTTATACTATTATTCGTTTATTTTTTATTTAATTTTTGTTTGATTTTATTTATTTATTTATTTATTTTTATTGAAGTTAAGTCGAAACTTTTTATTAAAGTACAGGGTGATAGTCATTAAACTTGGCCTATTTAGAGCCCTTTGTAGCTGTAACTAAAATACAGATTGAGTCAATACTTTGTAGATAGGCATTTCAAAGGATGCGCTGAAAGATTTTGAAAATAAAATAAAATAAAATAAAAATAAAATAAATAAGACAAAAAACCCACTAGGTGGCGTAGTTTAGTCAAATTGCATGAAATGACCAAATAAATAACTGGCGTCTATTTTAATATTTTCAAATATTACGATATTTAAAACTGTTATTTTCACATTTTGAAGCTTTATGACAATACACAGAATGATAATCATGGCACTGAAAATAAAAAAGGAAACAATCTGTTTTGCATAAGCGAATGGATTCAGCATAACTTCTGGTTGTAAAAGGAGAAGATCGAGCGATAAACATTCTTTCAGTTATGATGACAGTTAGTTTACCAGAAATTATGACAACCTTGGATCTGTCACTGTTCGACGATTGTACACGCATAAGAAATACGTCCCCACAACAAATAATGAGTTTTACCATAGCCTTCTTAAATAGATGCCTCGCACGTAGCTCGGAAACTTGGCAACAGTTGAAGCGGTAGACAGCGCCATCTGGTATAGATTGCGCGATTTTTTTATTTTATTCAACAGCCACCAAATTCTTTTTAAAGTGGGATATGATATACATAAGAGGCGAATAGAATCAAAGAAACGTCGATCGTATGTATCATATATATCACTTCTTTAAATTATTGGTGACAGTTTAATAAAACTGCCCCACAATTTGTACTAGGTGGCGCTGTCTACCGTATTAACTGTTGCCTAGTTTCCAAGCTACGCGACAGGCATCTAGTTAAGGAGGCTATGGTTTTACAATTTTTAATAAAATCACACAATCAACTGTGGAAGAAAATCATATTTATTGAAATTTTATTTTTCCGACTGAGTGAAAATAATGCCTGGACCGGGACTCGAACCCCGGATCTTTGACTTACAAGGTCAAAGCTCTACCAATTGAGCTATCCAGGACGACATCCCGGTCAGCATTACTCACTCAGACAACCTTTAAGGCAGAAACAATCTGGTCTATCATTTAGATAGCTCAACAGAAAATAAGCCGCAGGAAATGGAAAACACCATTAAACAATGGGAGAATGAAATACAATTTTTAATAAAATCACACAATCAACTGTGGAAGAAAATCATATTTATTGAAATTTTATTTTTCCGACTGAGTGAAAATAATGCCTGGACCGGGACTCGAACCCCGGATCTTTGACTTACAAGGTCAAAGCTCTACCAATTGAGCTATCCAGGCCGACATCCCGGTCAGCATTACTCACTCAGACAACCTTTAAGGCAGAAACAATCTGGTCTATCATTTAGATAGCTCAACAGAAAATAAGCCGCAGGAAATGGAAAACACCATTAAACAATGGGAGAATGAAATACAATTTTTAATAAAATCAACTGTGGAAGAAAATCATATTTATTGAAATTTTATTTTTCCGACTGAGTGAAAATAATGCCTGGACCGGGACTCGAACCCCGGATCTTTGACTTACAAAGTCAAAGCTCTACCAATTGAGCTATCCAGGCCGACATCCCGGTCAGCATTACTCACTCAGACAACCTTTAAGGCAGAAACAATCTGGTCTATCATTTAGATAGCTCAACAGAAAATAAGCCGCAGGAAATGGAAAACACCATTAAACAATGGGAGAATGAAATACAATTTTTAATAAAATCACAAAATCAACTGTGGAAGAAAATCATATTTATTGAAATTTTATTTTTCTGACTGAGTGAAAATAATGCCTGGACCGGGACTCGAACCCCGGATCTTTGACTTACAAGGTCAAAGCTCTACCAATTGCGCTATCCAGGCCGACATCCCGGTCAGCATTACTCACTCAGACAACCTTTAAGGTTGTCTGAGGTTGTCTTGCCTTAAGGTTGTCTTGCCTTAAAGGTTGTCTGAGTGAGTAATGCTGACCGGGATGTCGGCCTGGATAGCTCAATTGGTAGAGCTTTGACCTTGTAAGTCAAAGATCCGGGGTTCGAGTCCCGGTCCAGGCATTATTTTCACTCAGTCGGAAAAATAAAATTTCAATAAATATGATTTTCTTCCACAGTTGATTGTGTGATTTTATTAAAAATTGTATTTCATTCTCCCATTGTTTAATAGTGTTTTCCATTTCCTGCGGCTTATTTTCTGTTGAGCTATCTAAATGATAGACCAGATTGTTTCTGCCTTAAAGGTTGTCTGAGTGAGTAATGCTGACCGGGATGTCGGCCTGGATAGCTCAATTGGTAGAGCTTTGACCTTGTAAGTCAAAGATCCGGGGTTCGAGTCCCGGTCCAGGCATTATTTTCACTCAGTCGGAAAAATAAAATTTCAATAAATATGATTTTCTTCCACAGTTGATTGTGTGATTTTATTAAAAATTGTATTTCATTCTCCCATTGTTTAATGGTGTTTTCCATTTCCTGCGGCTTATTTTCTGTTGAGCTATCTAAATGATAGACCAGATTGTTTCTGCCTTAAAGGTTGTCTGAGTGAGTAATGCTGACCGGGATGTCGGCCTGGATAGCTCCATTGGTAGAGCTTTGACCTTGTAAGTCAAAGATCCGGGGTTCGAGTCCCGGTCCAGGCATTATTTTCACTCAGTCGGAAAAATAAAATTTCAATAAATATGGTTTTACACTGCTAAATAATTTCTAATAAATAACAAAAATGTCTATAATAAATAAAGTTGTTTGTACTGAAATTTGTAGCCGGTTTGAATTTTTGATGCACGGGACCCTTAGCGAAATTTTATTTTATTTTATTCATTCATTTATTTATCCTTCGAACTGTCTATATACAAATTTTTGACTAAATCCGCATTTTACAGAGAGTGATGAATAGGCCAAGTTTAATTACGATTACCCTGTGTAAGTAGCGCTGCTAGATTGAGGGATATTTTTATTCAGTATCCACCAACAACTTTTAAAAGAAATGATTGGCTAATTATTCCAATGATATTTGGTGTTACTAATCTTTGAAATAATTAAGCAATCGTTATAATTAAAATTCAGTGGTGGCTATTGAATAAAAATTTCCCTCAATCTGGCAGCAATGTAGTCATACTTGCCAACATACTAATTAATTTTCCGTAGTATTGTAAGCCCCGCCTTCTTTTTCACACTAGTATGTTTTTAGAGTATTTTTCATCTTACTTAATTGTAATCACATTTGTAGAATATTACTCTAAAAATTTATTGATGTGAGAAAAAGGGCGGGACTAACAACACTACGGAATATTAATTAGGATATTAGCAAGTATGACTGTAGTGTAAGGCCGAAAATTGAAACAACTATAAGTTGGATATTAAATTTTGTATTTAGAGGTATTTTATAGCTTTATTTCTGTATAAATAACGACCATCACTAGCACAATAATTGTATACTTAGTTATCAGGATTCGTCGAACATGCCAATATTGCATGGTCCACAGTATTTGCATATAAATATATAAAACTCTAAATTTGTCAATAAAATATTTCAGAGTTTTAATTCGCTATAAAAAGCTACACTGTTTAACTGACTGCTACGAAAAGGTTAATATTAATCAAATATTAATCAAAATCTAACTCACTAATTTTTTAATTTATTCAGATAACTAGTTCAAAATATATTAAATATAAACCCGAATCAACTTTAAAATCATAAAAAAGAAATATCAATAAGCAGATCCAAAAAAAAGTTCACACATTCAAATTTTCCCAGCATAAAAGAAAATATATTTATTTAGACGTGAATAATGAAATTGAAAGAAAACTTTATAATATATAATATATATATACCGTTTCATTCTTTTTTTTTTTTTTTTTATAAAAGCATTTTTTCCCCACAATTTCAACATTTAACTAACTTTGATACTAAATTAAAAAATCATATACATAGTTAAAACCTAGGTTTGTTATTTATAAATCAATAAAAACTGTAATGCCTCAAACAAAAGCGTTATTCAAAAGTAAAAGCTTCTGCAGTAAACAGAACTGCAATAAGAAAAAAAAAAAAAAAAAAAAAAAAAAAATAGAAAGAAGACAACAGCAAGAAACCAGAAGTTAGATTAATGCAAGAAGAAATTCGGGAAGAACTAAAACTGAAACGCATTTCCAAGTGTCAAAGGAGAGCTCTTATAAGAACCGAAGAAACTGATGAACAGTGACAAGATAGGTATTAGTCTGACGTTCAACGGTCAGCGACAAGAAGGCAAGATGAATTATATGCAGATACATAGTGTTGAAATCATACTGAAAATTAAGCTACTAGATGACGAGGAAAAAAAATATACATGAAAGGTGACAAGATGAACAGCGATAAGATAGATATAAAGTGGAGATGATCAACTGACTGAGGCTGGAAGGCAAGAAGAAAAGGAAGTACGTGTACAAGCTAGGCGTCCTAGACATGCTAAAAGCGAAGCTGCTAGAAGACGAGAAGAAGTTGACAGAGATAAGACAAGTACTGCGCAGATGCTCAGCAAACAAAACTGCATTAGAAAAAAAAATAGAAAGAAACAACAGCAAGAAACTACAAGCTAGATTAAATTCGGGAAGAACTAAAACCGAAACGCATTTCTAAGTGTCAAAGGAGAGTTCTTTTAAGAACAGAAGAAATTGATGAACAGTGACAAGATAGGTATTATGTTGACGCTCAACGGTCAGCGACAAGTCAAGATGAATTATATGCAAATACACAGTGTTAAAAACATACTGAAAGTTAAGCTACTAGATGACGAGGAAAAAAAAAACTACATAAAAGATTACGAAACGAACAGCGATAAGATAGATATAATGTGGAGATGATCAACTGACAGCGGCTGGAAGACAAGAAGAAAAGGATGTACGCGTACAAGTTCAAGCTAGGCGTCATAGACGTGCTAAAAGCGAAGCTCCTAGAAGACGAGAAGAAGTTGACAGAGATAAGACAAGTACTGTGCAGATGCTCAGCAAACAGAAGTACAGCAGAAAAAAAAAAAAAAAATAGAAGACAACAGCAAGAAACTACAAGTTAGATTAATGCAAAAAGAAATTCGAGAAGAACTAAAACCGAAACGCATTTCTAAGTATCAAAGGAGAGCTCTTATAAGAACAGAAGAAATTGATGAAAAGTGACAAGATAGGTATTATGTTGACGCTCAACGGTCAGCGACAAGAAGACAAGATGAACTATACGCAAATACATAGTGTTAAAAACATACTGAAAGTTAAGCTACTAAATGACGGGGGGGGGGGGAACTACATGAAAGATGACGAAACAAAAAGCGATATGATAAGATGATAAACTGACAGTGGCTGGAAGACAAGAAGAAAAGGAAGTACGTATACAATCTTGGCGTCATAGACATGCTAAAAGCGAAACTTCTATAAGACGAGAAGAAGTTGACAGAGATAAGACAAGTACTGTGCAGATGCTCAACAAACAGAGCCTAGAAAAGACGAAAAACGAAAGTGTCTCCTTTTTTTGCAATGTTGTATATATTGATGAATAACTTCGTTTATTGGTTATAGTAATCATATAAAAAATTGAGTGAAAAAAATATTACCTATCCGGATTTGTAGCATTATGTTAGTAGTAACTGTCTAAAAACTAAAAATAAGTTAAAAAAACAGTTTTTTTTTCCCTCTGTAAAATGAACAGAAAAAACTGTCTGCCAGAACGCCAGCTTTTTTTAATATATATAACAGGCCTAGAGTTGCCAACTTTTATAATTTATTCCGGAGCATTTTTAGCCCCAATTTCTTTTCGCTCCAGAATTTTTGTAGAATATTTTTCTCCAATAAGTGGCAACTATTAAATAAGAAGGAAATCATTCTTTAAAATTACTGGTATGAAAAAAGGAGAGATAACAATGCTTCAGAATAAATTATAAAAATTGGCAACTCTGCATACTTTAATCATAATTAACTTACTGATTATATACATAATTGCAACTTTCTTTAATGTAAAAAATATTATTACTCTTTTTGTTCATTGCTACTTTTGTTTACTAACAATTTGCTATGAAAACTTGTATCGTAGCAAAACTTGGTGTATATGATATGAAAACGATCATTAAACTATAACGAAATCTTGTTTACTCAAGATTTCATGCACTATTCTCCTCAAGCACATAATTCTTGTCTTATTAATACATATGGATCCATCTTACTAAATGATTACTGAGAATATTATAACTCTTCTAGTAACTGATGAAATGAAACTGGGATTCCAGAAGACTGTGTTGTTTACATACACCTTAGAAATGATGTTTACTTCCAAGAGAGAAAACTAATAATACTGTTTTCATTGTTATTGTTCTTGTGATATAGGAAACATCCTTCATTTATCCTTTATATATATACAGAATAGGAAAAAACACGTGAGTGTTTCTTAAATGGATAATAATTAATAATAAAGTAAACATTTTCATTAAATAATTCCCACCTCCCTCCCTTTTCTTTCTCTTTCTCTCTCTTTCTCTGTCTCTCTAACTTTTTTTTTTTTAAATACCCTCTTTTTTATACTACATTTTTCTTATTCAACTGTAACTTATTGGAGAAAATTATTTCACATTAGAAGTGGTGTAAGAAAAGGCGTGTACTAGTAAGCTGAAGTGTGCAGCTCTAGTATTAAGAATGCAGACATACCAGCATTTAATTTGTTTCGAAGCACTGTTAATACTCATCTTTCTTTCAAAAGTCAAAACACATTGTGTTTGCTATGAAATTTTCTGCAATATGGTTTTACCATTAAATAAGAAAAAAAAAAAAAAAAAAACTCTCCAAGACAATAGTATGAAAAAAGGGCGGGAACTAACAATGCTGTGGAATAAATTAAAATGATCACATGTCTGTCAATGCTACGGAATAAATTAGAAATGTTGGCAGTTCCGCGTATTCAATGTGCTGTGTTCAATATGCAAGGCAAAACTAGTATGTTGTGACCACCACAAGACTTTCTTCTATATAATCTTACACAAACTCACATAGTACAAGTTACTTATCAAATTATTATTTATTAAAATTATTTTCCCTGATGAATGCAGACGACTTTTCTCTCACAGAAATATAACACTATGCAGAAAGTCAATTTTGTGCCAACATCAAAGAAATGCAATTTTTTTTCGTTAAAAAGGAAAAAACGGTAACTTTGTTTTAAATTACCCCAGATCTAATCGTTCAATCATTCGTTTTAAAGATATTTAAGAGTTCTTTCGGAAAAAAAAAAAAGCCGATATTGAAATTTTACACCCCCCAGGAGGCCCTTACCCACAGAGAGGAGGGGGGGGGGGGCAATATCCTAATTCACATACTTTTTTAGTTCTTTACTACTACTATTGTAAATAATTCATATTAATTTTGAAATCATGCAATAAAAAAAGTCTTATTATATAATTTTTTACGAAATTTTATCCAGAATTTTGTGCCATTTTAAAAAAATTAGAAAAAACGTTATTACAGACCCCCTGTTAAGCGATTGATACCAAAATGTAATCAGCACCAGTTTAGGTTAGGGTCCAACTAAATACCAAGTTTGGTTAGATTTCATTTATTGGTTTGTGAAATACAGCGTCCACAAAATTTGTGACACACATACAGACATATACAGACAGACGCACAGACAAACATTTTCTAAAAAACAGTCAAATCGTGTTAAGGACATCTTAAAATGTTAAAAACTGGAGCTCAAAAAATTTCTCGATTCCAATACTTAACTCTTATATATATAGAAGAACGTAAAAATTAAACGTGTAAGATTTTTACCGAGGAATACTTTAAAAGTGGACGTTTTATAAATTGGTTGAATTAGTTGAATCAATTTTTCCCCCTTTAAAGTTTTACCACTATCTCATCTTTTAAAATACTTTATTTTGGACAGATATCATTTAAGAAGAAATAATATGTTAAAGTTATAATTTTAAGCAAGTTTATTCTGCATTACATAAATTATGTTCCGCTTTATTCAAATGAATTTAAAAAGGAATTATAATCCTAATGGTAAATTCATGGAAAATGCAGCATTGACGAATTTTTACAGACGTCTACTACTGAATTATATATAAATTCAAATCTTATCATTCAATTACATCTGTCGGAAAGAAAAATATTATAATTTAAAATTGAAATTAGGTATGAGACTAACAGAACTTTTCCTTTAAAGTTTAGCACAAGCTTATCTATCTAAGTATTTTTCTAGGGGAATAAAATTTTTTTCTGCACATTGTTATACGTGTTACATGTGGTACGTTCAGAATATAAGGTAATAAAATTTTCAAAAAGAGTATATTCCGACATTCTTATCGTTTAGAAAAAAGTAAGAATAATAAGATTCCAGAGGATTTCAAATTTAAAACCAAATATATTTCGTATTTTTAACTCCGAGATGATACGTGGCGTCTTAACATCCTTCAGAACAGGAAATAATATAAAATTCCCAAATGAATAAAAAAGGATGAAAGGGAAAAAAAAAAATTATTTTCTAGAAAATACAGTATTTTCTTTTTCTTACTATTCCTAAGTAATATGCTGTCAACTTTTATTCCACACAAAGCCCCAGAGTACAGGCGCTTGCTTTTTAAAGTGAAAAAGGGGAAATTCTAAATCCAACGTTATTGGTCTGTTTGGACAATTGTTTTCTCGAGCGTGTCTATTGTTGGAAGTCTAGTAATTCATACGCATTTTTCTCTTGCAAGGTGTGTACTAGGGGCTAAATGTTACTTTGTTTTATTATTCATATGTACATAAAACTTAGAAGCTGAATAAATAATTTTTGACCCAGCATATATTAAAAAAACTGAATAGATATACATTTGTCTTGTACCTCTTATAAAGTGGAAGGCGTTTTTATTTTTTTATTGTTCAGCAGCATACTTTTATATTTATTATAATTACATCTTATAATGGTGAAAATTGCATCATAATTCATGCGTAATACATGTTTGATTCTAACTTTTATTTATTTATTTTTGTTATCTATAAAGCGAAGTTTGTTTTATTTGAATTTTTTTTCTTTAATTAGTTTCTTTTATATTATTACGATAATATCATCTTTCTTTTTTGAAGATGTAGTTAGCAAAGAAACAGGCATGCATGTTCTAGATTTTGTTAAATGTATATTAAAAAAAAAAAAAAAAAAAAAAGTAAGAAAAACTGTCTATCGTATCATAAAAGTTACAATTCAATAAATATTCTATAAACAGTTCAATAGAACACTCAATTGGAGTTGTTCCCCAAGAGTAATTCAAATCCAACAGCGTTCAGTGGAAACAATATATTCAAGCTAATTTTTAATTCAAATTTTAGAAAACGCATTCCCGAATTTTTTTTATACAAAACTTTACCTTTATAACTCAGAGAAAAGGCTTCATTTATTTCTTTTCTTATAACACTGATTGTTAATTCTGGTGGCTTTCGATTTCAATGAGCAAAATTTTTTTGTCATTCAAGGGGTTAAATACTTATCAGAGAAGGAATTTCGCTGATTCACGATCAAAAATAAATCACTTCAAGCATAGTCTCTGAAAGGCAATAGCTCACAACAGATATCTGAACACAACTAATACTGAGAGTCAACCTACATCCGTTTATACCTTTTGGCGATGGAATTTGATGATCGGCCTGTGCTAGAATCTAATCAGAGCCTGATTACCACCTGTTGGGGCCCAAGGCCCAGGACGATTTTGGTGCCCCCCCCCCATTTCCCCCACTCTTGAACAAATTAAAGGTTCTTTTTTTTTTTTTTTTTTAAATCTAATTTGTGTACAAAGTTTGACTGCTGGTAAAAAAGTTAAAGAATCACCTTCATAAGAAATTAGTTTTAACTTCTTTTGCAACGAGACCTCAAATTATTATTATTTTTTTTTTTATTGGTGCAGGGGTAATCTTTCTTCTATGACTGCTGGAATCCACTTGCATAGAAATGTAATTTTTTACAAGGTATTCTTTGTAATACTGTTTTCTTTTTTAATCCTAATCTACCTCATTCATACCATATGAAGTCAGCGGGTATGTAAATATGAACACATGACCAAATACTACTGAAAATGTAAAGGTATTTTCCATTAGGGTGATACCAAGTTCTTTAATTTGTATTATATAACTGTAAGTCTGCAAGTAAAAATTTATCTGGATTTTTTGGTCCGCAATAAATGCTATATCATTCGACCGATCTCGACGAAAACTGGTATATTTCATAATCCAGCTAATGTTGCATTTTTTAATTTCATCAATAATTGGTTAAAAAATATTAAAAAATCCCTACTTTCAACTAAAGATTATTATCGTTAGCTAACTTTTGGTTAAATTTTTTTAAGGAAATCTTTTCCAAAAATAGCATTTTTTAAATTTAAAAATTATTTTGGTGCCTCTAGATAGAGGTGCCCTAGGCCAAGGCCTTGTCGGCCTGTGCGATAATCAGACCCTGAATCTAATGGAAAGTTTCAAAACTCATGCTCTATTCAACATAGAACTTCGGGAACCCTGAACTATAATTTTTGCTCCATTTTGTCACTAAATCGCCAAATTTATTTCCAAGCCCCAAAGTTTGTCACGAAGGTCAACATTAGTGGAAGTTGATGGATTTTTTATTTCCAATTTGACTGTAAATCTACATTTAATGTAACAGCATATTTGAGACAGAAAAGATTTTTTCACCGTTGCAACAATATTCCTAAGACGAAGGCATTTTATCAGTAAAAATATTCAACTTCCGGTTTTTTAACTTTTAAGAGATCATGAAGGCGTTTTGACCATTTTTTAGGAAAGAATGTGTCTGTCTCTCTGTGTGTCTGAGAATGCCAAATGTTTAAGAACAAGTCTAAATCAAGAACTCATATTCATAAAGTCGTGAAATTTTATATTTAGTTCTACCTTTTCATAACTAAAAGTAATACCAGTTGGTGTATAGTTCTCAACTAGTGACGTTGTCATCCTAATTTTAATTATTTATTCTGAAATTTAAAACTGTTGTTAATGATAGTAACTTTCAACCAGGATAAATTTTTTGTTCCATTCTCGAATTTATAAATTTTCAATATGAATACTTTTCAAAAGCACTCGACAATATCTTAAAAAAATGTACAGGAAAATACAGAAGAATATTTTATAATGGCCACATGAATATTAATTTTAATATTCAAGAGCTTCGTTTGAAAATAAATCTTCTTATAGGGTACTTCTGCAAGCCACTTTTTTCTGTTGAAAGACGTAGTCATTCTATGATAATAATTTTATATTGTATGCTTCAAAACACTGTTCTATTCGTAAAAAATATTTAGAATGAATAGTGATTGAAATTCATCAACATAGGAACACATCTATATAAAACACACATACACATATATATATATACTATATACATACATGACATGGGGCGTTCCTATATTTTTATTCACGCTTTGTTATATTGTCACAACTATCGTCAAAAAGTTTTTCTTGCGTGATTTAATACTTACGTATTATGTAAAACAGCATAAAAAAATAGTAGTGGCAATTTAATAAAATGTCTTTAAAATTTTAGGAGCGTTGCGAGGCCTATATATATATGTGTGTGTGTGTATTATGTATTTTTTTTTTTTTACAATAATTAATTCTTTAATATTTATAAAATATTTTAAATATAAATATATTAGAATTTTTTATTTCCAAAAAGGCTTTTATATTATTTTGACTCTGAATTTTGCATTATCATTTTAAAATCTTCCAAAATTTATTTCAAACTGCTTTTATATTTTTTGGTCAAATAAATCCTTGCACCATACGTAAAAAAAAAAAAAATCCAAAAAATTTAGGTTTTATGAAACTTGAAAGTTATGAAGTTACTGAAAACCTGCAAGACATGAAATTATTTACATCACTAGTCGCTTTTTAAGGTCTATTAACCTGAGGGTATTGCAGGTTTTCTTTCACTTAAATGAGAGAGTACTTCCGAAACGCACATTGATGCCAATAATTTTATTGTGTGTCAAAAAGGTTTTCATTAAAATAGTATTTCACACCATTTTTAACAAGTGTACTCATAAATTATATATGGTTTAATTAAAAAATTAATTCAATTATCTTGTTGAACATAAAACATAAGAAAATTAGTTAATGACGAAGTACAATGATGGTTGGTACTTAAAATAAGTTAGTTTGTCTTTGCAAACAGTATTTTTTTTTTTTCGACCTTTCTTTCAGAGAAAAATAAAAGCTTTTCACTGAAACTTAAAGTTTTAAAAGAGAATTCATTCTTTTATAATATTGTCTTTCTCATTGATCATTTTTAAGTATATTGTGCAAAAGAACAGGTACATGGATGAGTAGTTTTCTTTGGATAAATTTATAAGATAAATAAAGCAGTTTTCTAAAAATATTATATCAAAGAAATAAATACAAGTGAAATAAATGACAGCGATCAAATAATTGAATTAATCAAGAAAATTTATGTCATCTTTTTCAAAATGGTGCAATATTTAGGATTTTTTTTTTTTTTTTTTTTTTTTTTTTATGTTTTAAAAATTAATATTTTTGAAATTCCTAAATAATTCGCAAATTAAATCTCCATATAACAAGACTACTGTATCACGTGATTATAGTACTATATTATTAATAGATGCAAAAAAGAATATTCCAATTAAGTACATTTTGAAATAATACATCCCCTTTTAAACAAAATTTAAGTACAAAAAAAAAAAAAAAAAAAAAAAAAATTGAAAAATAAATAAATAAAAATTCAACAGTTTAATTACACAGCCTGTTTTTCATACAACTTGCAGAGTTGCCAACATTTATAATTTATTCTGGGGCAAGGAGCATTGTTAGTTCCACCTTCTTTTCGTTACTTTTTTTAAGCGTAATTTTTTTTTTTCTTATTTTATTGTAGTTCAGGAGTCGTGCTCTCCGCCCTTTTTGCCATGACGCCCTCAAGGATAAGAAAATGTAAAATTTATTGTTACCACTATTTTTATACTACGCTGTACAACTTTGGTATATTATTATAAATATACCAGAAGCATACTTGTCAACCATCTCATTAATAAGCGTGCAACTGTTAACGCCCTTTGAAAAAAAAGCCCCTTTTTTCACACCACTTTATTTTTAGAGTAATTCTCTCCAAATGTTGTTACAATTAAATAAGAATAAAACTAGTCTAAAAAATGACTGGTTTGAAAAAAAAAAAGGCATGTACTAAAAATTGTACGGTTCATAATCAGAAGGTTGGCAAGTATGCAGAAGTATTTCTGAATGAAATTAGTGGTGATAAAAAAAGTGGCAATTTTTTATCTTCAAGAGTGTCCTGTAAAAAGAGCGGTGTTGCCAAATCTGGCGTATTTTTTATTCAATAATCACCTATAATTTTTAACTGTAACGTTTGCCGAATCACACCGAAGATTGATTTATTATTTAACCCTTATTATATATATGAAATATTACTTTTCAAAATTATTGGTGTTGTTGAATAAAAAAATCCGCCAGATCTGGCAACAATGAGTACGACACCTGTCGTACATATAACATTAACATATATTAGAGAAAAATATTCCACAAATAAAGTATTGTGAAATAAATGGTGGGGCAAAATTGCTCCGGAATAAATTATAAAAAATGGCAATTCTGTAGCAACCTTCATAAAAATCAGGGTGATTTAGTGACATACACGTTATGTATAGCAATTTGACAGAACTTTCGTACCATTTTTTTGCATACAGGAATCTTGATTATAATTTCAGGCAATTTAATGAAGGAAAAAATATTAATTAATTGTCATATTTGGCAGTTAGCCATACATCTAAAAGTAACTACACCCTCGCAAACCGTAAATATATATTACCCGATACAAATGGATTAAGTAACTAAATTATTGAATGATCCAATTTTAATAATTTAGTTAACGTTTAAAGGGGTCTAAAAAGTCTTAAATGGATGAAAAAATCAATTTTTAAAAAATTTATTATTAAAGTTTAAACATTTCTGAACGATATGCGAGATACCTCATTAGAAAATTCGCATTATTTCTTGAGATATGATTACTTAAGTAAGCAACTGCATGCTCTCATTTATTAATATTTTAATTATCAGCTGCTGTTTTTTCAGTTTCTTAAACTTTACTTTTGCGTGCACTGTATCTCAAAGTTATTTTCATGAAACTTGGTAACAATATTGAATTTAATGTGTGCATCAACTTATACCTCAAATCAACATGATATATCTAATAATTACATATTACATTAGCCTTTAAATATTTTTAAAATATCACTTTTTGGAAATATAAATTTAATTATTTTTTTTAATATGTTTCAAAATGTTTCAGTTTGAGGTATAAGTCCAAAAATGACCTTTATCCATAATTAACAGTTAGGTTTTTGCTTCGAGATATAATATTTTTGGCACAAACTTGCGTGACCATATGTCAACTTTTGCTTTTGAAATTTTAATCAATCTTATTTAATATTTAAAAAAAAAAATATTTCGTAAAAAAAAAAAAAAAATTGTAATATATACTGCTCAAAACAATTAAAATACATTCTATGCCTTACATAAAATAAAGGTATAAGCAAAACTTTTTTTTTTTAATAAAGAAAATACGGAAAAAAAATGATCGGCATTCAGTAAGTGCGTTGTTTCGATGAGTGAAATATCTCAACGAAGTCATTTAACCGATTTAGAAGCTTGGAGAGTTGTTGGTCGGTTAGAGGAGGGGGGTGAAACACAAGCCGAAGTAGCACAAGCTAGAGTGTCTGGCACCCTAGCACAAGCCAGTGGAGTTTATCAAGGTGTAGTTTTCAGAAGCTGGAACCGCTTTTTTGAAACTGGAAATGCAGGCCGAAGACCAGCGCTAGGCGAACAACACCCAATGAAGATCGATAGTTTCGATATTTAAGGCTAACGACTCGGAGACACCAAAATAA
The DNA here is from genome assembly GCA_963930645.1 of Salticus scenicus. Lineage (NCBI taxonomy): Eukaryota > Metazoa > Arthropoda > Arachnida > Araneae > Salticidae > Salticus > Salticus scenicus. The sequence goes on from OZ005655.1 coordinate 110,915,021, forward strand.
AAGAGCCAGTCTTCTCCAGCAATATCTTTGCTCGGCTACTGGCACCACACTTTCGATTCAAACTATTCGAAACCGTCTCCAAATGCGAATTTTGCTTCTTCGATGCATGCAAATTTTGAGTTTTCAAACTCAAAATTTGCAAAACCGACGCTTTAGTGGCCGCGAATGAAATTTGGTCTTCAACTTAATGAAAGACAATACAGAAAAGAATAAATAGCATTCAGGAAGTGCGTTGTTTCGATGCGTACAATGTCTCAGAGTCATTTAACCGATTCAGAAGCTTGGAGACTTCTTGGTAGGTTAGAGGGGGGGGGGGCGAAACACAAGCCGAAGTAACTGAAGCCACTTTAGTTTAACAGAGAGTGATTTCCAGGAGCTGGAATCGTTTTTTGGAGACTAGAAATCCAGGATGAGGACCAGTGCAAGGTCGGAGACGTGCAACAGTACCCAATGAATACCGATATTTATCGTTAACAGCTCGGGGATACCGAAATATAAATGCCAGTCTTCTTCAACAATACCTTTGCTTGGTTACTGGCACCGCAGTTTCGACTCAATCTGTCCGAAATCGGCTCCATTCTGTAGTAATAGATCTGACGATCAGACACCTAAATGTGCGACTAGTTTGAATTCCATTTCGAATTATGTGGAGATCGATGTGTCCATCAATGGAGATGCCAGCATAGGCCATCATCATCCACCACCAAATCTGACAATACCGTGCACAAAGGTAGGATTGTTTATAGTGCCACGTTCCTCCAGATGAAAAAACGCCAATTATCAGGATGAATAGAAAAACAGGACTTGTCAGAGAAAAGAATATTGCGCCATTTACTACTTCTCCAGTTCACATGCACTGTTGCTCACTCCTTGAGGGCGTGACGATGCCTTACTGTTAACGTGACAGAATTTGTCGACGAGTATACATACCCATAGATGCCAACATCTTAATTTATTCCGGAGTATTTTAAGCCCCGCTTTTATTTCATACCACTTTTATTTTAAGAGTAATTTTTTCTTATTTTATCGTAGTTATATATTGGAGACAATTTTTCTATAAATAAAGTGGTGCTAAATAAAGGCGGGGCTAAAAATACTCCGAAATAAATTAAAATATTGGCATCTACGCATACCTACAACATGGAGCAGGTTTCGGACAGTTCGAGTCGAAACTATGGTGCAAGTTGCCGAGCAAAGGTGTTGGTGAAGAAAATCTTTGCCCTGGTCTTCGGCCTGCATTTTCAGTCTCCAAAAAATGGTTCCACTTCCTGAAAATTACACTTTAATGAAGCTCCAGTAGCTTGTGCTACTGGGGATTGTGTTTACTCCACCGCGTCTAACTGACCAACAGCTCTCTAAGCTTCTGAATCCGTTAAATGAATTCTCTGAGACATCGTACTCATCGAAACAACGTACTTACTGAATGTCGATCCTTCTTTTCCGCTTTGTTTTTAATTATTTTTAAAACCAAATTCAGGGATCGTACTCTTAGCCCTTTTTCAGGACACTCTCAGGGATTAGACATTCCTACTTTTATTGATACCACAATTTTCATACACTAATCTATATTTTATTCAATAACGACACATTACTACAAAAGTACTATAAATATTTCTGCATGAAATTAGTGGGGGCAAAAAGAGCAAAACTTACTTATTTCTGATAATGTCCTCAAAAAAAGTCGGAGAGCAAATTTCATTCGCTGCCGCTAATGTGTCATATTTTATATTAAACTCAAAATTTGAATACTACGTTATTTGAAAATAAGAAAAAATATCGTTTGTAACTCTCTTCTTCCATTTTCTGAACAAAAAAAAAAAAAAAAAAAAAACGTTCTTTTATACCGTTTTCTTATATAAGTCTTAACAATATCCTTGAATTGTTTTCAGCATTGTACTACATAAAATCAATCTCTCAGTGGCAAAGTGTTAAAGTAATATGAAATTGAGTTAAGGAGTAATTGGTATCATGACAAAATTGTATGCCACAAAGTCAAATAAGACTCCTTAGAACCTTTAACGAATAAGTGCAAAAAGAAAAAAATAAGGGCAACAATTGTTGAACATAAATTCAATTCTTTATATATTCCAAAATTATAAGAGTGAGGACAATACTCAAATTATAGATTTGAAACGTGCTCATAGGAAAATTTATGAATTATTTATTTAGAAAATATAACAGAAAAAATGTAAAAAATAAGGTTGCGGAAAAAAAAAAAAAAACTCTTTTGAAAAATTAGATTTTTGGAATTGTGTCTTTTACCTCTGAGGTACAGATATAAGAAATAAAATTGTAAGAAAACTGTAATATTGAAAAAAGTTACTTTCTAAAGATCCAAAGCAAGATTTTTAAAATGCTTTTGTAAATACTTTGTCATTCTTTAATATGATTATTGTTCCAAGTAACCAATTATCTACTGTTTCTAAAACTCAGTTCTATGAAATAGCAATCATTTTTATGAATATAAGCAAGCCTAATTAATTTTACTTTTCTGTTTATTATTATAGTTAAAAATGAAATAAAATATGTGTAGGTACATAGCCTTCTAAACTAGATGCCTATCGCGTGGCTCGAAAACTTGACAACAGTTCAAGCGGTAGACAGCGCCACCTGGTACAGATTACGCTACTTTTTTATTCAATTGTCACCAATAATTTTAAGAAGTGATATATAATATATATAATCGACGTTTCTTCGATTCTATTCGCCTTTTATGTATATCAAACCCCACTTTAAAAAAAATTTCGTAGATGTTGAATAAAAAAGTTGCGAAATCTGTACCAGGTAGCGCTGTCTACCGTTTGAACTTTGGCGAGTTTCCGAGCCACGCGACAGGCATCTAGTTTAGGAGGCTATGATTCATTATGGCTTCCGCGTACCGTAATTTTTTGTGTATAATCCCTAGGTCTGATTAATCAGTTATACACCAGAAAATTTAATTCGCAGAAAAAAATATATTTTTAATAATACATGCGTTATAACTCCGTCGGCTAGTTAAAAGTTTTGATGTGGAACTCGTTTGATTTATCTGACCTACGAATTACATTCGGAAAATCAAGGCACATAAAAATTTCTATAAATGCCTTCTAGGTAATTTTTGCAATTTTTTCGATTTTCTTCTTTTTAATTTTTACGCTATAAAGTTTTTAACGCTTCACATTTTTATTTCATAAATTATACACAGTTATCGGTTTTCAAAGAATTATTACGTATTTTACCATGTTTTTATTAACTTCGATTCTTGTTTGTTTGTTTGTTTGTCCGGTACAAATCTTGAAATCTATTTTTAACTAACCTCCCTACTAGTTAGACATTTGAAACTTTCACAGTAGCTCAGAACCGGTGACAACACAATACTTCGAAGTCAGATTTTCGAATTGTATTCTTTTAATTAATTAAAATATGAAAATAATAAGCTGTTTATAGCAATAAAAGAACCATTAAAATATTAGCTATAAAGGAATTATTGCCAAAAAAAAAAAAAAAAAAAAAAAAATACGAGTTCATTTCGACATAAAAATAAATACATTTAATTCAAAATTGAACGTTAAAAAATTATAAAAAGTTAAATTATTCATCTCACAAAAATTGACGTCATTATCCCTTCAAAAATTTTATACACGTTGATAAGTGCTAATGTAGTTCACGATTCTAATATACGTTGTTCTACAAGGAATAATGTTTTATTTTTAAAATCAACTTTTTTTTCATCACTATTATTATTATTTTACTGAACTGAGTCAGCGTGCTTAACTATTTTTTTTTTTTTAATCCTCTCGTATCTTATTAATGATTCATCAGAAAATTTAAAAACATGGTATATATATATTTAATCTTATAATTATTTATTTGTGCACTTGTTTCAAGTTTTAATGATTGCGTTGCAGCGAAGTCTAGAGAAAAAATAACAGAGGCTGTCTTTTTTATTTATTTATTTATTTTTTATTTTTTAAGTATACAATTTTAGAAACCAATAGTTCTGCTGTTTTACTTACATGAATTTTACATACACATATTTAAAAAATCACTGTAGGGAAATTTCATCGTTTACTCATCTTATTTAATATTTTCATTAAATGGTAAAGGATCTTTGAGTATCTTTGGTAAATATTATGCATTCATGTTTTTTTTTTTTTTTTTTCACATGTTACTTTGGCAAAGTTTACGCTATATTATTATTTTTTTTCTTTTCAAATTCTAATTTACTGTTTATTTTATATAAAGTCAGCAGATAAACAATGTATTTTTCAAAATAAAAACATAAAATATCGCCGTGTGCTATAAAAACATTTTATCTCGTCGTTTACAAAGATACCCGTCGGTATATACACAGTTCTTGAAAGTAAGTTGCATATACTGTTTAGTATAAGAAACTAAGTGTGCTTGTTAACAAAGCAAACAATTCTCTTTTTTTTTTTTTTTTTTTTTTTTTTTCCGTTGACAAACACTTTGTTTGTAAAATAAATCTCAAAGGAAACATTTTTAACATTGAATTTTTAAGTTAAAGCATTCTTTATTCAAGAGTTTTATTACAATATTTTCCATTTATGTTTCATTTTATACAAAATTTCCTTTTTTTTTTTTTAATTTTCTTGAAATTTTATATAAAAAATACTATAACATTTTTTAAGTAAGATATATTTTTAGAGCAAAACAAATCATCATTTACGTGATAAATTTATTGTTTTTACTACATTTACTATAACTTATTGTACCATGTTAATTGAGTTATGGGAATATAACATTTATTTCTTGAAGTACAAAGTAATCCATGAAAATGCAGCAGGGTTGGCAACAGACCAAAATTTTTTTCTTGATTCTTTCCAGAATTTTTAATAGTAAGTTCGAACGATTAATTAAGTGAAAAATTATTATATAAATATACTGATGTAAGAATCAGGAGAAAAAGGCAGATCTGTCGCCACCCTGTGCAGAGTATATTCCGTTAAATTTAATGAAATATTTTATTCTTCCTAAACAGAACAGTTTAAGCAAGGTTCTCTCAAAGAAAATTTTGGACACTAGAATTTTTATACAGTGATTTTTTTTTTTTTTTTTTTTTTTTTTTTTTTTTTTTAAGTAGACATCAACGATTAGTCAAGTATAAAATTATTAAATAAAAATAGTGGTGTTCAAATTTTCTCTGTGATAACTCTGAGTTTCAGTATTTGTAATGATGTTTTCCATATTTTCCGAAGTCATAGATGTCAACATCCTAATTAATAATCCGGAGTATTGTTAAAACCGACCTTCTTCTTCTTATTTTTTTTTTAAATCCCACAGCAGTATTTTTTTAGAATATTTTTCTTCTTATTTCATCGTAAGTACATTTGGAGAGAATTACTCTAAAAATTAAGTGGTGCGGTAAAAGGGATGGTTTCTAAGACTACTCCGGATTGTTAATTAAGATATTGGCAGTTATGGGAAGTTAACACCTTGCTTTCAGGTCACGTAAAATTACGTTTATCAGAAAAAATGAGCTCCGCCTTCAGGCGTTCATCTAAAAAAATACTTACAAAAAAAAAAAAAAAAAAAAAAAAAAAACGATTTTAGGTATTATACACTATACATGCTGCTGGTATATATATGGCAGGGACATTTATAGAATCAATTGCTGTGAATAAAATTTTAATACTCAAATCATGAATACGTAAAATCATTTTAATAAAGAATATAACGCTTTAGAGGAACGCCAAAAGGCGGGGCTTACCATTCAAAACAGGAAAATACCCGACGACAATGTGTTAGGAGCCTCACCAGTGACCGGGAAGTTCTGCTCTTCCAGCTGGTAGACGTGAGTTGTCGGGTTCGATCCTGGGTCGAGCTCATTGAACTATCCTTTCGGAGTTTTCCGTGGTTTTCTCCGAAACATGCGTAGATGCGGGCTAGGGTTCCTTTAGAAAGACATCACGGAGGTTACTTCCCCTCAGGGCTAGGACTCTGGCGCAGTCAATCAGCCTTATTCACAAGCACCAAACTCTTAAATTAAGAACATTTTTCGGAATATCTTGATATATTCATGAATAGAATAGAATATCCGTAGTTGTAGTTATCAAATTTGAACACAGGGTGTTTTGTGTTTGTAATTTTGAAAAATACTATAAAGAGATATTCTGTTTTTCTGTTTTTGTAGAATAAAAATGTGATATTTTTTGTGATTCACTTCCCTCGTTTCCTCTAATAATTGAATGATATATTAAAATCAAATAAAATTAGAATTTATAGTAAATAATATTTATCATAAATATTTTTAAAAATGTATCATGAATAAATGTAAAATCAAACGTAATAAAATTAAATTGATAAATATCATAACTTATTCCACAATTTACAAAAAAAAAAAAAAAAAAAAAAAAAAAAAATCTTAAATATTATGATTTTTAATGCATGAAAAATATATAAAACGGAAATTATCTAATTTAACAGTGAAATTTCCGTATTTTAACCCTTTGCGGCGCAAGACAATTCGGATCATTTAAATTATACTTCCACCGGAATTCATGAACGAAATTGAACTAAAAGAAATTATAAATTTTAAGGTTAAAAAAACTGGCCTTTTCTGATATGTTATAAACGTGAATTTTTGCTAAAAAATTTCCGGCATGAATTTTTGCAGCTGGACCTTAAATTTTGCGTCCTCGCAGCGAGGACAGCGCGCGTTAAGGGGTTAAAACTAATTTTTTTCGGTGCAGTAATACATTTTTATTATATATATATATGTATATATATATATATATATATCACATTTTCAAAAATGATGTTTTTCTACAATGCTCTTTCAGAAATGTCTTAATAATTTCACAATATTTTATTCATTTATCAAAAGGAATGAAACATTCGTAATCTATTTATTATTATTATTATTGAAATAGAAAACTATTCGTGTATTAATGCCTTGAAATTAAATATTTACGAAAATTTGCATTTTTATGCAACATCAATAAAAGATATTACACATTTAATAAATTACAATTCAATTTTGCATAAAAATTTCTTCGACTTTGATTTAAATGAAAACAAATACGTATATTGTTAAACATTTGGTTTAAAAGTAGGAACTGTGTATTTTTTTTTTTTTTTTTTTTCATCTGGAAGTAAGCGTTTGCATGCAACAATCAGATATTTATAAAGCACTCCACAATCAGGAACGTTGTTTAGCATTTTTATTCAAAAGTTCCATTGTTTACAAATGAAAATCAATAACTGAAACTTTAAGCGTTTTTAATATCCCATTATCGGATTGTATTTGTAATTATAATTTGCATCAAATAGTAATTATCTTCCAATATTTTTAGAGAACTTTTAAACGCTGTAATCTAATTCAACGATTGATGTTTAGTCAAATATGTTTCCGTTTGATTTATCTCCTCATTTCTTTGATTTATATGTATTTTCCTAGAAAACAATCGAATTCTTTCACAGAACTACAGAACCCAGATGGTTGTTAGACGTTTCCATCAGAGAGTATGACCTTCCAATCGCTTTTTCTTTCCCTTTCTGTTAGTTCAAGCCTGCATAATCTTTCTAAGATCGATGCTTATAATTTTTTCGCCCCTTCTTTTTTTTTTTTTCCCTTTTCCTCCTGTAATATGAAGTGTTCTTTGGTTAGTTTCGGCGTTTGTTTTACACTTGACAGTTTCCCGATATACCAAAGATCTTTTGTTTTCCTAATGTATTGCATTTCATTTCAGTTTGTTTTTCAATTGCATAATGCCTTTCAGTTTGAAAATACTTATGATTGTTCAAGAATAAGTTTTATTCAGCAACAGGGATTTTAAACGTATCTTTTAAACGACGCGACGTAAGTATCGGAAAATCAGGTGATGATGATTCTTCTTTTGTTTAGCATTACAAGGAGAAAATTTAATACACATTTATATAGTTGCATTTATTTGGAAAAATAATGGAATGTGTTTTATTTAAAAATATGATTTAATAATAAAAATGTCTATCTCTTTTAATATGAAATATTACTTGTTTCTTTGTTTCTTTCTCTCAATTTTTTTTTTTTTTTTCTTGGTACTCTTGTCAGTTTCCCGATACACACACACAAAAAAGAAAAAAAAAAAAAACTTTTGTATACAAATATATTGCATTTCATTTAAATTTGTTTTCTTTCAGTTTGAAAATACTTATGATTGTTTAAAAATAAGTTTTATTCAGCAACAGCGATTTTAAATGTATCTTTTAAATGACGCGACGTGAATATTGGAAAAATCTGGTGATGAGGATTGGTTTTTGTTTAGAATTTTAAGGAGAAAAATTAATGCGCATTTAAATACTTACATTTATTTTGAAAAATAAGGAAATGCGTTTTATTTAAAAATAATATTTAATTTTTAAAATGCTTATTTCTTTTAATATAAAATGCTCTTTGTTTAATTTCATATAGTTTTTTGTACACTTGACAGTTTCCCGATATGCCAAAAATCTTATGTTTTTATAAATCTATTGCATTGCATTGCATTTTTTTTTTTTTTCTTTTACATAATACTATTCCGTTTGAAAACACTAATGATTGTATGAGAATGAGATTTATTCATCGATTGGGATTTAAATGTATTTTTTAAATGATACAACGTAAGTATTGGAAAATCAAAGGATAGTGATTCCTTTTTGTTTTAGCATTACCAGAAGAACATTTAATGTTGGTTTAAACACTGGTATTTATTAAAAATAATAACGAAATATTTTTCTTGAAAAATAGTATTTAATAGTAAAAATGCTTATTTCTTCTAATACAAAATGTTATTTCTTAGTTGTTGTTGTTTTTTATATATACTTGGCAGTTTCCGGATATACCAAAAAACTTTTGTTTTCCAAATGTATTGCATTTGATTTCAATTTGTTTTTCAAATACATAATCAGAGTTGCTAACTTTTATAATTTATTCCGAAGGATTGTTAGCACCGCCTATTTTCCACACTACTTTTTTTTTTTTTTTTTTTTTTTTTGTTAATCGTAGTTGCATATTAGATAAAATTACTCTCTATATAAAGTGGTATGACATAAAAGCGGGGCTAAAAATTACTTCCTGAATAAATTATAAAAGTTAGCAACTCTGCATAACGCGTTTCAGTTTGAAAATACGTATGACTGTTTGAAAATAATTTTACTGAGCATCTGAGTTTTAAATGAACCTTTAAAACTACTTAAGTATTGGAAGATCTAGTGACGATGATTTATTTTTATTTAGTATTTCGAAGAGAAAATTTCATTTGTAAAAATACTTTCATATTTTTGGAAAAGTAACGAAATATATTTCATGTAAAAATAATATTTCTTTATAAATATGATTATTTCTTGTAACATGAAAAGTTTTTTGGTTAATTTTTTTAATTTTTTGTTACAGGTGAGAGTTTCTTGATATATCAATTGTTTTCCTAATGTATTGGCATTTCATTTCAATTTGCTTTTCTCTTCAATAATGCTTTCAATATGAAAGTACTTGTTTGAGAATACGTTTTATTTAATACCTGGGATTTTAAATAAACTTTAAAATCATTTAAGTTTTTTTCTTTTTTTTTTTTTTTTTTTTTTTATTAATCAGGTGATAATGATTTATTTTTACAGCGAAAACAATAATATGCGTTTAAATACTTCAATTTTCTTAGAAAAAGAACGATTTTTTTTTTTTTTTTTTTTTTTTTTTTTTAATAATATATATTAAGTAAAATTCTCACTTCGTGTAATATTAATAGTTATTTGGTTAGCTTCTTTGTTTGACTTACACTTTACAGTTTCCCGACATGCCAAAGGTTTTTTTTTTTTCCAAATATATTTCATTTTATTTCAATTTGTTTTTCAATTGCTTATTTCGTTTCGATTTCAAAATGCTTATGATATTTTGAGAATATGCTTTATTCAGTGACAGGACTTTAAAAAGTATCTTTTAAGTGCCGCAAGTATTAAAAATATCGATCTTTAGTGATTAGATTGCACGTGAAAAACTTTTATACACGTACGGCATACCTGTCAGCCATATTCGCCCAACGTAACATGCATGGATGAAAGAGTTCCGCTTTTTATACCACCAGTATTTTCTTACAAAAATGTTTGTTTAGCTTATAAAATAAAAAAAAATAACAGTAAAAATATAATAAAAATGTATGCATTTAAATACTGGTGACAGAAAAAGAAAAGCTCTTTCATCCCTGAACATGTAAAATTTCTATTATAAAAATAAATAAATAAATCTAAAAAATATGATAGTTTTAAATTACAATTAATTATTTTGAGTGCATACCAGCCGACAGATGTTGCCACACTTTTTATGTCGTGCTTGATATATAAAATACATATTATGCGAGACTAATATTACTTTATATGTAAAAAAAAAAAAAAAAAAAAATGCTAAAAAGTAATAAATTTATTGATTAGTTGAATGGTGAACATGTAATAAAAAATTATTTAATTTTTTTCACTGAGCTAAGGTTATATATATATATATATATATATACATATTGTTATATAGATAGTTTAATACTAGTGTGAAGTATTTTAAATTATTTCCAAGCGAAATATTCTTGCTGATCAAACTATCGCCAAGCACATTTACATTCAAGTTTTAACTGATTTTAAAGACGTTTAATTTTTTATTTGTTGTAAATAAATCGACGATTCTTATTTTTATAGCATACTAATATTTAAACTTTTCCGCAATCACCACTGCGTTCATTTAATGTAATTATTACCCCCCCCCCTTTTTTTTTTTAATGTTATTTACAGATTATTATTAACTGAAAACTCATGCTAGTGTAAAAATTGTTATAAAAAGCATTATTATTATTTTTGATATTTAATTCTTCGAATTCATTCATTAAAATAACATAACTGTATGTATTTTTTTTTCTGCAATGGATCTTCACATTATTCAGTGACCCAAATTAACATCAATTAATATCCACATCAATATATTTCGTAATTCCTGTCTTTTCTCTCTCAAATAGAGTAGAAAATCCTTTAATAATACTTATATTCTTTCTTAAGCTTACTACTATATTTTTATGTCTTTTTCTATTGTATCTGTATATGATGTAGTTGTATTTTTTTTTCTTTTTACATCCTCAGATGGCAATTCAATGTGTTGAAATCTATTCTAACCTTTATGGTTACTTTTTTCTATTTGGAGAAACACATACTAAAAGAAAACCAACTGTCACATGGCAAACCTCTCTTCCTCTTCAGTAGAAGTGTGTAAATCGAAATGTTTACCCAACGGAGGCTTTTGTTTGATTTCGGCTTGACATTTATCCAATACTCAGATACGCATTTGTTTTTCGGCGCGCTTACGGAATGTAACGAATTTGTAAAGCTCATTCATAACCTATTCTTATTTAAGGTACTAGACACTTTTTAGATACCGTAATTTATGGTAGATAACCCGCAGGTAAGATGTGTCACTTCTCCACCAGAAATTTTATTTAACAGAGAAATCTATACTTTTTCGAGGAAAGAGCTCGTATAAATTTATTTATCAATTGTAATTTCTGGTGCAAAACTAGCTTATATAACCTGCGGGGTATGTACCAGAAATTACAGTAATAAAATTCGCAATAGTAAAAAATGTGGAAAATAAACTTAATATTTTATTAAATACATCTAAAATATATGGTTACAATTTTGAATTAACAGCCCTCTTCACTTACCGTCTCCGGAAGCCCGAGCCAATGTTATTCTATGGAAAATTTTTCTTTACAAATAACTTATTAACTAATACATATTTTTAAATTCTGTTTTCACATTCAGAAAATTCCCAACTGTTAAATTGACGGACCTTTTTTAAAAATGTATTTTTTTTAACTTTTAATATTTTATTTTGAAATTGCAAAATGAAAATAATTCACATGTTGAAAATTCGTATTTTGCAGCTTCCAAATAAAATATAAAAAATTAAAAAAATAATTTTTTGCAAAAGATCCGTCAATTTAACAGCTGGGAATTTTCAGAATGTGAAAACTGAATTTAAAAATATTAATAAATATTAATATGTTAATAAGTTATTTGTAAAGAAAAATTTCCCATAGAATTACATTAGCTTCGGCTTCCGGCGGCAGTGAGTGAAGAGGGCCCTTAAAGGACATTTCTGGAAATTTAGAGTATTTTTCAATATTGTTGAAAACATTATTTTATAAAGTACAATTATATATTGTTGTATCCGTAATGGTAGACATGGAACTATTCCTCATACTAAAAGTGTTAAAATGATATACGTATTTACATTAATGTTTATTTTTTTTAAATGAATCATACCATGCTTATTGTAATTACATTCATGATTTCTAACTTTATAAAATACTGTTTTAGCTTTCAAGCAATAATCTGTATTCGTTTTTAACTGTTAAAAATCACGTTGAAGCATGTAAAATAGTTGAAATAAGCGAAAATTTCGTGAATATAAAAACTATTTACATAAGTATCATAGATGCCAACATTTTAATTTATTCCGAAATATTTTTAGCTTTGACTTTATCCCATACCATTTATTTTTTAAAAGTAATTTTTTCTTATTTTATCGAAGTTATATATTGGTGAAATTTTTTCTATGAATAAAGTGGTGCGGAATAAAGGCGGGGCTAAAAATACTTCGGAATAAATTAAAATGTTGGCATCTATGAAGTATACTTTTACAATATTTAATTATTTAATTATTAAATAGGATATAGATATTGAATTACATAGATGATCAATGGAGTTTTCAAATATTCAGTGGCTCAAATTCTTATTTCATCAATTTCTTAATTTTCACTGTTTCAGTAAAACAAATCTTTTAAAAATACACATAGTTGTCAACTGTTTAATTTTTTTCCGTAACTTTATTGGTAACCACGTTTTTAACACACCACTTTTCTTGAAAAGTAATTTTCTTCATAATTATTCCTAATTATAAATTAAAGACAATTACTATATAAATGACGTATTGTGAAAAAAAGAAGTGGACTAAGAGCGTTACAGAATAAATAAAAGAAAAAAAAAAAATGCTACTGTGATAATACTTATATTTCAGAGTTGTAAAAATTTTAATTTATTCTGTTCAACATTTATCCTACCATTATTTCCATATTGTATTTTTAAGAGTAATTTTTAATTATTTTATCGTAGTTATATGTTGGAGAAAATTATTCTATAAATAAATTAGTTCCTAATAAACGCGGGGCTAAAAATGATCCGTCATAAGTTAAAATCTCAGCAACTATGATACTTAAATACTTACTTAGGCTTAATATTCTGTAATATATTTTTCTAATGTAAGTATGATGTATGTTGTATTTATTTTCTTACGAATGTCATCAAATAGTAGTTTAATGAGACGAAATCTATTCTAACCTTCGTGGTCACTTTTTTGTTGTTTGAATTGCAAATACTAAAAGGAAACCAACTGTCACATGGCAAACTTCTCCTTCTCATCAGTCAAAGTGTGTAAATCGAAATATTTACTCAACAAAGGCTCTTGTTTGATCTGAGCTTGACATTTATCCAGTATTCAAATACACTTTTGTTTTTGGCATGCTTATTGAATGTAACGAATTTGTGAATATCGTTCAGAGCCTATATTTGCTTGAAATATTGTATTTTTCTCACATAATAATTTACACAATATATTTTTTTAAGCGGAAATTAAAACTTAATAGATGATTTTATACAAATAAAATTTACATATAATTCCGAATTTAAAAGACATATTTGGGAATTAATTTTTTTTTAATTATTTAATATTTTTGTAAATGTAGTGGTAAACAGGGAAATAAAACATTTTATCGAGTGAGTGATCAAGGATTGTATTTATATTAAAAAATTTACTTAATTATAAACGCAGATTGGATTTTAATTATTATAGTCTGAATCAACAAATCCTATTTTGATTGAGTAATCTTTGAATAACTTGCGTTGATCGTAGTCTCCGCCTTTTTTTTTTTTTTTTTTTTTTTTTTTTTGAGGCACATTGAGAAATGAGAAATTTATGCCCTTTTTGAGACCATTATTTTGATACAATAATTTCTATACTGTTTAATCACGACATGTTACTTTGAAAATACAGTAAAGATTTCTCTAAGAAAAAAGGGGTGGCAAAAAAGGCGAAAAAACAGGGAAATAAAACATTTTATAGAGTGAGTGATCAAGGATTGTATTTATATTCAAAATTTACTGAATTATAAAAGCAGATTGGATTTTAATTATTATAGTCTGAATCAACAAATCCTATTTTGATTGAGTAATCTTTGAATAACTTGCGTTGATCGTAGTCTCCGCCTTTTATTTATTTATTTATTTATTTATTTATTTATTTTTTTTTTTTTTTTGAGGCACATTGAGAAATGAGAAATTTATGCCTTTTTTGAGACGATTATTTTGATACAATAATTTCTATACTGTTTAATCACGACATGTTACTTTGAAAATACAGTAAAGATTTCCCTAAGAAAAAAGTGATGGCAAAAAAGGCAAAACTTTCTCATTCTTGAAAGTATTCTGAAAAAAAAAAAAAAAAAAAAAAAAAAAAAAGACGAAGTCTACGACCCTTGAACTTGTAATTGTTTTAACCTATGCATTTTTATAAAATTTTTACTATCTCATGAAAAAATAGTTATCAGCTGAACGAATCATGTGAATGTAAACACTATTAACATAAGCCTAATTTGAAAATATTTAGATTTGTTTTCTAAATCGAATATAATTTTAAAATTGCCTGGATCAGTAATAGAATTTTAATTATTCAGTAACTCAAATCAATATTTTCACAATTTCTTTTTTTCTCTTGCAATCAATATAGCATAGCTGCCAAACTTTCTAATTTTTCAATTACATATATCCCCTTTATTTTTTAAAAGGAATGTGTGACATATATTTTCTAGGATTAAGTAAGCTGAAAACAATTATAAAAATATTCCGATATTAAGTCTCTCTTAAAAAAGGGGAATTTTGACGCCTATGGTTTAAGCAAATCACTTACTAATACTTATATTATTTTTAACATTAATATTTTTTCACATTTCTTACGCTTTTACCTATGTAGGATGCAGAATTGCCAACAATTTATTCCGGAGAATTTTAAGCCCCACCTATTTAACATACCACTTTTTTTTTTAAATCGTAGTTATAATTTGGAGAAAATTATTACATAAATAAATTGGTGCGAAATAAAAGATGGGCTAAAAATATTTCGGAGTAAATTAATATTTTGGCAACTATGATGATGTAAGTGGTATTTTTTTATTTTTTTACATATATTCTCAGATGACAGTTCAATGTGTTTAAATCTGTTGTAATTTTAATGGTAACTTTTTTCGTTTGGAGAGCTCACACTAAAAGAAAACTCACAGTCACGTAACAAACCTCTCTTCCTGTTCTGTAGAAGTGTGTTAATCGAAATGTTTAACCAACGGAGGCTTTTGTTTGATTTCGGCTTGACATTTATCCAATAGCCAGATACACATTTGTGTTTAGCACTTACGGAATGTAGCGATGGCTTATTCATAACCTATTCTTTCTTGAAATATTTACTATTGCATTAATGTTTTATCGCACAATAAAGCATGTAAAATTGAATATATATCTAAAATATTCGTGAAAATAAATTATATTCCAATTAGTATTGTCAAAATACTATGGAATTAAGCTTGTAAGATAGTGATGCCTCACTCACTCAATTGCTCGAAATTGCGCTGAGATTGCATGCGTAAGTTGTCATTGAAGAATTGGGTTAGTTGAAGGAAAGAGTGCCTGTTGAATTTCGTTTAACTGCCGTTGATTTGAGAGGATTTATTGAGAGTTTGTTTATTGGAGGGAAAGTCTACTAATCAGATTTCATTTAGCTGGAATTTGAGGAAATGTGAAGAGTACTCGTAACTAGATTTTATTTTTGGAAAGTTTTTGGAGTTCATTTGCATGTCAGCATTTTCAGTTTAGATGTTTTAACCCTTTGCTGACCCTAACATTCTAAAGCGCACCAAACAGTGTTGCCAAATTTTAAAATTCTGCTACTTAACTATCGCCAATAATTTTGAGGAGTGATTTTTGATATACATAATAAACGAATAACCTTCGAAACAGGGTTGGCGTAATACTTACCATATAATGATTTTTATCGTCTTGTTTTTCCCGTGGTTTTTACCGCCTTCGGGGAAAATAAATTCCGATAAAATAATAATAATGATAATATATTTTAAAATTATTAGTTCTCATTTTCCCAATATTATTTACTATGAAATCTCCATTCTTTCAACTCTTTCTAAGAACATTATTTTGAAGAAGAAAAAAAAATTAAAGCATTGTTGTCAACACGAAAATTGTTTTAAATTATATGATAAGTTTATTGAACTAATATTTTAAAATATTTGCCATAGATACTGTTTCATACTAGAAAATGAAACACAGAAATACTGGCTTCAAAAGAATAAAATATAAATATAAATAAATAAATAAATTAAAAATAAAAAAAATAAATAATTTAGTAATAACATAAAGAAAGAAAGCCAAGACAGCAGTTTCAAAAGAAATATAGGTGCTTTCTTCTTCAGGATTCTTTAGCAACAGATGCACCTCACTATAAACAAGGTCAGCTTTTCTTTCTTAGATAAAATGAGATAAATGTGCTCTTTTTCTCCTCAAAAAGAAATCATCTATTAAATTAAGATTTGTTTTACAACTAGCATACAACTACCGTAACTGGCTGATAAATTATTAAATAAATTATTAATTAATTGATACTTCATGATATTAAAATCAAGTATTATAGCACACTAACTTTTGTATACTTTTTTCATTATGCTACTATTAAGATTTACGGCAAATTTCACCTTCTCAGCAAAAACAAACATGTTTTGAATTTATTTGTGAAAATACAAAATGTATAAAAATAACTTAAATATGCATATATATATATATTATATAGACATATTTTCTTTTGCACAGCTTTTCTTTCCAATCTGACTAACCATTTGTGCATCTACCATTGTTATTTTGCTAATTTCTGACAGGTCAAGTTTTCACACAATGAACATATTTTCCGTGGCTAGTTCATGGTGAAAGAGGGAAGGGAACGACATCTTGTAATAATCTATATAAATCACATATATTTAATGTTTCGATTTTTCTGATATCTTAATTAATACAGAGGGGAAAGAGTTACGCTTTCTTTTTTTTCTCCACCAGTATTTTCCAACAAAAATTTCTAACCTTTAAAATCATAAAAGTACCTGTAAACACCTGGTAAAATTTTCTGTATAAAAACACTGGTGCCCAAAAGCTCTTTCATTCTTTTTTTTTTTTTTTTTTTTTTAAATAGGTAAGAAAAAAACATTAAGACGCTATATTAAAAAAACAAATAATAATAATATTAATATTCAAAATTTGAAATATTTAAAAATTATCACATATCATAAAATTATATTACATTTTAATTACACTAAAAACCGAGACAATTTAGGGGAGACCCGTGTACCTAGGGCCGCCTTTTTTCAATGCTCAAAAACAGAGTCCTTGACCTATTTAAATTAAAATTTATCAAACTGATATGTGCATATCTTTAGGACTAAGTACTTACAATTGCGATTAACATAAATACCTAAAATAATAAATTCTGACAAATAGAAGGTTTTTAAAAAAACTTCACTAGTGGCCCTAGGTACAACACCCTCATTGTACCTGGAGCCAGACCTCATTGCACCTAGGGCCATTCTATTAAATTTATATTTCACTTTCTAATAAATAGAAAATAAGCATAAAGACATATATTTTATAAATAAAAACGATATCAAGTAATATATTTATTTATCGTATAATAATTATCATGTTGTTGCCTTAATTTAAAACACGAATTTTTTCATTCTTTTTTTCTCTTTGGGATATTCTAACAGAACGTTTTTTTTCTTCAATTTTTTTTTTCTTTCTTGATTGTCTCTTGGATTTCTAGATCTCTCTGGTTTTCGGTCACATCTTTTCTTTGATGTGGGACGTTTTCCTTTAGGAAAAGATTTTGCTTAGGTTTGCACCTGTTAAAGCGTGACACACGAAAAGATGTTAGATGTTGAAGGTTACGAAATTTCAACAGGACACTAAACAGAGGCATCCAGTTCTATCATTGTTGGTTCACTTTCTTCCTGGAAAATCTTTTTTTTTTTTTTTTTTTTTTTTTTAAATTTATGGAGGGATTTTGACTTTCAGTCACATTTGAACTTAAATATTCATCCTCAGTGAATGCGTTTTGATTCATTGGCCATACGCCTGATACACGAAAGCCTGATAGAATGATTACAGGCGGATAGGATTTGCCAACACTTTCAGCAACGTCATATATAGTGATTGGTTTACCAGAGTTTTCCAGCATCCAGTTACTATAGACTGTACTGTGTTTCATAACACTTTTGCGACCGCTGACGTAGATTCACGTCATTTGAAAATATGAAATTCCATCAGTGGGCGTTTCTTTTGCAATTTGTATATTATTTGTTTCTAAAAAATATACACAATATTCATATTTGTATAATCAGTATACTGTGGATTCAAATACTTTGATTAGAGAGAGTATGATTATAATGCATATCCATTTGTAATATAAATGTGAATAAGGAAATTTTTGTTTTGAAAAATTGTAACTTAGGAAAAAAACACCCACAGGCGGACCTCACTGTCAAAAAGACAAAAACATGCGGTCACGAAAGTGTTAAAAGGTCCAAACACACTGGCCCTAGGTACAAGGCAGCTATGTGGCCCTAGGTACAAGTTTTGGTCACTTCATTCAAAATGCCTTCCACTAAAAAATCCACATGCAGAGAGGACTAATTAAATATCTCATTTATTACTCAATATAACAAGCAACATTATACACTAAAAATGAAAGAAAAATATTTCACTTGCCTTTGTAAAATAGCAAAAGAGATGAGCTGCAAAATTTTACTTCAAACCATGTAAATTCGTTTTCTACATGTAACGTGTCAAAACTTTCTCCTCAAATGTACCAAAGTAATTGTAAAAGCAGCAATTGGTGTTGGTACTCGCCCAATTGAGTATTAAAATTTAAAATTAAATATTATTCAAATAAAGTGGGGTGGTCCTAGGTACATGATGGCCCTGCCTAGGTACACGGGTCTCCCCTACATTAAAAGCATGCACATTCCCTGTCGAACACGCTGTGGTTTTTGTAGAAGAAATCTATCTATTCATCTGAACGTTTACTTTTATGATGTTTTTACTGATGAGGATCCTAAAATAAGACTCGAAACGTATAAATTTATGCTGTGTTTATTTTAATATTTTAATTGTATATTTTTATGTATATTATAATTGTCTTATAATATACATTATTTAGCTTAATTAAAATGTAATATTTAGAATATTTTTAACATTGTAGCATATAATAAAATGAATTTGAAACTTACCAATTGATGATAATTCCGTTGAGTTAATCTAAAAAAATTAACCAATAATTAATTTCTGAGAGTTATTATATAAAAAAAAATTATCAATCTATCTACATATAATTCCACCTATCTATTTGTATATGTGATTATAACAATAATAATATAATGATAATACAACGAATTGTATTTATTATTTCTTTAACAAATAATTCGTAAACAAACATTTGATTTAAAAGACATTTTTCAATCTTGCAAAAGTGTTGTACATATTGTCTGTAACTTTGAAACCAATTCAATAAAAACAGGTTCTCTTAAAAATCAAATACATAAACATACAAAGTTGCCAACTTTTATAATTTAATATAGAATGTTGTTATATGTTTGACACTAAATTGATGTTATGTGTTTATTTCCCTCTATTTTTTATTCATCGACTAATAAATTAAAATTCCGAAATTAGTAACTCTTTTTAAGACATATATCAGATTACTTTTTGTTTAAATATTTTAATTAAAAACAATAGAAACAATAACAAAAAAATTAAAAACTATATTTTTTAAAAACAGTTAAAATAAATCGGACATCTGTTACTTAAAGCTAAAACTGATATTGATTATTGTACCATAATTAACAATCACATAAAAAGGACATTTGAACAAAGCGTATATATCTTAAATATATCCTAATATCTGTTAAAAATGCCGAAATTTATAAATGGATGAGCGAATAAAATTTTATTAAACTATAATCACTAATCTCAGTACTAGTATAAATTTCTTTAAACAGCGGCTGAATTTTGTTTTCATTTATCAGAAATGAATATGCTGAGGGAAAAAAAAAAAGTATATATAATTTTATTTGCAACAATTATATAATTTTATTTTTGTACTAAAACAATGAACACATTTGTAAATTTTTATATACGAATATTAATTTTTTTTTCTATCATGTTTAATTCAATGAAAATAAATCAGTTCATAAAGTGCGTAGAAAATAAAAGAAAAATAAATTAAAAAATAAATAAAAATAAATAAAGAACTAAAATAAAGAACATTTGAAATGACTGTTTTTAGTAAAACATTTACATATTTACAATAAATACAAATTATTATTATTATAATTATCTATAATATTAAAACACAAAGCATATTCTGTAAGACCAAAATCGTACGATGTGGGCATGCGCGAGAAAATTTTGAACCAATTGGGAACGGGAATATTCCTTTTTTATGCAGAATACCGATGATAGAAGAAGCAGACGATATTAATATTGATATGTCTATGGCAAACGCCTAATTAAAGCTCATTAACACCTAATTAAAGTTAATATTATTCCGTGGCTCAATCATAAAATGAATTCACACGCTTAATTCATACTTTCCAAGGAAGTATACCTATTAAAAACAAAGCAATTCGCGAATACGTATCGCCATCGGTTATCTTCGTATGCATTTTCGCTCGCTGAATATTTCTGTACACTGAATGTGGCGCCATCTGTTGCCATGTCAATATACTATAACATATTCTTAAAATTATTTTTTTCCATTTCTTAGAAAAAAAAAAAAAAAAAAATCTTTTAAAATTAACAAATTATCAAAGTTTATTGTTGTTTAAAAGTTAACTTTCATCAGTTGAAAACTTTGTTTAGAAAAGATGAGATAAATATTTAAAGTCAAAGGGGGGTTTATTTTATTTTATTTATTTATTTAATTATTATTTATCTAATTATTATAATTTCTGATATTTCATTTCGATACTGTATTAGAGTAAAAATAATTTGAAAAGAATATCATTAAAATATTGATATTTTATACAAGTAAAATTTATTTATTTATTTATTTTTAACAGTATATTTTTGTTGAAATATACTTTTTTCATAGAATAAAGTGTTATAATACTATTCCAGTAAAAACAAATTTTAACTTTATTCCGATTTGCAGTTTATTTTTAGAATACAATAAGTTAATATTTTGGATTATATAAAAGTGGTTTTACAAATACGGGAAATTGGGCATGGGGTTTTAAACCGGTTAAGAGCAATGTGAAATATTAAAGCAAGGGTGTTTTAAACTTTATGGCGTGAAGAGATTTTAGTTGCACATCATCCGTCAAATTTTGACGGGTATTAACTAGTTATTATTATTAATATTAATCCTATTAATCTCATATTAATAGGTGCAACTTTGTTACAACAAAGCACTGGATTTGCACATAATATTAGGTGTAATAACTTGTAGGTTAAAAGAAACTTACATACAGCTGACAACTACTACAAATTTATTGCAATATTTATTTTTTGTAGCAGTTTTTTTTTTTTTTTTTTTTTTTTTTTAATTATTATTATTATTACAAATGGTAAAAGGTTTACTTTCGCAAAGTGATGCTAAAATGTCATTGTAGTTGGCAGCTATTAGTTAGATTTTACAGTTTAAAAAATGCTTTTCAAAGTGCAAAATTTTGCACACAATGATTATACAAAAAGGAATTTTTTGTCTATCTTATTAAAAAAAATCACCTTAACAGTTTCGAAAGTTATTAAGAGAAGCAAATGAAAATTTTGATACTCCATAAAAAAATTTTAACTAACAGAAATTTTTTAAAGATAAATTAATATTAAATTTAATTGAACAGCAATGTATAAGATGCTATAACTTTATAACGTTAGATTTCAGTGAGGAATTTTTATATTTAATTTTAAATAGTCGAGAAATATAAAAGAATATGCTGTTATAGTATGGAATAAAATCTCAATTATCTAGAACAAGATAATAGACTAAAGTAATCCACAAGTTACGAACTAGTTGTTATCAAGTGTGGAGTCATTGCACTTTTTTATTAAATTATAATGTATGATTATATACTCTTGTAATGCTAGATATGAAACATAAGTTTTTATATTAATGTTTAATATTGCATAGATAAGAAATATAAAATATTATGCTCTTATCAAATAAAATAAAAGATCGATTATCTAAAAGGGGTTGATACGCTATAATTAGTTTAAAAAATATGAACCAATTGTTGCTAACGTGTACAAAATTATAGCGAATTAAAAAATGGCACAATATAGTACAAACGAGTAAGAAAAGTATAAAATATGCTAGAAGGTGTTGCGATTTACAAGATAAACCATCCATTATAGTTCACTACATGTATAATGTTTTTTGGTCATTTTACAATGATTGGCAAAGACTTGTGAATTATATCATTGTGTGTTACTCGCATAAATGGGTTCGAAGGCAGGCCTTCTAATATTTCAGAATTACGTCCAAACAATAGATATAAAATTTTTCTTAAAAATAAATAAATAAATAAAAAATCTTTGTCATTTTGGGATATATAAAACTTTTAAACCTAAATTGGAATTCCAGAAAATTGTGGTCATTTACAAATAGAAATGACTGTGAAAATGTCAAAATGTAGCCACACTGAATTTTATATATAACTAGCAGGCTTTGCCCGCTTCACTGGTTACTATATTTAAATAAACTCCCAAAATCCCATGTTACATTTAATATAAAAATCTCCAAGAATAAAAAGTTTTATAAAAGTTTCACTTAAATAAGTTTAAAGTTCAATTAAGTTTTCCGCTGTTTTCTGCTCGCGACATGCTGAATCCGGGGTATCTATTCTCCGATCCGACTGCCATAACGACCGTCCTTAAACAACGACAGTCGTCAAATCAAAAGTCGGAATGTGACGTCACGTAAACAAAATAACGACTGCGACAGTCGGAATTGAGGTATAGTCTGATCGGAGAATAGATGCACGGGTCTCCACTGTCCTCGGCAGCGTTTTACCTTTCTTGGGTAATATGAAACAGAGTTATGCTTGAAATTGTGTTTTTTCATTTTTTTTACCACCCCGCGCTCCAAGGATATGGTACGGAGAAATTTCACAAAATCCCTGTATAATGTATTTTGTGTACATTTAAACTACCAACAAACCAAAAATCGCTTTTTTTTAATTATTTTCAGCTGAGGTATGCTTGAAAACATGTTTTTCCCCATCACAAAAGGGAGGGGGGGAGGAAATGTCGAAAGATCCACTTACAATGTGTGTTATATGCACACAAACAACCCACATCCCAAAATTCGTGACAGCAGCTACCAGGAAAAATTTAACGCAAAAAGGGGGTCTCGAATTTTCTCCCTCATACCCCCACCTAAAAAAAAAGTCAAATGTTGCAAAAAAAAAAAAAAAAAAAAAAAAAAAAAGAGGGTGTTGGAATATTCTTCAGGAAATAGACAGAGCTGCTTTCAACTTCAATGGGTATTTTTGGTAGAGTTCTACTCGAAAATCCAGATTTTGCGAATTTTCCCTCCCAAAATTATTTTTTCCCCTCCCACCCATATAATAAAAAATTCCAAAATTGCCAATTTTTTTTTTTTTTTTTTTTTTTTTTTTTTTTTAATCTATTTATTTATTTTGATCTATTTATCTATTTGTTTGTTTCATGTCTAGTGTGCTCATGTCTAATTTCTTCACAGTAAAATAATTTAGAGCTTAATTATGATCGCAAAGATGTTTTTGCCCCTTGTCCCCCAGCCCCCCCCCCCTCCCAGAGAGAAAGGGAAAATTTCGCAAAATTCCCCGGATTTGTGGGTGTCAGCACTTGGTTTCTGAAATATTTAGACGATATAAAATACCGCGAGATTTTTCATTCACTTACTTTAAGATTATAGAAGAGTTACATAATTCATTATAAAACTGATTCAAAAAAAGATATTATATTCCCGTTTTATAACACCTCTTCATACATATAAATACAGACATAATATAAATACACTTACATACATTATGTCTCACGTGAAAAATTGAAATCCCTTTCTTCTTGTTTTATTATCCTACAATGAATCCCATAACAGAATTAATGTAATATAATAATATTTAAACTACTATTTTGAAAATAAATCTTTCTTTTTAAAGTGACATTTTGAAATATGTACACATCAAAAACGATTGTCATTATGATGATAATAATAATTGCTTTTATTTTTATTAGTTGAATTATCTAAAGAGAAATTTTAAACTTCGATAATAAAAGCTCAGTTGAAACAAAACTATTTGCATGATTAGAAATTTACTATTATAACAATTGTATCAAAATATCAACAATTGTATCACGAAACTAATTTTATAGAATTTGAAAGTCATTGTTGAAAAATAATTATAAAAATACTTCAAACTAATACTAAACTAAAACAAAACATATCTATTTATAATTATGACTATTGTTAAATAAAGATATTAATGTTTTGCGCATATATATTCTTTTATTAGCATTAAATTTCGAATGTTTCACATTCATAACACACCTTATTATCTGATGTATTGTTTGATTTTCTATATTCCTAATAGCAGGCTGTTATCTAGGAGAATATGTCCAAGAAAAGTTGATACAAAGAATAGAAAGCAAAATGTACGTTTTATGCTTTTTAGTGAAGCAAGGTATTGTTTAATGTTAATTACAGAATATGGAAATGAAAATTTTTGATAACCATTATCTCAACAGATTAGCTTTCAATTAATAATAATAGGAAAGGAAACAGTGCTGTTTGATGAAATGTATTTAATCGTGGGCATTGTAAACGTTTTCTACTAAACAAAGAATTGTGTTTACAAATAGTGTATAGTTAAACTTTATAAACTGTACTCGATATCATTATTATTATGCCCTCAAATGAATGTAGGATGATTATTTTTAAGATTATTCATTCTAAATTTTTACAATGTGTACCCTTTAAAAATACAGTTTAAAATACTTAAACGGTGTCTTTTGTGCAAAATATAGTTTCACGAAAGAAAAAGTACTTTCTAAGCTTAATACAAAATCTTAATTAAATACTATAAATGCATAATGAATTTTGTGTTGAAAATTATAAAAATTGCAATGAAAAATGCAATGGTAAAAAATGCGCAAAAGTACAGAAGGTTTATACTTCTGCATGTTTCATTTCTGGCACGTGCAGAGTAATTGTATCGAATTAGTTATTATAGGAATTTGAAAAACCTTGTGGTAACGTCATATCCGAAAAGCTAAAAAGTAAAAATCTAATGATTAGGCAGGAATAAATCAGAGCCATTAGATTACATTTTCTAGTTTAATTAGAAATATATTTACACTATTTACATTATAAAAAGTTATAGTAAAACATGATAGGCATTATGCCTGATTAAAAATCATCATCGTTCATTTTAGGCTCTCCTGCCTCTCCCAGATCTAGAGATATTCTGTCCTCTGTTCTCCTCCGCTCCTAGGTCTGCATAGGGGGGTAAACACTCCTGATGTTTTCAGGAACCCTATAGGTTCCCAGGATTCAGGCTACACCTAAAAACTTTTACCGGGTCAGTCGCTTGACCACGAGCTAGGCGCTACTAAGTCATCTCACTTTGATGAGTTCGCTGTACATCAGTACCATCAAAAGACAGCGTGAAATCGAGTTCAATGGCGTCGGTAATACACAAAGAGCAGGCTAGCATCCATATTCTTGCACTGAGGCAGACAACTCGTCTCTGCTGTCCGTCAAGTCCTTGGGATCTAGATGCGAAATTCCGTAAAGAATGGGGGTGGGGGGTCATTACAACCTCATGTCTTATTCCTTGATAGATCGTCTTTTTATTGTATCCGAATACCACCTATTAAGTCGATATCCGACGATGACCATGTAAAGCTTTCAATAAAACTTTAATGTTAAGAAAGATACAGTCCAGAAAGCAATTCGTAATTTATTCATATGGAAATTTTTCGGTCTATCTGTCGAAAACACTACTTGTTTCGCTATTTTGCCTCTCAATGTTTCACTATTAAGCATATTTAAAGGTAGGGAGCCTTTTTTGAAACATCCTGTATAAATTGATATATATATATATATATATATATATGTTTTCTTAAGCGGAACAAATATTAATAATTTTATTTACAATAAAGAATGTGCATATTTAGTAAACAAATTCACATTTTAGCAATGAAATAGACATATCCTTTTGCTCTGCAATCGTTGAGCAAATATCAAACACAAGACGTAAAATACTAAATGCAAATTAGCAACAGGTTTTATTTTCTTTTCAATACAAATCGAAAAAATACTTAAAGAACACCGTTCATCCCCGTCACCGAGTTCATGAAATAGAATTACAGACACATTAAGAACTAAGAATAGCTGTCGAGAGCTACCGCGATATTGCTGATGAAATATGAAGCTTTTGAAGAGTCACAGAAGAAAGAGAAACATGTTCTTTTGAAAAAGGTCTGTCCCGCTTTCATTTCCGTCAGAAGAAAAATTATAACTTTGTACCAAATACTGAAAAGACTATTTTCAGGCATCTGTTAATCGTGAAATTATATAGTTTCCTATTCAGAAGAAGGAAATAAACAATTTTGATGTTAGAGTATGTTTTTAATATCATATTTTTTTTTTAACTGATATTAATTGTAAGAAATTTTAAAGGATATTAATTATATTTGTCAAGTTAAGCAAAATATGAAGGCGTTTTTAAAACGTAATATATATATATATATATATATATATATATATATATATATATATATATATAAAATAAAATAAATATAATCAAGTGTGTTTTAAAAAGTAAAATAGGATATTAAAACTAATCATTAACTAATCTAATTGGTAAAAAAATGTAAAAAAATAACCATTTAAATTATTTTAAATAATACATAGTGTCTAGCAAATTCCCACAGTCCAAAAACATCTGATTTAAAGGAATTTTATTATTGTAAATTTGTAAGGAAACATAGGCCAAAATTACATCGTGTACTAAGTGGAAACTTACAATGCTATATACTATCATTTACGATTAATACACTACTTTTTTTTTTTTTAGATTTACAATGGAACTCTAATTTAATATAATCTAATGTTTAAAGATTGTGGTGGTAAGAAAAGCAAAATTTTCCCTTTGATTACTTTTGCGATCGATTACTAACATGAAGGGGGAAAAAAAGTGCTTCCGATCTCATTTTACTTTTAACAGAATTTTTTAGTGACGGAAAATAAATAAATAAATAAATAAAGTAAGTTTTAAATCTAAAATCGTAAGATGACAGAGAAATACATACTAGTATTAGTTAATTGTAGAAATTCGTTTAAAAATAACGAAATCAGAATTTGTATACATTGATTTGATTTCTTCTTCCTTTGTTTTCTTTTTCTGATTGTTTAATAATTCTATTCCAATAAAGTTTGTCATGTCGATGATGTTGTTTTAAAATATTTTAAGATCGTGTAGTATATCTCTCCATTTAAGTTGTATTTTGATGTTTTTCCACAAATCACTTTTAGTTTTAAAAAGTCATGCATGTTTAGGTTAAGTATAGAAGTTGCTTTTATTTTATAATTTATTTGATTATTTGTTTTTATGTTTCAAGTTATTTAACTGCATAAATAGAAGTCCATAATTAATTCTCAATACACATGGGAGTATTTCTTGTCCATTCTTTTTTCTTCTTTTACTTTTTTGCCCTCTTACGGAGTCTCCGTAAGTACAGTGCACTTTATCGTCATTAACTTCTAATATATATATATATATTTGAAGTGTACTTAAAAATGTACTTAAAATATTTTACTTGTATTCATTTTTTCAAGTCAGTTTTCATGATATTTAATTTTTAAATTAATTTTTAATTCCATGTTCCATTTGTGGAACATTGGCGTGTAAAAGGTTAAAATAATACAATAGTTCATTGATTCAACATTTAAAATTTAATTCAGCTAAATTAAACTAAAAAATGAAACATAAATTTTTATTTAAACCAAGAAACATGTACATCATTTTCGTTTGTGATATGGAACTAGTACTTGTAAATAAGCGTACTCGTTCATAAGTGTTGTAAATACATTTTAACAATTTGCAAATAAAATTTAAGTTGATTCACTTTATACTTATCTTAATATTTAGCAACGAAATACATTTAAAATAACAAATTAATACACAAACTATTTAAAGTTAACATTTTTTAAATAAAAGTTTTATAAACATTTGTTTCCAAATCTTTTATTATGCACGACAGAAAACGACAATTTACTTAAAGTACAATAGACTTCTTTCAGATGCTCAAAGAGTAATTAGAAATTCTAGCTAAAAGTATTTCATCAAAAATCTTTCTTAGCCATTCATAAATCTTTTCAATACCTTTGCTTTTATTATTTATGTAAATAGAACTGATAAAGAAATTGCAAAATTCTAAGATATAAACACGTTATTTCTAAAAAAAAAAAAAAAAATAGATTATTTTAATCAAGTGACTTAAAATTTTCTTTTAAAGATGGCCTCTTTTTTTTTTCTCACATTAATCCTTATATTTTCATTAAAATATTTAAAATGAAAAGAAAGATATGTTTTTGCGAAAGCTTTCTTTTTAAGCCAATCTACATTACTGTACACATTTTATGAAAAGTGCCAGATACAATAAATGGTTTTATAGAAATTGAAGTAAAATGTATTTGATAAAATGAATATTTGGAGAAATTATTTTTGCTTAAAAGCTAAAAAAAAGATAAAATATACTTGATATATATTATGCATGCGAAATATTACAGTGAATGCATATTGTTATTTAAGAGAATATTATTTATACTTAAAAAAAAAATATTCTAAGCAGAAATTCGAAATACGTAATTTTTTTTTTTTTTTTTTTGTATTTTTTTTTATGGATAACATAAAAAAGAAAAGAGATATCTCTAAAAAAGTATTCTGATATGTAAAAATATACATAAATATTTATACCTTTGAAGGAAATAATAAAGCAGTTTCAAAAATAAAATAAAAATAAATAAATAAAATAACAATTTAAAAAATCTACAGATTAAAGTAAAAAAAAAAAAAAAAAACATCTGGATTGATTTCAGTATATCTTGCGCACAACAATTAGAGATGTCAGTGTGATGTAGATGATAAATAATTATTTTTTCACCCTCTATAAAGTTCTAAAAGCTCCAGATAATACCTAATATTGCACTTTACTCGATTTCCTTGAATTGTCTGTGAATGAAAGACGAATCTTGCAGAGGCTTAAAAGTTTATTTACAGATTGTTCCAGAAGGTTACAAGTCTGTAAACCAAGTATTAACTGCACTTTCACCAGAAAACACAGTTTAAATAACAGTTGACAATAACAAAATCGGGATTGAAACCCTTTTATAGCCTCCTATTAATCCAAAATTTTCCAGTAACTTCCGTCATAATCCAGTTAGAGCTGAGATAAGCGATATTTCGATAATAAAGATTTTCTCGACAAGGTCGCCAAATGAGTCATCAAGAAGTGATAAAGTGGCTACAATCGTCGCCAAGATCATTACCTGCCCTGGTGAAGCATTTTAACAGGTTTTTAAAGAAAAATGAGCTAGTTTAACGCGAAAACAAGCTAGAAATGCAGAATATTAACATTTTATAACCTAACTCTTTGAATATTACAGGGATGGAACACGGGCGCAGAATTCATACCACTATCAATATAAGAAAATTGTCTACTTCTTAAACCAACGATATTATAGGTAGGGCAACCTCTTAAACAGATTCCGGTATGAATTCTGCGCCCGTGTTCCATCCCTGATATTATTAAAAAAAAAAAAAAATACTAATATTACTTACAAATTAGTAAGAATATAAAGAAAATGATTGTTGTAAGAAAGGTTTTAAATTCCCATTGTGGAAATAAATCATTATTTGTTCAGTGTCATTTTGAAACGTACCTAGAAATCATAAACAATTGTCATTATGATAGTAATAATAATAATAACTTTTATTTGTACTGATGGAACACTTTAAATAGAAATTTTATGTTTCGATAATAAACATTGTATTGAAACAAAACTATTTGCGTGATTAGAAATTTGCTATTCTAACAATTGTACCAAAATATCAACTATTGTACCACAAAACTTGTGTTACAGAATTTGAAAGTCATTGTTGTAGTTATAAAGATATAAAAAAAAGTATTTAAAACAAATATTATGTTTAAACAAAACTTATTTATTTATGATGGTGGCTAAAGCTAAATAAAGAGATAAATCTTGCGCGCATATACACTCTTTTAATAGAATTAAAATCCGTATTTTTTAGATTAATAATGGACCTTATTATCAGATATATGAAGGTATTGTATATATTGTATGGTTATCATTATTCCTAATACTAAACAATTAGCTAGGAAAATATCGCAAAAAAGTGATTATCAAGAAAAGAAAGCACAATATATGATTTTTGTTTTTTAGGGAGACAAATGTATTGTTTAATATTAATTTCAAAATACAGAAATGAAAATTTTGGATAACCATTATCACTTTAGATTGTACTTTGAATTAATAATTATTGAAAAAGGATATAATGATAGTTTGATGAAATATAGTTAATCGTGTCACGATTCTTGTTCACTGTAAGCGTTTTCCATTAAAAAAAAGAATTATGTTTATAAATATTGTATAGTTAAATTTAATCAACGTTACCTGAAAATATTGTTAAGCCATAAAATAAATATAAAGATTAATATTTTACAGAGCATATAATCTAAATTTTTATAATGCATACACAGATTAAAATACCTAAATAGCATCTTCTATACAAATATAATTTTACGAGAAAAAATGCATTATAATCTAAATAAAAACAATTTAATTAAATAATAAAAATACGTTATGAATTTTGTTGGGAATAGTAAAAGAAAGGAATTAATTAGTTCAAAAAATTATAATAAGCTTTAGCTTGTCGAAATATTTTTGCGAACTAATTGATTATGTAATTTTATTTGAGTTTTAATCCTTTTAGATTTTCAATGTAAATGCCATGCATAATTTTTACGATTTCAGAGAATTCTAATTTATCGAGATTTATATTGTTAAAATTTAATATTATTGTTTTTTAAAATTTAGAGAATTGTTAAAATTTTACATAATAACATGGGGAAAGTACAAACTTGCTTTTAAATAAAAAAAAAAACAAAAAAAAACACCTTCATAAATGCAGACTTTAAGCTAAGGTAAATGATTATCTAATTTTTGTATCGTAGATTTGAGAATTTCTTTATTTAATTTAACCCTTTGCCGTCCCTAACGCTCTAAAGCAACCTAAATGTAAATGTCTCCTACCAACCCAAACGCTCTAAAACGCTTTCTGAGTTAATCTATTAAACAAGAACTACCAGAAAAATTTTAAGATTTTTCTTTTTAAGTTAAAAATTAAAATAATAAGAAATTAAAAGTGCAGACTCATTTCCATACTAAATTCTCTTACCAAACTTACCCAGGCTTTTATTGCTCGACAAATTGATGGTTTTCTCGAAGACAATAATATTATGAAGCCAGAACAATTCGGTTTTAGGAACAATCTTTCGGCCACTCACCAAAGTTATCGTCTTGTCGAGCATATTACCACCAACAAAATTCTGAAAAAAATTACAGCTGCCGTCTTCCTTGATATTGAATCCTTGATATTATCTTCCTTGATTGCGTTTGACAAGGTCTGGGTTACTGGTCTTATTTTCAAATTAATCAATTATAACTTCCCTCCCCCCCCTTATTAAACTTATTTTCTCCTATTTGCAAGATCGTAATTTTCATGTTAGAGTTAAGGATAAACTTTCTGGTAATTATTTTGCCCTTTATGGTCTTCCTCAAAATTCCAAAATTTCTCCAAAGTTATTTAACATTCTTATTTATGATATGCCCCCTTATCCACATACTCATTTGGCTATTTATGCAGATGACACCTGCATCTTTGCGGCTCACAGAAATAGGAAATGCCATTATTGCAATCTCCAAGCATCTTACAATTTTAACCACATGATTCCGGAAATGGAGAATTGCCATCAATTATTCTAAAACGGAGGCCATACTTTTCGCGCATATTACCAATACTAACGGGGACAAATACCAAATCAAATTCAAAAACCCCTTAATTCCATGGTCCAACCACTGTAGGTATTTAGGTATTATTCTTGATCATAGACATAAATTCCATCAACACATCTTAAATTCGCGTTCTAAGTTACGAAGAGCTAAAGCTCAATTATACCCCTAATTGCTCAGTTATGCATTAGTAATAAAGTGCTCCTTTATTCTTCCCATCTTCGTCCTCTTCTTACTTACGGATCACCCCTGTGATCATTTGCAGCCAAATCTAATATCAATCTGCTTCTTAAAAGTCAAAATGCTACCATCAGGCAAATTTATAACTTACCTTATTACGTTCATAATTACCAAATGTATCGAGAAATCAATTATCTGTGTCTTCAAAATTTTGTACAACACCTTAATATTAATTTCCATGATCAATTAGAATACATGGAGAACCAAGCTTTAAAAACCCTTGTTGCATATGACCACACGGATCCTTCGAATAGAAAACGCCGAAATGTCGGTGTTATCTTATCTTCTCTTCTTTAGTTTTTCGTTGTTTTTTTGTTTTTTTGTTAAAAAATAAATAAAAATAAAAATAAAAAATCTTTAAAAATTCGAAAATTTACCAAATATGTTTGTTAATGTATTCGTAATGCTATACTTAAACTTTCTTTTTTCCTTGTCAGTTATTGTAATGCTATACTTAAACTTTCTGTATAATTTCTTTTCACTGTTCTTAGTTACGTTAACTTCATTATTTGATTTTGTTTTATGTTTCATTTTCTTTTATTGTTGTCCTACTTCTCTATGAGCTCAGAATTACGTTTCTTGTTTGTCAGTCCCGGCCTGTTCCCCTTTATGTTTTTTTTTTTTTTTTTTTTTTTTTTTTTTTTTTTGTAAGCCATTACGATCCTCAATCAACTCTGCTACCTACATCTGGTTTCGCTGAGGTGTGAGGTCACCGCTGGACCCCGGGAACTCAGCACTCATCCATCTCTCGAACATGTGAAATTAAGAGAAATGTGAGTGTATGTGTTTTAATTTAATAGTTATAGATTTTTCCTAAAAAGAATATACTTTCTGACATACCTACATGTACAGTTAACAACTAGTATGCGGGACACTCATTTTTACAGAGTTTTTACTCGATAGAAGACTGTATTCTTTCTATCGTTTTTTTCTCCACTATAGTATAGGCAATAATTATGTACAGTCGGGAAAAAAAAAACTCAACACTCAACGTAACTTCGTTGCTAATCGATGTACAAAAATGTAATAGGTATCATTCGACGGGGAATTGTGAGTAGTTTTAGAAAATGAACTGAAATTTTGAATTGGGGGTCGTCTACATATAAAAACTCGCACCAACTTTGATTTTTTCAATGGTAATACCCCATTTTTATTTTATATTTGAATTCCTGGAATCGCGACAACGCGAAAAAGTATATTGGTTGTATATTTTACTTATTTTTTCACAGAGTTATAAGCGTTCAAAGTTTGAAGGTGCTAATGTTGAATTCATATTTCAAACTTTTATTAATATCTTCACAAAAAATAACTTGATCGATATAACTTTTTTTTTTTTTTTTTACGAGATACAGTGAATCCATCATTACTTTTCATTCTGAAAAATATTTTTAATTCTGAAAAATATTAATAAATTCACATTCATAAAAATTATGAATTATGAACTATATTAATTTTTACATAAAATGAATCCTAATGCTGAAAAATATGGGTGTGCAAATTTGCAGCTCATTCCAGTAATTAGTTTTCGAGATATAAATAAATCTTTCTTTTGGAGTGGTTTAGGGGCCCGCCTCTTATAAAGTTTTGCATGAGATAAAGAATCAAATCTAAAAAAATAACAAAGAAAATTTAACAAAATATTTTTTTTTTTTATTTACGGGTCCAATTACATAACAACAACATCAAACGCAAAGAAATAAACAAAAATGATTATTTTTAGACATTAATATTGGCATCAAGAAATCCTGTATTCTAAAGAAGACAAACCCCGCCTTCATCGTTCTTCAAAACAAAACAATACAGAAAAAAATAGTAAATGTGACATTGAGTATTCGTGTTAAACCAGTTATTTTATGTTGAAAAAAAAAATATGCACAAGTAGTATTTACTTCATCGATTAATTGGTGATAAATTTTGAATCTTCTAAACGAACACTAGACAAAAAAAAAAAAAAAAAAAAAAAAAAAAAGAAAAAGAAAAAGAAACTAAATAGGCGGGGTTAACTGTTTTAAATAGAAAAATAAGTTTTATGTGAAATTGTCAAATATAAAAAAAACGAATGGAATTGGAATACAAGACAGACTTGTAAGGCTGAATATCACATAAATGTGCATTTTAGTGTTTCAGGTCTTTATTATTAATTTTAAGCAAATAAATTGTAAAATTTTATTATTATTCTTTAGAAGTACCTTTTTAAAAAAGCATCAAATCATAAAATGTGAGTTTATAGCAATTTCAGTATTTTTTAGAAAATTTTTAACCTTAAAATCGTCATTTTCGTGACTGTCTCCAAGACCAAATGTTTACATACAAAGTATGTTTTTTACTAAAAAAAATAAAATGATAATTATAATAATTGTTAATTCTTGTAAAAAAAACTATTTGTTTTCAAAGGAATTTTTTTTTCTTTTTAATTACGTTAATTTTCATGCATGAGTAATTAAAATGCTTGTATGCAAGTCTTGACGTCATTTTCGTGACACGTGAAAGTAACTTCATATATCATCAAGGGATGGTGCCACCATTCACTTTTTTTAAAGTTTAAGATCAGAAATCAACATTGACGATATGTGGGGAAAATAAATCTCAAGAAAATTAAAAACAGGTAAGAGTTAACATTATTTTTATTGTTTACATGCTGTGCGTATTTTTATTGCTTGTCATTTTCGAGATGCATAAAAAAAATATATATATATATATTATTATAAAATTTAGAACAAAGTTTTATTTTAATATAGAATGACGACCAGAAGAAGAAAATGTGACAATATCGGCTTAGTGAAAGCATGTTTTTCAGTACAGAACGAATTATTGACGATTTGTCATTTTCGTGACGTCACGAAAATGACATTTGTTGCAGATTTACTATTTTGTAAGCCCTGGATTTAAATAATTTTTTATTTTGAGTTAAAAGATTTGTTGGTGTAGGATAAGCTTTATATTTAAATATTTAAAGTACTTTCCGGTATCCAGGTAAATATAAAAAAATTACATACGACATTAATATTAAGATACAATTAAAAAAGCAAACTTTTAATTTTCTTTTTTTTTGCCCCCTTTAAGGTGTCATTGAGACTGTTACTCAAAATATTTTACTTGTGTCATTTATGGCAAGATGCAGAAAAAATAAGTTTGCATGGCCTGAGAAAGAGGATGTCCATGAAATTCAAGTGCCACATATTCTGTGCAAAATTAGGAATTCTCCTGAACCTGCTTCAAATAGATATTTTAAACTTCAGGATGAAGATTTTAATAATGTTCAAAATGCTTTTTCTTAATTTAATTCAGTTAATCATTAAACTTGTAACTACAAGGATTTTAATACAATAAAATTGCTTGATATTCTCATTATTGCTCTTTCTTTTCCCTTCACAATCTTTTCTCTATTGTTCTAATATGTTCCATTTTTAATATTATATGGTCCTATTTCATTGACAAACAATGTTATTTCAGTGAAAAATAGTCATTTTGACAAATATTGTCATTTCAGTGACAAACAGTCGTATCAGTGACAAACATTGTCATTTCAGTGACAAACCAGTCATTTCAGTGACATCATTTTTTGACATCTTTAAATACTATAATTAAAAATTTAATGCAAGTAAACTAATTATTTCCAGTTTATAGTCAAGAGGTATGCAGTCTATGATATTTCCCATTGATATAATTTATGTTTATAAAAAATTAAATTTAAATTTATTTTTTTTTTTTTTTTTTTTTTTCATTTAAATTTTTGGGTTTTTTTATTTTATTTTATTTTTACTTTCTTCTATATGTAATATAGAGAAAGTATTGGATTCGCGAAAATTTTCGACCTCCGTTTTTTGACGAATCTACACGTTTTGGGATGTCCTGAACACGAATTGATAGTTTTTAGAAAATGTCTGTCTGTGTGTCTGTCTGTCTGTCTGTGTGTCTGTCTGTGTGTCTGTATCATTTTTTTGTGGACGCTGTATCTCACGAACATATGAATGAAATTTAACCAAACTTGGTATTTAGTTGCACCCTGACATGAACTGGTGCCCATTAGATTTGGGGATCAATAGCTCAACAGGTGGCGCTGTAATCGCATTTTATGCAAATTTTTAACATGGCAGCATAGGACAAAATTCCGTATAAATGGGCATAATGAGAGTTATTTTAAACTTGTGATTGTAAAATTAATTTGAATTATTGATGATAGTAGTAGTTAACTAGGAAAAAAAATTGTGCATGGGGGGGCATCGGTTCCCCCCCTGGGGGGGAAGTACCCCCCCGGGGGGGTTAAATTTTGAAGATGGGTATCATTCGAAAGATCTCGTCAATACCTTTAAAACGAATGGTTGAACCATAAATCTGTGATAATTTAAAACAAAGTTATCGATTTTTTTTACTTTTAACAAAAAAAAAAAAAAAAAAAAAAAAAAAAAAGAAAAAAAATTCGTTTTTTTTTTATTTTTTTTTTTTTTATTTTTTGTTATTGTTAGTGATTGAATATGTATTAATTTTCACAAAAAAAAAAAAAAAAAAAAAAAATCTTTTTTTTTTTTTTTTTTTTTAATATTGTTACTGATTGAAATATATAGGAAAATATAGAAGAAAGTCTTGTGGTGGCCACAACATACTAGTTTAAAATGGGAAGAACTTTTTAGAAAAGCCTAAGTCTTGTATTTTTTAATGAATCTGAACCAAAAAAAAAAAAAAAAAAAATTAAACGGTAATTTTGATTTTATAAGATAATTAAAATTATAAATTTTTTTTGAAAAATTTCAATAAAATTTTAAAAAATTATGATCGATCTCTGTCAAACTCAGAATTTATTTAAGATGTACTTACGGACTTATTTTAAAAAATTCAAATTAAAATACAAAGTTTAAAAAAAAAGTTTAAAAAAATCCAAAATGTGATATTCAGCCGTAAAATCCTTTCTTAACTACCGTCATAGCTAAAAAAGGTTTAATCATTTGCTTCATATATTGCTTTATTTTATTTTATTTTATTTTATTTTATTTTATTTATTTGTTTTGTAGGGGAGGGGAGGGATTATTATTTTAAGGACACTTTAGTCTTTAAAATTTTATTAATATATTTTAACTTTAGACATTATTAAAAACATACTTTAACTTTTATAAATATATTTTAACACTTTTTGCGATCGCAGAATTTCGCCTTTTTGACAGTAAGACCCGCCTACGGGCGTTATACTATCAAAATAAAATATTTCAGAACAAATTTTCTGTATTCACAATTATATTACAAATGGATATACATTATAATTATATTCTCTCTAATCAATATATTTCTATCCATAGTTATTTTATTGCAAAAATATGAACACTGGGTACACACTTAAGAAATATGTAACACACAAATTACGAAAGAAACGCCCACTGACAGAGTAACAGATTTTCAAATGGCGTGAAATACGTCAGCAGTCGCGAAAGGGTTAATTAAGAAATTATATTTTCATAGAAATTATAAAACGAATCGTACCGTTCAAAAGAGTTCAACGGACCCAAAACTGGTAAGTGCGATTAAAATTTGTTTAATATTTACTTCCTGAACCCTTACAATAACTTATCCGAAAAGATTTAGTTTATGCGTTGTTGTATATATATATATATATATCTATATTATTTCCTTTCGTATATTATGTTACACCTACGAAAGAAAATTTAAGCTTTATTTGTGATCAGTACAGCCATAATAGACACTTTTAGTTGAAAAATATTGCACTTTTTTCAGAGTACTGTATGGACTAATCGCATGTGTAATATATTTAAATATACCTAAAATTATCTATAAAACCACTGAAGTATATACTAATCTAAAAAATTGAATTTAGGACAATTGAGGAACTGGAAAAAAAAGGTAACATTTTATTAAATTTTATAATTATTTTTTTTCCTGAAATATTTACGGTGTGAAACATTACAATTTTGTCCATATATTATTGGATCTTAACTTTATTTTTCTACATTTAGAGATAACCCCCTAACACACTTTTGATTATAACTAATATTAAAGATAATGTACAAAAACAGTATACTTTTCCGCACTGCCAGACTCTCAGAATTTCGAATACGAAATCAAAATTGGGTGTTGATATTGAAAAAATCAAAGTTGGTGCTCATTTCAATATGTAGATAACCCCTAATTCAAAATTCGACGACATATTCAGAAAGTGCTTTCTTTTTCCTGTTGAATTATGTCTATTAGATGGTCCTGCGTCAATTAATAACGAAATTACAGCGGGTGTTGCGTTTTTTTCCCCGACTATACATAAATGCATATCTTATTTATTAGATATATCGTAATTTTGTACTTATTTGTATCATACTACTTTATGCATTCATTTCTATCTTAATCATAATATATATATATGTTACGGTGAAATACCGAAATCTGGAGAATGTCGACTTTCACCGGTGAATGTCAACAAACACATAGTTGCTTGATGTATGTCCGAAATATTTGCTAAATACCCTTATTTCTGACTTACACCAGTAAATGTCGACATTCACCATGCACTAATGGTGAATGTTGAACAGGTCCGAGATGTATAGTTTCTTCTCCGTAATTCAGTCGCGATAAATTTTTCGCCTCTCTTTCTGAGAGGAATGACTAAGAACTGAAAACACACAGTACATTAAAAATGAGAAAGGAAAATAATAGAAGTTAAAAACTTACTTAGCTATACAGTACGTTCTAAGTGAGAAAATAAAATAATAGTAATAAAAAACTTACTAAATTATGTGATTCAAATCTTATTTATTGCAACAACTGAAACTATTATGACACTTTGAATTGCACAAGAGGCCCTTGCTTTTACAACTGCATTTATTTGTGGAACACTTCTTTTTGCAATGACAGCGTTTATAGCCTTGCCCACCGCTTCTCGAATTAGCTGCAGCTGCTTCTCTCACCGAAATTTCTTGAAAATGAATCTCATCAATGGAAAGTAACTTTTCTTTACAAATTACGAACTGATTACGTGTATAAAGCTGCTTGAGGGTACCATTTTCATTTGCAAGTTTATAGAAGTCGGAGTCTTCTATTCCAACAACAACCGCTAACACATTTCGGTTATCTGTACGACCACGGTCGACATCAGGGACTTGTATTCGTACAGTATCACCAATTTGAGCAGGAGGAAATTGTTTTTGTGAGGTTCGTAACATTTTTGTTGCTTGCAGTAGAAGATTATCTTTCGCGGCCGCTCTTTTTATAGAAATTAACTCGTGTTTTTCAGTCAGAACTTGATGTGAAGACGTGGTAGATTGCAAGTCCTCTTCAATATTTTTCTTTGGAATATGGTTTTCGGTATGACCACCACTCAAATTTTTTCAGAAGTATTACCAGTTTCTTCAAGCTGTTCTTCGGTTTCAAAAGTATTGGCAATTTCTTCAAGTTGTTCTTCGGTTTCGATATTTGCGATTTGTTCGCTAGGCAAAACAGACGATGCTAT
Organism: Salticus scenicus; assembly: GCA_963930645.1. Lineage (NCBI taxonomy): Eukaryota > Metazoa > Arthropoda > Arachnida > Araneae > Salticidae > Salticus > Salticus scenicus. The sequence continues at coordinate 110,954,932 of OZ005655.1, forward strand.
GCCTCTTTTCGCTTTAATGCCAAACATGGCTTCATAAGGACTTTGGCGTATTCCTTCGTGGTATGTAGTGTTCTTGGCAAATTGGGCAAAGGGTAAACCTTCTGACCATTTTTTTTGTATGGTTATCGTTCATCCATGCAGTTGGCATATTCTCTATATCCTGATTGGCCCTTTCAACTGAGCCTTGTGTTTGACTATGCCGAGGCTTTCCATGAACTATCTTAACATCTTTCCACATAGCGCATATTTCGGATATGACTTGATTACTGAATTCTCTACCATTATCTGATTGCAATATTGCTGGAGCACCAAATGTTAAAAATATTGGAAGAACGTGATACGCTACATCTTCCGCCCTCTTAGTTTTCAAAGGTCGTAGCTGGACAAACTTAGTTAAATGATCTTGATACACCATTATGAACTTATATTCGCCATCTCTGTTTGACTGCAGATCTATCAGATCAACTTGACATCTTGAGTTTAACTCAGAACTGATCATTGGTTTCACAACAATACTTTTCCTAGGTGCACTGTGTTTCATTTGACACTGTTTGCATAAATTTAAATACAACATTACAACTTCTTATGTAATATTTTTGTATTTATTTTGCAACTCTTTAAGCATACGTGTTCTTCCTCCGTGGCATATTCTAGTGTGAGTTTCATATAGTATACTAAACAATTCCTCATTGGTAACATAATACTGTATATTCGTTTCTCCTGGTTTTAATGGTACAATTAACTTCTCTTCATCATTAATTTTTAAAACGTCAAAACGTTTTAATCGTCTGTAATCCAAAGGTGTGTTGCACTTAGTTTTAGCAGAAACCACTTCAGAAAGTATTTTAGAGTATTTTTCTTGAGAAAAATAAAAACAATTGTCTTCTCGTTTACCCGCAATTAATGCATTTAACTTTTCAAGAAAAAGATCACGATTCACTGCAGTATCTATTCTGTATAAATTAGGGTATCGGAAAAAAAAAAAATTAAGAAAACGTTGCTCTCACCATCAAACCTTGCATAAGACTGACAAAGCTGACTGACTCCAAGCAGAACAAAGGATTTGGCGGGAAACAGCCAGTCGCCTCTTTGTCTGCTCCTCTCTTTTCGGCCTCCACCAGAGCATATCTGTGATTGTCGACATACACCGGTGAGGGTCCGAATGTACAAGAATGTAATGAAATATTCGATCTTTCACCGACGTATTTGGTGTTTGTTGACATTCACCGGTGAAAGTCGACATTCTCCAATTTCGGTCTCTCACGGTAACATATATATATATATGTATATATATCGAGACATTATAGTAAATTAATATGGGCGGAGCTTTACCTTGAAATTCCGTGCTCACATGTGTTGACACAAATGTAATAAAATGAAAAATTTATTCCGGTGTGACTACGTGTTACTGTTAGCATTAAAATAAATAAATAAATAAATGATGAATTCCACTACTTGAACAAAATTCAGCCTTTTTGAACCAAAGGTGTGAAATTAAATAGAACCATCAAAGGGTTAAATATAAAATTCTTTTTAATACTGTTAAAAAATTAGCAAAGTAAAAATGTGACATAAACAGCTATACTGATAGATTTTCTTTTTATGGTTTGTTTATATATACAGGGTGGTTCACTATTGGTGCGATAATCTTACAGGAGGTGTAGTGGGTAAAAAGATGATTCGGAATCACATAGCAATGCAGGGTCGGAAATGCAATCCTAACAAGATAGGGGGGTTGTTAGGGGGTACAATTGTTAGGAAACCCATAACTTATATTTTAAGCTTTTGGTCTTTAAGTGTCATTTCTCTATCGCCGTGTGTTCATAGTTTTCATCCTAACACTTCTGCGAGTGGCTGTTGACAGTTATTCTATGATTATCCTAACTCTAGTGTACTTAAAATCCACAGGATTTGATTTCGCCTCCTGTTTCTTGTTTTCTTGATATTTTAGAAAACTAGAAAGCATCAATGAGCATTATATTATTTAAAATTTATTTAAAAATATCGGGTGAATAAAAATTCATATCATTATATGCTTATTTTAAAACAAGTGTCTTGAATTCGATAAAAATTGGAACGATTTATGTGTTTATAAACAACAATAAAAGGGGTAAAAAAATCCCATATCTGTTTAGGATTTCATTTCCGACCCTACATTGCTATGTCATTTTGAATCGTCTTTTTGCCACCTACATCTCCTGTAAGTTTATAGTTCCGGTAGCGGATCACCCTGTATATCATAGGTGCCAATTCTTCCGAGATTTTCATACTAGTATTATAAAATAGCTATAGTATATGTTTTCAGTGTTGCCATATTTTGCTTAATTTTTTTTATTCAACAGTCACCAATAAATTTGAGAAGTAGTATTAAATATATATAATAGAGGATCAGTCATGGAAGTGATCAGGCAATTATTGCATTTCAAATTTAGTGGTGAATTTTGAAAAAAAAAAAAAAAAAAAAATCGCAAAATCTGTCACCACTGTTCGTCTTATTGAATTGCAGAATTTTGATCTTTAAGTAAAGAAGAACTTTTCTTAGAAAATATTGGTGTTAAAAAATCGGAAAAATCGGCACCTGTTATTTTAGTTATTTTTAAAAGCACATTTGTTTAAAAATAAAACCTGATTTTCCAGCATACATAATACGAACTGATAGTACAACTGATATGAATAATAACAATTTATTTATAAATATATCTAAGATATTATAATTGTTCATTATTTAAGAAAACAATTTAGCTAAATAAAATTGAGAAATGAAAAATGTTATTTAAACATAGAAACACATGCATTATTTTTGTTTTGTGCCATGACACAAAAAATTTTTAATTAGCATAATTTTTAATAACAAGTTTAAATATATTTTAACAATTTTCAAACAATATATGAGATGGCTTATTTTATACTTATCTTAATATTAATTTACTAAATACATACAAAATAACACATTAACACCCAAAGAACATGCTATTTAAAATTAACATTTTCTGAATAAAAGTTTAGCAATAATTTGTTTCTAAATCTTTTATTATACACGACGGAAAACAACAAATTACTTAAAGTACAATAGATTTCTTTGAGGTACTTATAAAAATAATTGGAAATTCTAGCTAAAAGACATTTCATTAAAAATCTTACTTCCCCTTTTACAAACCTTTTCGAAATTTGAGATTTTATTATTTATGTAAAAAGAACTGACAAATTAATTTCAAAATGCTGAGATAAAAATAACTTTTTTTTATTAAAAAAAAATTATATCATTATAATCAAGTGATTTGAAATTTTCTTTTAAAGATGTTTTTTCTTAATATAATCTTTTCATTTCTATTAAAATACTTCATATGAACAAAAATGTGTGTTTTTGCGAAAGCTTTCCTTCTTCATTACCGAACTATATTACTGTAAAATATATAATTTATTAAAAATGTTAGATACAATGAATGGTTTTACAGAAATTGATGCAAAATTTATTTAATATTGGATAGGTAGTAAGCATATGGAATGTTGCAGTGAATGTATAATGTTATTTAAGATAATGTTATTTATACTTAAGAAAAGATTCTGAAAAAGAAAAATTAAAGGAAATAAGCAGACAGAACTTCGAGCTTTTTTTTTTTTTTTTTTTTTAACGTAAAAAATTTTGATATTCGCAAACAAAACACAGAAATATATTTATACCTTTAAATGAAATAATTAATGAAGCAGGTCTACACTTCGTAACAATCGCAATGAATCCAACATTGTTGATAGACCAGTTCACAGCGGAATTAAAATCGTGGTATAAGTTATAGTTGCGAACTTAGTACCTTTTGGCGACCGGAAAATTTTAATAAAATTTTTCATTTTATTTTATTAGTGAAAACCATTACCATTCACTGATTAAATAATATAACTGTTTATATTAAAATTTTTAAGTAGCTAAAAGGTACTAAGTTGGTAATTTTGGGTAGAAGCTGTGTGAAGAAGTTACGCACATATTATTTATATACATCTAATTTTATTCAAAATTTATAAGGACCAAATTATCAACTAAATAATATCAGTTCATTCAGTTCATTTAACTGAGTAATACAAACTTTCTTTTTAAATTGTAAGAAAGACTTATTGAAAGAGTACAGATTTGGATCATCTGTTAAGCTCAAATAACTAATTACAGATTTATTACTTTGTTTGTCGAATAAATATCATTAACTGATGCAATTTAAATCTTTTCCGATTAATAAATAACTTTTTGACTACCCATCAGAAGTCAACTATCTGACATTTCAAAGTATTATTTATTAAATAAATTACTCTTTTAGAAAACTCAACGTCAAATAATATTGCACAAGTTTATTTCATTAAAGCTAAATTTAGAAATCCCTGTCAGTTACTATTATTAAGAAATTATTTAGTTTCTAAATTACAATTATAGTGCAATCGTTGGATGTAACGGTTTTTTTATTCTTGTGATTTATTTTTGCTGACGAAATAATTGGCTATAAGTTTTTAATAACGAACTTTTGAATTCAAAATATTTATATCACTTTATTCGAGTAAACAAAGAAAGTATCTGACACTATAATTTGGCTTTTTTCTCTGAATATGGGCATTTAAGTTCAGACATCTCTGGTCTGTTCTAGTGAAGGGAACTCAGAACTGCTCCAGGTCATCGCTTAGAGAAGACGTATCTAAATTCGCTCTCCCCCTCATCTTATTCGACATTCTCAACGTTTAACCCTGGATTATTTGCATCATCATTAAATGTTGCATCATCATTAAATGTTGCATCATCATTAATTGCATCATCAACACTCTGTATTTATTTTTTGGAAATATTTATCCTTGATATTTTTTGGAAAATTTCTTCAATAAATGCATCCGGATGACTGCAATGGACTATTTTTTGAAATGTTTCTATTTAACAATTCCTTGGCAACTTTCTCTGCTAATAAAGGATGACTGCAACAAGGAACAATACAACAAGCTGGAATTCCTTTGAGTGATCACAAATACTTGCAATCATAGCTTCCAACACTCCGGTTTTTCATCATTAATATTGGGTTGTTCCATAATTATTGGCAGCAACCCATATAGGCCACTTCTACAGATTGTTCCGACCAGTAGAGTAGTGGTGCAACACCAACCACCCCTGCAACGTGGAGTGGAAGAGTCCACACACTATATAAATGCCAGTCGGGGCACTGGAAACATTTAAGAATGTGATAGAGCAACGCGACGTGCGAATCGTGATTCAGCCCGAGTTCCGGCTTAGACATTCGGTGGCTGCAACAGTGGCCAACGTCAATAAAGCATGTGGTGCAGGCACTACAAGTGAGCGGACAGTCTATAGATTGTTTGTCAAGATTCGTAGCGGCGATATGGAGATTGGCCATAAACCTGGAGCCTGTCGTCCAGTGCAGTGTGATGTGGACCATTTACGACAGAAAGTTAACGCCCGACCAACATCAACGGTACGACAGCTGGGAGACGAACTATCTGTTGCACCACAGGCAATCTCACGACTTTTGGCGGCAATGGGCATGGTGAAAAAGCTCGAAACATGGATACCACATGACCTAACTGAGGAGCAACGTCTACGGCGCCTGGAGACCTGTAAATCTCTACAGGAGCGTGAGGTTAGAGAGCTATTCCTGCATCGTATCCTGACTGTGGATGAAAAATGTGTGTTGTACGACAATCGCAAGCGGAAAGCACAGTGGCTGCATGAAAGTGAACCTGCGAAAGAGATCCCCAAACCAAACCTCCATCCACAGAAATTTCTCATCTCCGCTTGGTGGACTGCAAAAACCGTGGTCCATTATGAATTTCTCCCGAGAGGCCAGAACATTAGCACAAACGTGTACAGTCACCCCGAAAAAAACGCCCCCCCCAACCACCACCTAATTTCGCCGTAAATTATCGTAGAAACATGCGACTGGTACCGATAAGTTTGTAATAACGTCTAGTTTATAATGTTATAGTTAGATTTTACTTAGGGGTCTTCTACATATTAAAACTGACATCAACTTCATTTTTTTCAATGGTAACCCCCCTTTTTTATAATTTATTTGAATTCTTTGGATCAAATGATCACGGAAAATGGTATAGTTTATATATTTCTCTCAATTTTTCATAGAGTTATAAGCTGTCAAAGTTTGGGGATGCTAATGTTAAATGAATGTGACAAACATTTAATCATATCTTCCGAAATAATTATGATATTTAAGTTCTGTTTTTTTTTATTCGTTAGAATGAAGTGACCCAAACATATTCCATGCAAATTTTTGCTAAAAAAACATTTTGTGAATTATGAAAATTATTAATAAATTCATATTTGAAAAAATTATGAATTATGACATATGTTAATTTTTGCACGAATAGAACGGGCATCATCAAAAACATGGGTTTCCAAATTTACAGCTCGTTCCTAACATTATTTTTTGAGTTACAGTGATATTTCATTTTTTACTGCTGTTAGAGGGGCGTCACTTGTTATAATTTGTATCTTCTGTGAGTCAATATTTCTATACGTTTTGACGAAAAAATATTTTAATTTACCTTTATGTTATTATAATTGTTTTCTAAGGAACATTTCGATGTTTATTATACAAATTGGCTTGTTTTTTATAAAATTATCGCAATGCAGGCAAGAGATTGGGAAAGAATTCCAAAAGAAATGTAGCCCCGTCTCTATATTGCGGAAACAGTATTAAAAAAACTAGTTTGCATACTCGTATATGACTCTATATGTGACGCTGGTATGCATAAATGTCAATGGCATTTACTACATTGAATGCTGAAGACAAAATTTAAATGATTTAATTGGAAGTATGTAAAATAATTTTGTTTTATAATGTAAAGTTTTAACAAAATTCTGTAAAGGCGTGGCTTTCGTTGCAAAAAGGTGTTTACTCGATTCTGAAATGTCAAGTCTTTGTTCTTAAATATTACATAACTTTTTTCTAGTTTCTCACTGCTAAAATTCTATTTTATCCCTTTTGTCTTTTGTTTTTAACTTGAATATTCTAGGATTCGTGCATCTCAAGTTATTTATCCTGATTTAGAAAATGCGGTAGGACGAGGATTATTATTTGAAAGAGCAATATGCAGTGAAAAATACTTTTGTTTTTGCTTTCTTTTAAATTAATATAATTAATTTTTATCAGATTTTTTAAAACATATTTTCTGTTTTAATCTTGTTGTGACCACGGCGTAAAACTGGCGATACATTTATCACGGAAAAAGAATTTAAAACTAAGTAATATGTCTTATAACTTTTAAAGATATAGATTTTACGCATTTAAAATTAAGGATTCAAGTACAGTAGACGACTGCAGAACGGGGAATATTCGTTCTAGGCAATAGGAAACCGTTTTTTCTATATCCATATTTATTTTCATATGAATATACACAATAATTATACTCTTCCTAGTGAAAGTATTTGTTTCATACTATTTTGTTTATATAAATATGAATATAAGGAATATTCTTAAGAAATATCGTAACGCACAAATTGTGAAAGAAACGCCCACTGGAGGAGTTACAGATTTCCAAATGACGTGAAACTACATCAGCAGTCGCGAAAATATTAAATATGCTTTCTCAGATTTTAGTTTAAATCTTGTTATCTATATTTTTGCATATTATCTATTGTTGGTTTGTACGCCTAAAATTAAATGTAAAACTTTATAGTAACACTTTCATGCGGGGCTTACTGTATAAAATAAAAATATACCCAACAAGAAGTAGATAATTCTTTTTCTTAAATGTTAAACACTTTTTTTTTCTTTTAACCGCTATTAATATTATTATCATTATTATTATTCTTCTTTTTCCTTGGTACCTAGTTTATGGTAATTCAACATTGTACTGTAGGATTCATATGATTCAAGCTATTTAATTCTCTTCGTATGAAGTGATGTATTTTACTATTCAATGTTTAATAAACAGAAACGAATAAGAATCTTTTGATTCATAAACTAACACAGAAAGTTTTGCGAATTGGAATCGTTTTTTTACTTTTTAATAAATATTTTTGAACTTTGTTTCCGGTGTGACAATTAATAAATAATTTATGTTTCGTGGTAGATAAAAATTTATTTTTTCTGAATGTATAGACGGTCCCCTAACACATTTTCACGTGTAACTCTGTTTAGAACTGTTTTAAAGTATATAAATAGGTAAGTTTTCCGAACTGCCTTGATCTCAAAAATCGGAATATGAGGTCAAAAATAGGGGTCGTCATTGAAAAAAAATGAAGTTTATACCTATTTTAATATGTAGATGATCCCTTAAGTAAAATCGAACTACACCATTAAAAACTAGACGTTGATGCAGATCGATAGTTACCAGCCGCATGCTTCTACGATAATTTACGGCGAAATTAGGTAGGGGGGGTGGCGTTTTTTTTTTGGCTGACTGTACCGTCGTCAGTTGGATGAATGCCACAGGAAGCTTCGCGTCAAACAACCAGCCTGGTTAATGGGTCAGGTCCCATACTCTTGCAGGTTGGTGCTCGACCGCATGTCTCAGTTGGTAGCCGGCAAAAGATCCAGGATTTGGGGAATAAGCTTCTGCCGCACCCATCTTATTCTCCAGACCTGGCTCCGACTGATTATCACATGTTTTACCATTTGGGCAGGTTTGTGGGGGACAAACAATTCCCGAACCAGGATGCTTTTTTTCAGGGGGTTTGTGAATTCTTTGACCAATGTGACGCGGACTTTTGCCACTGTGGCATTTTTTTGCTCAAAACTCGTTAGCCGAAGTGTATTTTTGCCGATGGTGGCTACTTTGCTGAATAAAATCCATTTCATTCTTTGTGACTCATGTTTTCTTTCTTGTTTCATTTTCTGCCAATAATTATGGAACGACCTAATATTTCCAGCAAAGAATTTTTATTTTTTATTAAGCACTAAAATTATGTAATTAAATAACATGAAAATAAATCTTCTGCAGTAGTAAGGATAAAAAAGCGATGTAGTTAGTAGATAAGTAAATGTATTTATAACTAGGACAAGTAAAGCTATCGGGAAGTAATTCTTAATTAACCTGTAAGAAGCGTCGCGAGATCTGGCTTATATTTTATTCAATAATCACCAATAATCTTGAAAAGTGATATTATACATAACTGACTATCAGTCTTCAAAGTTATTAGCCAAACCTTACAATTAAAAATTATTGGTGATTATTGAATAAAAAATATCTTCGAGATATGACAATACTGCATGTAAGCACTGAAAAAAAAAAGTAAAAGCGCTGGAAAAAAAACTGGCAGCTGGGGTGCCAGTATTTCTCCGTCAAGTATGCGGGATAAAACTGTACTTTCGACAAAAATCCTGTTTGATTTACAGGATTCCCCCATAAAATATATATGCCAGTGATGCAATTTTATGGTTTTAAACTGTACTTTTGATTTATAGTTTCTTTCCCGTTGAAATTTACATGATTTTTCAGTAAAATTTACGTTTTTTTTTTTTTTTTTTTTTTTCAGCGAGAATTTGTGCTGCCGCTAATGATGATCATTTTCTTCTGATGTACAACGATGCTCATCTGCATCGAACTATAACTATACAGAGACATCTTGATCAGAGTATTGGGAAAATGGAGTAATCATCTCTGTAAATTAATTTAAATAGCAAATTGTTTCTTTATTACTATTAGGGGCATTAAATCTTTTCCCAATTGCCTATATGAGTTTTAATTAAGATTGTACCAATTAGAGTCTTTTATTATTTTATTTCATGTGCAAAAGAATTTAATGTTATGGAAAATAGATTTCAATCACATCTTAAGCAAGTATACTTTACTAAATTCCAAATGTATCTAAATATGTTAAAATTACTGAAATTAGAATTTGTGCAAAATAATAGACTTTAAAAAAATACTGTTTAGTTTTAAAATATTTACTGCTGTAGTTGTAGGCCTTTCAGTGTACTTAAAGTTTATTTTATTATATTGTTACCAGTACTGTACTGTACTGCACACAGTGTGCAAAATTTCATTAAAATCGGTTCCTTAGTTTAGGAGTTTACCCCGGACAAACATCGTGACACGTAATTTATATATATATACAGATAAAGATATATATATATATATATATATTATCTAACTGCCATTCATAATGTTTAACAATATAAAAAAATTAAATAATAAAATAATTGACTTCTATAATATATGTAAATTAAATTTGTACCTAATTCGTTATAACTTGATATTTCCTAAATATACTCTTGTACTAATTTAACTTATATTTCAAAATAATTATAACTTATTTTGCAGAATAGAAAAAAAGAATGACAAATAATAATGAAAATGTCGGTAGCAATATTTCATAGAAAATAAATAGAACTTTATGTAACTGTGGAGTTTTAATATCATTCAAACTATGAGCAGAATAGTTCCATTTTTCATTTAAAAAACAATAGAAATGTCAATATGCATTTCTTTCAACTCAAAATAAAAGCATGCACTGAAAATAAAAGTACAATTATTCTTTACTTGAAAACTATAAATTGAATAGATGCTGTTCACTTTTCATTCAACGTTATACATTTTGATGTCAGCAAAAAAAAGTTTAAGCAGTAAAAATTTAAAAATATTCTCTCAATGGCTGCTGGTCTTTTTTTTTTTTTTTTCGAATAGAACATTTCATCTGTAGTTCTAAAAAAAGGAATTTTGTCAGACTGTCTGATACCTTAAATTTTTGCTTAAGGGTATGATATATAAGTTAAACTGCTATCTTGTTCGCTAAAGAAGCTATTTTTGCGCATTTATTCAGCTAAAAATAGTTTACTTTTTTTTAACATAAAATTCTACTTTGTTTTCAGCTAAACTATATTTGAAAATAAGTGTTTTAGATTTGGAAGGAAAAAGGATACTTTTTTTTCCCCTCTGAAGACTTAGAGCCTTTTCATGTAAACAGTTGTTACAGTTAGTGACATTTTATATGTCTGATGTATATCACAAAGTAATTTATTGCAAAATGTTGACAAAAAGCAAGTTAAAATACCTACATTTTCTTTATTATGAAAGCAGTCTAACAATTTTTATTTTCTAAAGGTCTTATCTTGTAATCAGATTTATCTGACAAGAATTTTCATTCCTTTACTAGATTCAAGTGTCAGAAATTCCATGTATGTCGTTTAGTTTCTGTATTATGAAACAAAAACCAATTTAAGAAGTAACTCCAAAAGGCATTTTTTACTTTGTCACCACATACCAAATGTTCACTAAAATAAACTATAAATAAAAAGGCACATGCTCAAAATCTATTTCTTTTACATTCTTCCGAAATTAGATGTTGTTATAAACCAATTAAACGTTAAAACAGTAAATACATTACATCTCATGAATGTGAATTAAAATTATCAAAACAACTTAATAATAAACATTTACAAAGACTTTATACCGGAATGATTCTATAATTTTTCAATTATTTTATTTCATTTATCAGTCAAAAATGTATAAGTTAAATTCTTTTTTAAAAAATACTGGTGAAAAATCGTATTTAAAAATTAGATATATTGGCAGGTATTGTTTAACTGACGCTTGTATGCAATTTTGTACTTTTATTCAATACTCACCAATAAATCTAAGAAGTGATAATATAAACCATTAATCTTTGAAGTGAATTTGCTGTATTAAAATTTGTTCCCGCATATTGAATTAGAAATTCGAAAAATCTGGCAATTCTGTAAATATGTCATTGTACTCGGAAAATGCGAAAAAGTAAAAAGGAGCACGTCAATGAACGAGCGAATTAATAAAATCACATCAGGAAAAAAGGAAACGTGAAACTTAAAAAAAAAAAAAACTCAAATACATTGTTTAAATTGTATTTTAAAAATTCGAATAATCGAATAATGGCATCTGTTCTTCGGATCATGTATAGATGGACTTGTCGAAGGCACCCGAACATGTTCTGGACGTCGTCGAAAGCAGCTACCAAAGTGCATAACACAGAAACCTTGAAATAATCTCACCGAAGAGGCAAGCATCAGAAAATACAAGCCCAAAGAATGAATTAGTCGACGAAGATAGTCTTAAAGTTTAAGGTTACCTTGTTTTTAAGAACCACCTGATCGGGCATTTTTGTTGTTGGAAGTGTGAAAGGTAGAATAAGAAGGGCGAAAATTTAAGGTACACCAGTTTTTTAAATATTAAAGTAGAGGGGGGGGGGGGTGTGACTGCTGCCCGCAAAATTAAAGTGTTCACTTGTAATAAGTTAAATACAAACTAAGTGTAGCGAGTGTTTCTCCTAGCTTCTTGGCGATATTGAATCCAAAGTTAATTAGTGGGATACTTCTGGCTAGAGGTTTAAAAAAGAGTTTTGAAGAATAACACTGTTCTAAATTATTTCAGGGAGAGTTTTTTGGTGTATGTGTGGTTTTGAGCACCCAATAAACACTCTAAAAGGGTTCTCCGTTTCCGGGTTGAAGGGAGAAACATATTTGCAAGCGTAATTTTGTTCCATATTATCTCAGGAAGAGGAAGATGATATATATATATATATATATATACATATTTTTTTTTTTGCATTAAGTTATGTGCACCCAGCACACTATAAAGGTATTTCGTAAATTCCTCTTTCCACCTCTTAAGAATAAGGGTGAAAAAATAAAGTTTCCAGACTTAACTCCACTCCAAATTAACCCACGATAGCGAGTTTTGGTATGTGGTTGTTGGAAGTGCATTATGCACTTATTTCACGAGATTTCGTGAATTTTCCCATTTCATCCGTGGATGGTGTTGGTGTAAAAAACATAACTTCAAACGTAAAAACACTGTTTCAAATTACCTCATAAAGACAACTTTTGGTATGTGAGTTGTTTTTCGGGAATTAATTGTACTTACTATTGTGGTTTCAAAATTGATAGGATGGCTCGCACAACGCATATGAATGTGGTGCTACAACGCAGCAATGGGTCGGGAATCCGATACTGTGCTGGTAAGAAAGGCGCTGTCGAAGGTATATTGATCCAACCGACCTTCGTGAGTGAAACCGTTTGTTTCTGCGCGAGCGTTCAGTTAAAGTGCTGCCGTAAGCAGCAGCAACCAGAACGCAGCAGATTGTAGGCAGGAAAGGTGCTGCCCAAAGCAATGTGATTCCTAACTGACGCTTTGACTGATTTGACTGATTTATTTGTGATTTTTTTCAGATTTTTATATTAATGAGTGATATGTTATTTCGATAATTCATTTAAATACAGTGGCCAGTGAAGTGGGCAAAGCCTGCTAGTTTTTAGATAAAATAGCTAACTACTAAAGAAACACACGATTTTTTTTTCTTTTTTTGATAGGTGTCGCTTCGAACATTGCTTTAAAAAATCACCTAACAAAAATACATTTATCGCTTTCCACAGATTTAAATTGAGCGACAGTTTTGAAATAAACATATACGTAGATAGATAGATATAGATATAGATATATAATATGCAATTCATAGACATTTTTAAATAGTTTCAACCTACCTAATAGTTTTGGAAATAAATAAAATATTTAGCGTTGCCACTCCCATTATTACATAATCATTAAAGCTAGAAGTTTGTAATTGAGTATAAAGATGTTTCAGATTACGAATAATAAGTACAAGTTAAGAACTCTTTATTAGACGCTGGTTCAGTTTTCATATGTTTATTTTGTTATACACTTTGAGCCCAAACGTTAACTTTCAAATTACTTGAAATGATCATTTTAGAACTCCATCAAATCTATGCCTTTACATATCCAGATTCTATATGCGTATATTTATATACAGGGTGTCTCACATAAAAGAAGCCTCGCATAATAAAAGTAAATCTTGGTTATCAAAAAACGCGCTGTATTTTTATTATACTTTAACATTTCACGGGTCCTCTTTAAAATTATATTTTTAATATAGTCAGTTAATTAACTAACTACTATTTTTTTATGAGCATTGCTCTTAGATTGAGTCATTTTTGGAATAAAAGAAATGAAAGTATCAAAGAAAAGGAATGCTTTCCTTTATTTTAAATTTAAAGCTGCAGACACAACAAATTTTATGGTAAAAGTTCATAATAAAAGTCTATCATTTCCAGTCAACCTAACAAAGTGTTTAAATTAAAACCCGAATAAACTACTACGTCAGAAACGCCAAAGAAAAATATTGGAAATGCATACAGCTGTTTCGGTAGCCTATAGCGTACCGTCTTCGGGGCATCCTTTTTACTTTGAAGACGGTACGCTATAGGCTACCGAAACAGCTGTATGCATTTCCAATATTTTTCTTTGGCGTTTCTGACGTAGTAGTTTATTCGGGTTTTAATATTCCAACGCCAAGTCTCCTGTTATTAAAGTGTTTAAATTATTAGAACTGGAATTGATTTCTCCTTTGAATATGACTTAAAATTTACCAGGAGTACCTTCAACAGTTTTAACATGAAATTCCTAAAAAGTTTTTAATAACTTATATATTTATATTTACAACCAATATTTTGAAAAAAAAAAATAATATGAATTTAGGAATTGCGAAGTACTAAGTGGTCCTATAAAACTGAAATTATTATAATATATTGATTGCCAGTTAGTAAATGTACATTTTATAAGATAAAGCAGACCTTGTACCAGACTTACCAACTTTTATAATTTATTCACGAGCATTTTTAGCCCCGCCTCTTTTTCATACCGGAAATTTTGAAAAATGATTTTTTTCTTATTTAATCGTCGTCACATATTAAAGAGAAATAATCGACAAAATTTCTGGTGCGAAAAGAAGGCGGGCTAAAAATACTCGTGAATAAATTATAAAAGATGGGATTGCTGCCTTAGACGTTCCTCTTAAGAAGAAAAAAAAAAAAGTTTACCTAAAAAATGTTTTAAGTGTAAGTATTTAACACTGAATATGCTGTCAGTGTAAATATACGCCACTGACATTTATGGCCTCTACTGCTGAGATAAAATTATATTATTTAATGAAGTAATATAACATTTTAGAGGAATAACAAAAAAAAAAGCGGTGTAAATGCGTCGAAATAGGAAAATAACAAGAAAGCAAAAGCGTTCGAATTATATAAAGATAGAAAAATTAGGGTTTTTAAATGCAGGCCGCTACACTAATAAAGGGCAATTTATTTTTACTTTCCATAATATTTTTACTCTAAATATTTTTTAATAAAGCATTTGTATGAATTAAATTTAAATATTTTTGCAGTAAACAATTATATTTTGTACAAGTACAAGCATTTAACAATACCATATACGACAAATATGGGGATCGTACCCCTTGCACTTTTTTCAGACCACTTTGAGGGATGAGAAATTCCTGCCTTTTATTTGTTTATTTGTTTAATTTTTATATAATAATCTCCATCCTGTTTAATTACAACGCGTTAGTATACAAATACGATAAATATTTCAGTATTAATATAGTAGTACCAAAAATGGCGAAAGTTTTGTATTCGCACTCCTAAAAAAAGGTGGTGGGGGGGGGGGAGTTAAATTGTGGACAGAGGTCGCACTCTCCACCTCTTTCTCAGGGCATTTTCAGGAATTTTTCGACTTTTTTGATACCACTATTTTTATGGAAACATTTCTGTCATGTTTAATTCCAACACATTACTATGAAAATACCGTAAAAATATATCTACAAAAATAATGTTAGTAAAAATGTCGTGAATGTTTCAACCCTAAAAAGAAAAAAAAAAAAAAAAAAAAAAAAAAAAAGGCGGAGAATGCGACTCCTGTGGGAGTTAAATCCCTTGAGTTAAATTTCTAGCATTGATTCCTGACATTCAGCGTCTCAAAAGTTTTTATACACGCACGCAGATCGACATTTTCTAAAAATTGTCAAACCATGTTCAATACAGCCTAAAACGTGTGACTCCATCAAACACCGGATGTTGAAAAATTTTACGAATCCAGTATTTTCTTCTTATGAAAATATAGAAGAAAGTTAAAATATTATTGAATTACATTACTTTTTACATGAACTTGCTTTTACTCAAAACAAGTTTTAAATATATTAATATCAAAAACATGTATGACACATTTTATATTACGTGATTTTTCAAGATTTGATAAGAAAAAAAAAACTTTTTCCTAAATTTTAGATTACATCTGGATAAATAAAAAAGCAAGTGCGTTTTATTCTTTTAGAACGTGTCAGAATGTATCATTTATCACAGCAAAGACATGTCAAAACATATTGAAAGTATAGAAAAAGCATTCTTTTAAATAAATTTACATAAAATGTTACATAAGCAATTCTGATTTTAGACTTTCAACTTTTGTGAATAAAAATATGTATTAGGGTAGTTTTATAGAATAAGAAATAAAATTATTTCTTTTTATTAGATCAATATTTTAACCTCTAAATTTTCAGAAACAATACTTCTGCTTAAAAAAGTGTATACTTCTGAGGATAAACAGAAATATTGTATAGAAATTCCTAATGAAATTCCTGTAAAAAATCAATAATACTACAAGCTCATTAGAGGTACTATGTATTATTGAAGGTAATGCCATTTTATATTTAAGGGGTCGTTTACATATTGAAATTTCAACAAGACAACTGTTATTGTTTTTTTCTTTTTTGGAATTTAATATTTAATTAAAAATAAAATTTGAGTTCAATCCTTTTAAAGTACACTTTTTCAAAATGATCCAGTATGCCAACTAATATACAGTACCAATAAATTTATTAATACATTAAAATATATCATGTAATGTTGTAATATATGTATTATTCATGTGTTTGGATTGTAATGTATGAATGTCTTTTGTTGGTATGAAACCTTTCACGACCTAGCTATTTATTATTATAAAATGCAGGTACTCAGCATTAAATAATATAGGTATTAAGCGCTATACATAGGAGCCAACTTGTGTGGTTTTTAATTCCACGTTTTTGAGTAATATATATATATATATATATATATATATATATATATATCTTATTTAATCATAGAAAACTGCTAAAACATTTATTACAAGTTTCTGCTAGCAAAACCACGTACAAGTTGTCATTGATGGATATAGTGTATATAGATAGTTAGCACTATAGAATGGAGCTATTAACTTTAAAATTTTAGGTGCACTATATTATAGAAAGGGTATTATACAAATTAGGTATTCAGCATTACAGAATGTATATATATATATCCAGAGATGCCAAGTTATTACGGATTGTCCTTAATCTTAATATCGGAAATTTTTTAATGTATTCTTTTGTAATAATTATCTGGAATTTAATAGGACAAGTTTTACTTTTTCTTTATTGTGGTATGAAATTCATTTTTCGTTAGTAGTAACTTGGCATCTCTGTATAACTAGAGATGTTAAATGCATTTCTTATAAATAAGAGGTGTTGCAATCATTTTGCTGTATTGAACACTTTTAAATAAGCAATCTTTCTGGCAAGTAAACTGATTGCAATTTTATCAAAACGATTTAACATTTTCTACTTCCATATGATAGCCATTAAACTATGTAAAACTAACAGAGGTAAACAATCTACACAAATATTAAACAGTGATATAGACATAGTGCAATATAAATCAAATACATTTTAAACTGAATCCAGAAACTGGTTCCATTTACGATTATTATATAGAAATATATATAAAGCTCTACTTAATTCTCCAAACAAAAATTAATCTTTGAATTAAAGACAAGTTATTAAAATGCTCCTCAGCGCAGTTTTATTTTAGGTACTTTTAATAGACTTGTGCACTTTTAGTAGAATTACATAATTTCTTATATAAATGTCTGCTTATTCCTTATATTTATACACTAAGAGTAAAAATACAAATTTAATTTCTGGATTCTTTTAAGATTTAAAAGATAGAGTTGGAATTTAGTGTGATAAGTGATCATTACGTCATAAGTTTATGATGACAAACTAGACTGTCTTTATAATATATAAAAAAACGTTAAATATTATTAGAATGAACCAATTATAAATGTATTTTTTAACTTCTGAGTAATTAAGGACGAAAAAGATAACAATTATGATAAGTAATTTGCATGCTACAATAATACTGCTTCTAAAAAAAAAAAAAAAAAAAAAATGCAACTCAGGAATATTTTTATAACTGTGAAACTGAGTATTGTCTAAAAGGGTATTTTATTATTATTAATGGTGTATAGAATGATTTAAATTCAGCCTAAGATCTGATCTTATAATTAATTATCTAAATTTTGAAACATATAAATTTGAATGAAATGTAGACTGTATCTTCATATTTGCATTCTTAAAAGTATCTTAATTTACCACTTTCTTCAATTTTCAACTGTTACGGGGTCTGTTGTACAACAACTACAAACTATAAAGTAAATCAATACACACAGACAGACGTTTTCTAGAGAGAGTTAGATCATGTTCAGGACATCTCAATACGTGTAAATTCATGGAAACCTGGAGGTCGAAAACTCAAAAATTTTCAAGAATCCAATACTTTCTTCTTATACATATCAGAGATGGCAACATTTTAATTTATTCCGAAGCATTTTCAGCCTCACCTTTATTTCATATCACCTTTTTCTTACGAGTAATTTTTTCTTATTTATATTTTATCATAGCTATCATAATATTGGAGAAAAATATTTTATAAATAAAATGGTGCAGATTAAAATTGGGGCTAAAAATACTCCAATATAGATTAAAATGTTGGCAACTATGTATATATAGTAGAAAGTAAAAAGATGTTTTAAAACGAATTTTGATATGTTTGAATTACTGGCGAGACTGAAAAATGAAGTTGATATCAACAAATTTCAAGTTTTATTGTATTTCACTTGGAGGAGCAGTCGAACAAAATTAATTATCATTTTCCTACATTGTTAAAAAATAAATAAATAAATAAATAAATAAATAAAAAATAAACTATATAATCGGGTGAGTAATTCTCTTTCTCGCAGTTCGAATTTAATCCTTAAAACCTAACATTAGAAGAAGGATTTTATAATTTTAAAATCGGATGGATGGTTTATTTAAAATCAGAATTAAAAACATCGTTTTGGACACATTCTGGATTTCTGTTTAAAGTGAGTATTTAACAATTCATAGGTAAGCAATTACTATTTAGCAGTAGTTTTCAACATAGTACTTTTATGAATAAACTTTTTCTTGTTTTACAAGCACTGGGAGTACGGAAAAAATTCGTCGAATTTCTCGCGAAGGTGAAATCCGTGTAAGCACTCTTGACGAATTTAAGGACTTTTTTATGAAATAATCACCAATAATTTTCTGGAGTGATATTTGACATACATAATCATCGAACCGCGCAATCTTTACAATTAAAATTTTGTGGTAGATACTGAATAAAGAAGTACCTAAATATGGCAACACAGCGTGTACGTAAATCGAAAATGCTTCCTCTTCTCGAATTAAAATTTCATGTTCCAAATACAGGTTTGATTATAGAATACTATTTCCTATAAACTGCTATTTTGAAAATACCTCCTCTAACTGAATTAAAACTTTATGTTCCAAAAACAGGTTCGATTGTATAATAATATTTTTTATAAATATCTATATTAAAAGAATTTATAATTTAATCCCTTGCCGGCCCTGACACTACTCTAAAGCGCACCAAACAGTATTGACAAATTTAGGGACACTTTTATTCTACTATTACCAATAATTCTGAAGAGTGATATTTCGTATATATAATGAACGAATAACATTGTAAGAGGTAACCATTACAATTACAATTAAAATTTAGAAGTGGATATTGAATAAAAAAGTCCCTGAATTTGGTAATACTAACTAGAGGAGTGAAAATAAATAGGACCAGCAAAGGGTTAAATATATTTAATTATATTTAGGATTATACCAACTGGACTTTTTTTTTTCATTAATGATCAATAATAAAAATACGAAAAAATATTTTTACAGGTACGTTGGGATTCCATAAGACATAGCTGCCAATAATTTAATTTATTCCGAAGTACATTTGGTACCACTTTATTTATAAAAAAAATTTATTCGATACATAACTTCGATAAAATAAGAAAAAGATAATTTAAAAAAAGATAAGTGGTACGAAATAGAGGCGGGACTAAAATTACTCTAGAATAAATTAAAATATTGGCAGCTATACATAAGAGCAGTGTTACCAGATCTGGCGGATTCAACAGTCACCAATATGTTTGATATTTCATTTTTATCATAGACGATTAATCTTCGCAGCTATTAGTCAAACATTACGATTAAAAATTATTGGGGATTATTGAATAAAAAATCCGACAGATCTAACAACACTGCATACGAGTGAAAAAAGTTGGTAAAAGCATTTTTAAACGATGTTTTCTCTTGATCATATGCACCCTTACATGTAGAATAAATTTTCGGGTGAAACTTATTTATCTTATTAGCAGATTACACAGAGAAAAATACGATAGGTAATTTTAAGCGATTTGTGTAAATGCATAATAAAACTGAAATTTGTGGTAACATTGCATTATTGATATAAGAATTTGCTAGTAAAGCATATGATTAGATTTTATTTTATTACCCATTTCATTAAGACGTTTGTAAAAATCATGCACCGTTCTTAAAAAAAGGGGGAGATTAAAGGGAGATTTCAAAAAAGCATAAAAACAAACACATAGACATCTTAAACTAGAAAAAGAATGCTTAATGTTATTCCGACATTTTTTCAGCTGTCTAAAAGAATCAAAAATCAGTGCTATCTTTTAGTAACTTTTCTTTCTCAGTTTACCTTGTTTTATTTCTTTTCATTTCACGATCCTATCTTTTGAGATGGGATACCGATACTATAAAAGAAAGCAAATTCTTTAAGGTAACACTCTCCAAATTTTTTTGAAGGAAATGAAATTCAGTTTGACCTCTTTAAAGAAGGTATTGGGATATAGGATTTATTTTCTACAGAAAGATGTAAGAATATATTCTAGAAGTATATATACATACGTCCATCCCTATAGACTTAGATAAGATAAGCTAAAGTCCAAATGGAATGTTTTGTTCTGAAATAAGTTAGAGTATTTTTGAAAAACCCATATTTACTATTTAAGATAAATTTAAAAATAATACATCTTGCCTTTCTATAACGAAATTTATCCTATGTAGTTTTATAATAGTTAAAAAACACTAATAAAAGATAACGTGTAGGTCAAATTTATATCACGAAACTCTTTTCAGATTTTCTATGTATTTTTTATATCATGTTCTTTCCTATTAACTTAATTAAATATTACACATAATTTATAAAACATTTTTTTTTTCATGTTTAAATAAATGATAAAGGTAAAATAGGTAGCCTTTAATGCAAATAAACTTCTGGTTTGTCATTTTTGGCAAAAAGTTTTTGCTTTTTATCTTACAAAAATAATACATTATAATACATTTTAAACGACAACTACTTAATAAATTACTTAATAATTTGAGAAAGTTTTATAACAGTGGCAAAGATAAAAGTAGCTTTAAGATAAAAGTTGAAAGCTTAAACGCTGATGTTAAATCAAAGTTAATTGAAGTTACAGCATGCACAATAACCTTTTCGTGCTCTTGTCGGAAAAATCCGAATTCCTGTGACTGTCCTTTAAACACTGATTGTAAATGTGTAAAAGAGAAAAAAAACATTCCCATATAGGGCTAAATATTTTGTGTGACCAACAAACTAATAGAAACGCTTATATTGGTAACCTAGACAGGAGAGAAACATCTAAGCTTAGAAAGAAGGAACATAGAAAATCACTTGACAAATTTAGAAAAAACAGTTTTATTAGTTCTTTGACGATTCTGTTGTAAATGTGCATCTTAAAAAGACATTTAAAGAAACAACAACAAAAAAAAAAAAAACAGATGACGCATCAGTAGTATCGACATCAAAACCTCAAATGAGAATTACGTTACCTCCTACCACTGTAATGAATGGCAGATTTAGAATTTTTTACAAGCCAATAGCTTCTATTGCGTCTACCATTGAAAAAGATGTTGGACTACTGATTAGTGAGGAAATGCCTTCTTTGCTAACCCCCCATTGTTACTGGCCATAGCAGTGGACGACAGGCAACATATAAGGGAGTTAGCCTACAGAAGAATACTCAACGGAAGCAAAGCCTGATTAAGGGGGAAGCAGACATTATCTCCGCTCTCACCGGAATAGTTTTACAATTATTTTTTACTTGATGTCATAGAAATTCCACGCTTTGACGAGGAAATATTTTTTTTATAAAAAATGAACGGTGTAAAACAATCCAATTTACTCACCGTTATTTGACACCAGAATTCTTTTAAAATAACTTTTAATGATAATTTTCTGTTTATTATAGGAGGAAAGTATTTGTTAAAAAATAACGGTGTAAGTATAAATAATGTGTGTTTCCCCCTTAATCAGGCTCTGAACGCAAGAGATCAATCGTCAGGACACACTTCTGTATCTGTAAGAGAATTTCTTTCACTAATATTAAATTTCGAAGTTTTTGAACTATGAAGTGTTGAACAGCTGGTCAACGTGTTCATTTTCTCTCTCTTTTTCTATGCCTCCTATGATAGAAAATGTGACAAACAAGGACATTTGCGATTTCTACATATTTACCAGCCATCTCATTATGAACCGTACAATTTTTAGTACCCGCCTTTTTTTTTCACACCAGTCATTTTTTAGAGTCATTTTATTCTTAATTAATCGTAACAACATTTGGAGAGAATTACTCTAAAAATAAAACTGTGTGAGAAAAGGGGCGTTAACAATCGTACGGTTATTAATGAGATGGTTTGCAAGTATGTTTCTATAAACTAGACAATTGCCAAAGTTTAAAATAGTAAAATTTACATGTCACATTCAAGCTGTTGAAAGGATTGTGAAGCTAGTCAATGAATCTACGGAAATGTTACTTGAGGAAAACTCAGGAGATGATTTATAATATTAATTTTATACTCGCAATAATCAACGACAAAACTGAATAATATATCCAATTTCCAAACTCAATCCAAAAATAGAAATTTGTTTAAAATCATATAAAAATGTAAATATAAATGCACTATAAATATGTAAATATTGTAACTAACTATCCATCATGACGGTTTGGATGGTAAGGGCAGGGTAGAACCAGAGTTCCCAACTTTAATAATTTATCCACGAGCATTTTTAGCCCCGACTTCCTTTCGCACCAGAGATTTTGTAGATTATTTCCAGAGCTGCCAACCTAATCCGGCAAATTGATAGTACCGCCCATTTTTCTACACCACTTAATTTTTAGAGTAATTCTCTTCAAATATCTTTACGATGAATTAAGAAAACAAATACTCTAAAAATTAAGTGGTGTAGAAAAATGGGCGGTACTAACAAATTGCCGGATTAGGGTGGCAGCTCTGTATTTCTCTTTAATATGGGACAACGATTAAATAAGAAGAAAATCATTTTTCAAAATTTCCGGTATGAAAAAGTGTATGTGTGTGTGTGTGGGGGGGGGGGGTTAAAAATGCTCGCGAATGAATTATAAAAGTTGAGAACTCTGGGGTAGAACTCGAAGTGCAGCCAACTCACTGTGATGAGTTCTTTATTGTTACTGGGATAAATTATAATTGAATAACAAACGAAGAGCTGCACAGTGCGTATTTATTCCGAAAAGTGTAAAACTGGACTACAAAAGACAAAATATTGCAATTTGTAAAAAAAAGCTAAAAAATTCAAATTTCAGTTAATTTCGCAAAACTTTAAGGCTTATGCGCGATCTAATTGTTTTTCCCAAATTGAGGATACCAAAGTACAACTTTTTTTTTTTTTCCCCTAGTAGAAATCGCTTATCGAAACTATCCATTTTTTGGCCCACCCTAATATATATATATAAAGAAAGTACTGGATTCGTGAAAATTTTCGAACTCCAATTTTCGACGAATTTAAACGTTTTGAGATGTCCTGAGCATGATTTGGATGTTTTTAGAAAATGTCTGTCTGTATGTCAGTGTGTCTGTATGTACGTATCACAAATTTTGTGTACGCTGTATCTCAAGAACCAATGAATGATATCTAACTAAACTTGGTATTCAGTTGGACCCTGACCTATATTGCTGCTGATTAGATTTGAGGATCAATCGCTCAACAGGTGGCGCTGTCATCCCATTTTTCTTAATTTTTAGCGTGGTAGTGTATTACAAAATTTCGTATAAATATACATAATAAGAGTTATTTCAAACGCATGATTGTAAAACTGAAATGAATTAATCATAATAGTAGTAGTAAACTAGGGGGAAAATGTGTGTGCATGCATGAGCATCGTTCCCCTCTCTTGGGAGAAAGTAACCCCCCCCCCCACACACACACACACCCTGGGGTGTAAATTTTCAATATGGGTATCGTTCGAAAAAACTCGTCGACGCCTTAAAAACGATTGGTTGAACCATAGAACTATGATAATTTAAAACGAAGCGATCGAATTTTTTTTAACGAAATATATATATATATTATTTATTTATTTATTTATTTATTTATTTTCACATATCTGCACAAAATTGATTTTCTTTCGGCATTTGGTATTATATTACTTTGCTATAAAAATCATCTAATTCATCATGAAAAATAATTTTAATAAATTAAAATTTAATAAATAATTTTTATTGCGTAAATTTCCAGAGTATTATACATAGAAGTCTTAAGGTGGACACAACATACTAGTTTATTTATTTTTTTATTGTTATTTAATTGAATTCTGAAAGATATGTGTTTGACTATGAGTATGTCACGCCAGAAATGCTAGTAAATACTACAACTTCTCCCTCTCCACACACCAATTAGTTTTGTAAAGTGCAGTCGGAAACAAAGGTCTCCGAACGCCTAAAAACAGGATTCGACAAGGATTTATTTAACAAAACTGTATAAAGTGTACTTTTTTTATATAGGAATTTTTGCTAGTGTTCGGAGACTTTTGTTACCGACTGTACCAG
Source organism: Salticus scenicus (assembly GCA_963930645.1). Classification (NCBI taxonomy): domain Eukaryota; kingdom Metazoa; phylum Arthropoda; class Arachnida; order Araneae; family Salticidae; genus Salticus; species Salticus scenicus. Next base: position 110,979,788 of record OZ005655.1, read on the forward strand.
TGTATTGGTTTAATCACAAATTTTTGGTATTATATATAAAGCGATTTTTTAATTACAGCTGTAATGCACTGCAAAAATTAAATTGTAGTATGTACTTAGCAAAACCGTTTTATATATGACTGTGTATTTTATTTACGAGGAATGTCCTTGTCTCTGATGCTTTTTGGTTGCATTATTTAATAATTTAGCAGTTTTTACACATTAAGTGAGAATAATTTTACACACACATTTAATAAAATACACATGACTGTGTATTTTATTTATGAGGAATGTTTTTGAGGAATGCTTTTTGATTGCATTATATAATAATTTAGCAGTTTTTACACATTAAGTGAGAATAACTTTACAACACGTAAAGTGTGACATTAATTTTTTTTAGCAGTATATTGCTATAAATAAACAAATTCCTGAGTATATTTAGCCCCGCCTTTAATCCGCATCACTTTATTTATAAAATATTTTTCTCCAATATAATAATTACGATATAATAAGAAAAAAATTGCTCTTAAGAAAATAGTGGTAAGAAATAAAGACGGGGACAAAAATGCTCCGGATTAAATTAAAATGTTGGCATCTCTGTAATTAGCACAAAAACAGTTTGAGATTAAAGGCCTACGAATGAAAATGTCTGAAATCTGTATTCAAAAAAAAGAAATCCTTTTTAAATTTTTATACTAGAATTTTTAATTAATTTAAAACAAAAGAGTTATTAAACGAATAGAAACTTTCTCTATCTCGCCTGCCTTTTCTTTTCGTGTTTTTTATACATTGGCTTGTTAAAAAGAAAGAATCGTAAATTAAATTACTTCCTATAACTTTATGATCTGAGTAATTCACCACAACGTCATTAAATGTAATGTTTTAGAGATTTTACATCTCAATGTAGCCATCTTCCAAAAATGTGTTTCACTAATTTGCTTGAAGAAATTTTACAGTTAAGTTTCCTGAGTTTAATGTTGCAATTACTTGTAATTAATAATCGTGAACTTTAAAGAAGGATGAAGATAACTCTGTTTTAACATTCGGAGTTTTCAGTAATAGGAAAATGGTGAATGTTCATTTGGATTCACGCCAGTGATCTGAAAAATTGCTTCGGAATTTCAGTGTGGCATAAAACTTTATTTCTGAGATTCTTTATGATTTATTGACTTAGACGGTGAAAAGATGATCATCAACATTGATTATATTAGTAATAGGAATTCTTTCCTTGAGAATGTAATCATACCAGAAGAAGTTCACTAAATACTTTATGGTTTAATTAACTTACTTTTATTTCATTGGAATTCACACTTACCTTTTATTTGTTTGTGAAAATGTGAAAGATGATTCAGCTTTAAACTAGTTCGAAATAAAAAGATTTAAGCATATTTCATTTCAATGAGGAATTATTATTTTTAATTGTGATACATTCCATCAATATAAATTGTTATTTAAAGGTAAGAAAATACATAATGTAAATATTAATGTTAAAAAAAAAAAAAAAAAACATTTATTTTAGAAAATTTCTACTGATTTATTAATTGAAAAATTACCAGAACGGAATACAAGCAGGAAGAATAAATTTCTAGACAACACAATCAGATCAAAAACCTCTTAAACTACCTCCTTATTTAATTAGTTTGTTTTCAGATAAATTTATTATACAATTAGTATTTGTGTTACACATATACATAAAAGGTGATGAGTCTGCTCCTCACATTTTAGAATTGTCTGAAAATAACTGTCGATACCAGTGCTGCCAGATTGGGAACTTTTTTTATTCAATAGCCGCCACTAAATTTCTATTGTAACGGTTGCCTAATTACTTCGAAGATTAAACGTCTATTACGTTTATCAAATATCACTTCTGAAAATTACACTGTGTTGTAGAAAAAAAAAAATTAAATTTTAGGTACACTCTTCAATTTTGCCTATTTATTCACTTACACGTACTGCTGAATAAGTATATATAAGTAATTTTTCTCTAACACGAACCATTTTTTACGTACGGTTAAAAAACTGACACATTAAATACGCGATATATGTACTTATTTTAATTTTATTAAGGTTATTAAACAAAAACCGGTAATAAACACTCTTATTATTATATTTTCTAACATTAAAACTCTATATAAAACGTTGAAAACAAATATTGTGCACAAAATATACAAACTTTGTAACTTATTTTTTTCTGTTGCTTTCATTTGCTTTATCTGTAGTACACGCCTACTACAGACATTTACATTTGTAATCCGGCACACTCTGAAGTTAAAGTTTTAAAGGACTGTAGGTGTAGATTTCTTTTACGTGTTTAGTGTTTTTCAGGTAGTAATTCTCCATTTTATTAAACTCCTGTCTAATCAACATTTTCTATAGTAAATTTGGTTCAGATATATTCAGTTTCTTATTTTTCACACTATACATATAAAAATTGAAACTACTACTCATATAACATTACACTGTGTTAGAAAAAGAATTGAGTACCCATTCCATATTTGCCCATTTTTTCATCCATACATATCGAGTAATGGGAACATATACGCATACTTTTCTAACACGTCCCATTTTTTTGGTACTTTTATTGGAAGGTAGCTATTCTCTTATCGTGGTATGAAAGCTCCGCCTCCTTCAAGACGTAATCCCCCTGTTTCGTTTATTAAAATGGAGATTTGCTGTTTGAACTAGAACTCCTAGTTTGATTGAACAATGACTTACACCTCAAAGACGAGACGTGAAAGAAACATAAGATATAAACGGTCGACATGCTGTAACTAATAGCAATCCTCAATAGCTATCAAATTTATGTGTAACGATATCATGTCACAAAGCGTTATTGGTTCTAGTTGAATAAAAAAAATCCCCAATCTGGCATCACTGGTCGATACTCTCTTCGAAAACAATGTCCATCGCAAAACAAAACGAAGAACCAAGTGAAGTAAAGCTTTCGACCATAAAAAAAAGTAAATTAAAGAAATTAACACATGAATTAAACGACATGAATAATCAAGTAAAATAGCACACCAATAAAAATGGCATTTAAATTTAACAAAAGATAAATGAATCAAAGAACCAACCCGATTGAGGAATGCACAGGGTAAACCGTTGAAAACTTTTGTGCAAGTAATTTTCATGGGTAAAAGATATGACGAGTTAAATACCAATACGGTATAACAAAGGAAAAAACGTCGCACAAAGAATAAATTAATCGATTCAGATAAAAATTGGTGGTTATGAAGAACATAAATATAAAAATAAACGATTAACATTTCAGAGCAATTGGAATAATTTATTTAAGAGATTTATCGTTAAAAGAGGGAAAGTCAATAAAGCGTTGGTCCATCTCTGACCTGGTTGCAAGCTGTCACCTGACGTGGCATAGACTGATAAAATTCCCGTATGGTGTTCTTTGTAATTTGTTTGCCAAATTATCTTTAAATGTCGGGCTAAATCGTCAACACTCCTCGATGGCTATAATCGCCTTTCCATAACACCTGAAAACTGTATGGGAAAGAGATCGGGTGACCTTGACGGCCAAGGAAGTATTAGGAAAACTTCAAGACAATTCATATTTACACGTGACGTTTATAGCGGACTTTATCTTGTTGAAAAGTAAGGCCAGGATATCGAAAAGGAAACGGTAACACAACCAGTCTACGTGCTGCATGTGATCTATGTGCCGCTGTGCTGTTAGTATGTCAGAAATGACTATAAATACATCAGGCTGTCAAAGAAAATTATTCTCCACATCATAATACCCTGTTGTGGGCATATGTGGCGTATGATGGTAAATGCACAGTCCCCCTGTGCCCTCGACATCACCATACACGTCTGCGTTTGTCTTCGGAACATATTAGAATGGGACACATCACTAAAGATTGTACATGCCTAGTCAACGCAGTTTTAAGTTGATCGAGCTTGGCATCCCAGCAATGTTTAGAAAACATTGCTGGGAGGAAAAACATAATTTTAAATTTAATTCATCTAAAATAATTTGCAGACCTAAATCCTTCCATTCATGAACTCGATTTCTTTAAAGCTTTTCATATTTATAAAAATTTTAAAAACCTTGTAAATTGTGATTTCGCTGTTCCATATTTGTCTGATTGTTGAAAATTTTACATTCAGCCCACATTTTCTTAATTTTTCTACTGTTTACACAAGTACAGATTCCTAAATTCCTATTGGTCACACTCCCCATCTTTTCCGTAATCCTATTGGTTGAACTAAATTCGGTCCCACTCCTATATATACGAGCACTTCTCCAGATTCAGAATTCTTTTTGCACTAAAGACGGTAGGCTTAAGGCTACCGAAACAGCTGTATGCATCCTAAATATTTTTCTTTGGCGTTTCTGACGTAGTAGTTTATTCGGGTTTTAATATTCTATAGTGGTATTTACCATGTGGATGAATGCATTATCCGGCAGAAACATCCAAAAATTCCACCAAATTCCTTGGAAACAGGCAATAAATTTTCTTCAAATAGATTTTGATAGGTTATTACATTCATTCTGCTAGAAGGAAACACAATGTCGACTTTATCACGAAATTAACACACAGCCCAAACCGTGCGTTACCTTCCACCTTGTTGCCGTTTTGAAGATGTTTTAGACCCTTTGCGCAGATTGTGCCAATAATAAGAGAACCCACCAGGATATTTAAATTGAATTTTATTTTATCGGAAAATATTATTCTGTCATATTCCAATTTCTGGGACATGTGATCTTTTGCACAATCCAGACGATTATGATGTTGCTTTTTAGTCATACGTACTTGGGATTTTCTTTTCTTGTTCTTCAGCATCTTGCCAGGAAACCATCCCATAGTGTAATCATAAAATAATCCATACAATCATTAATCGAAAGAGAATATATAGAGACGTTTTTTGACGTATAAAGCAATAGCCCTCTTCAGCGCGTTTTCCAGTTATTAATTCTGAAAGTTCTCTACTAATCGTTGCAACCACGCCTGAATCCATAACACCACGCGTTACTGAAATAATGAATAAATCCAAAACAAGCAGAAATCGAAAGAGCACAGTCAAATACATTATTTGATGAAATAATCAGTTGCCCATTTCAGCTTTGAGATATATTCAGTCGGGATATGTCTAAAAATTCTCTAAAATAGAATCTAAAAATTGACAAAAGTCATGATTCTGGAAAGTTTTCACGGGACTCCTCCCACTTCTTTCAGATTATTATATTTTTACTCAAACTTAAATATAGATTTCTCGAGAACGGGCTCGCAAGGGCTAACAGTTTATGCGTCAAAAATCACGTTATATTATGCCCTCTCAAATGAGCATAAATTAATTGATTTCGATTATTACATCATTGGGATGGTTTCCTGGTTAGAGCTAATGGCTATTCTGGACAAAAAGATTTTTGACACTCCTATCTCTGGATCTCTCATAAATTTGCCTACTGTTGTTTTACCATCGCTCATTCTTTTTTGAAAACCCTTTTTTTCAATTTCCGATAGCTTTGGCGGATGTCTTGAAGATTTTTTTTACTCCGTAACCCACTTGTAATCGAAGAAAATTCAATATTACACCTGGAAATATTTCTAATAATTTGCGATAGCTCTTGCTGAAAGTTCTTGATCATGAAAAGCCACAATTTTGCCTTTCTTAAAACCGCTTAAAGCACATTTACGACCCATACTGCAAGAACTCGGTCAGCGAATTCGTTTGAAAGTTTCCAAGACTGCGAAGCGCTTTTATATGCTAAACTTATTTGTATATTTCGGTTTCTTCTTCTCGAATTCAATATTCCTGATCAGTTTATATGCTTGTTTAGTGGTAATTACGATCAGTGTTCATATCATTTTGCAACACTATTTTTTTTAAATAATTTATATTTTCAATAAATTTAAAGTTTTATATTCATTTTATCATTACGTATTAGGTAAGAGTATCGTACTTGTTCCCAGAATAGCGTTTTCTGATAATTATTTATGAATTTTTGCTTTGATATCATAAAATTACTAGGTGCTCATATCATTTTTCAACCCAGTGCAATTTAAAAGCATTTTTCTTCTTCTTTCGTGGTCATTATACACTGGAAAATTTTAAATCATACTGGTGTGAAAAAAAAAAAAAAAAAATGGGGCTAATCGTACTCCGGAATAAATTATAAATATTATCAGGTATGTAATTTGGCCACGCATACTTGACAACATACTAATTAATATTCCATAGTATGGTTAGCCCCGCCTTCTTTTTTACACCAGCATATTTTTAGAGTATTTTTCTTCTTATTTAATCGTAATTGCATTTGGAGAATACTACTCTAAAAATTTACTGGCGTGAAAAAAAGGGTGGGACTAAGAACACTACGGAATATTAATTTAGATATTAGCAAGTATAGACCACGACATCTTTCTTTGAAAATACCACAAATATTTCTGCATAAATTTAGTGGTGACCAAAAAAGCCAAAATTTCACATCTCTGAGAGTGTCCCCTAAATAAAATAATAGGCCGGCGCATCACCGCCATTTTTTTGCCTCCGAAGAGGACAGCATTCCCGCTTGGCGTCCTTATCGCTTTCCTAATGATTTTAAGAAATCTTGATCTGAAGCTAATCCGGTCAAGATAAGAGCAATAAGCAACAATAATATTCCTAAAAACACATTTTTTTCACAGTACATTCTTAGGATGTCATTTTATTCTGAGGATATCCTATGGATGTACTGGGGTAAGATGTGTTGTTAGGGCGGTTTCTGTTTCTTTTACAAAATGTCGCCAAAACTCAAATGCACAGTAATAGAAGGTCTGTGAACACTTTATATTCACTTCTTGAATGATTATAGCAGTTTATCGCTAAACAAACATCCATATCATAGTTTACTTAGCTAAAATTATGAAATATAATAAAACAAGTTACTCTAAAGTAACGTAAGACGATTAAAAAAAAAAAAAAAAAAAAAAAATGTTTGTCGTTTGTTTATCAGAGAAACGCGCTGGGTACATGTGGCAACACTAAGGCAACAAAATGCCTGATGCGCCAGCTCGTATATATAGGAGCCTTAAAGAGTATGACCCCTGCAAGTAAAAATAATATGTTGTTGACATCATTTTTAAAATAGAAGTTGAAAGATTTGGATAAATTTTAAGTATATAATATTTTAATACAGTTTTAATACACTTTTTCTTATTATGAATATTTCTTTGTTTGTTGAAACCAAGATTTTATCCAAGAAAATTCTACAAGTTAAAAATTTTTTATATCGAGATTTCATGTGATTTACATGTATTAAAATCTTATTTATATAAAAAAATATTTTATTTGGAAATTGTTCAGATCACGCGCGTGTGAGGCGGGCATGAAATCTTCTATTTTTTTTATATCTCTAAGATAAAAAAGAAAAGTAGAAAAACTAAATTGATGCAGATGCTTAACATTTGAGTTGGACTTGTATTGGTGAAAATTTAGAACAGCCGAAGTAAGGCGTGGAAAGCTGCAAGCAGGGATGAAAGTGTTTCGTCTTTTGTCGGAAATCTTCTACCAGTATTTTTTAAGAATAATCCAAGTCCTATTTAATCACAAAATAACTAATATAAAAATACAATTAATATTTTCAAATAAAAATAGTAGTGCCGATAACACACTGCTTTCACCATAGTTGCCAACATTTTAATTTATTCCGGAGCACTTTTAGCCCCGCCTTTATTTCTCACCATTTTCATTTTAGAGTATTTTTCTTCAATATATAACTACGATAATATATAAATAAATAAATAAATAAATAATGCCTGGAATAAAGGTGGGGCTAAAAATGCTCCGAAGTAGATTAAAATGTTGGTAACTCTGCTTTCACTTATGGATGCAAATTAAATTGAAAATTTGTATGTTGAAAACATCTGTAGAAATAGTCTTCAAGTTTCCTATATGAAAACTCTTTTGCAGTTCTTTCCGTAAATATTATTTAGTGTTTGCTGCGAAAATAATAAACGCTCTGATTAGATAAAATCAATTTGGTGTTCAGAAGTGGGTGTCTCGAAATAATAATAATAATAATAATAATAATAATGATAATAAATAAATAAATAAATAAATAAATAAATAAAGGCTTTATCGTTTAACTTTAAATTTGCTTAAAAAAAAAAAAAAAAAAAAAAAAAAAAAACTGCCTAAGACCGGTGTTTTGATTGAAAATTTTGCCCGAAATTTAATTGAATAGCAATTTGGAGGTATAAAAATTTATATTAAATTTTCAAGACATTGATCTTAGTAATATAAACAAATGAAAAATATATCTAAATCTGATTTGTATTAATTTTAATTTGAAATGCAGTTTAAAATGTTTTAAATATTCAAAAATGTCTGTCGAATATTGGTATTGTATACTTTTTCTTAGAAATTAGAAAAACGAATGCTCAAGTTTTCAATTTGCTTTCAATCAGAAAATTTTTATTCAGAAATTTTGATACTGTTTTGAGCTTCTTTATAGATATACAATGTTGCTAAAAACTAATTATAAAACGAATAGTTTAATGCAAACAACTTGCAAAACTAATATCACATCTTAAAAGAATATTTTCTTAGACTAAAGATTAAAATTAGAAGTTCACTTAACAAATAATTATTAAAGAAATAATCGCTATTACACAGATTTTCTATCACCGGGTCGAAAGTTATATTAACGACAGTCATTGTTATGAATAGTTTTGTGTATTCTTTTTTTTCTTAATTTAATTGAACTTAACAAAATTAAATATATTTCATCGTTTAAAAGATTAAAATTTTAAATTCATAATGTATATTATACAATCTGAATAATAATTAAAAAAAAATTCTTTACTTTAGAAGTGTAAAACATTTTTTTTTTTTAATTTCTAAAGTAAAATTGTTAAAATAAAATACATCTTTCAAGTACACACGCTAATACTTTAAACCTGAAATGTAATACTCCAAACCACTTCAATTCATAACATACTTCAAGTGAAAAATAGAAAATCTTTCTAAACTCGCATTAAATTTTAATGGTAACTTTAAATCTTGAAACACAATACGGAAGAAATAATTTTAGAAGCGCTCTAACATCGAGTAGAAAGAATATGCTGACTCAAGTATTTCTTCTCAAATATTGTTTGTAGATAAAATATGTTATCCTTATTCAAATGCACTTCAGATATATCAAATACCCGTTCGAGTTTGTTTTATATTCTGGAAAATGTTCTTTACTGTGTATAAATCGGTTCCTTATATCGCCATCTTCTAAGTTCTAGAACTATCATAGCTCATTTAGTTTTGGCTGTTCTCTGCTAAATTAACTCCGAAATAGGAAAGGGCTCTAAACAATATATTTACTCTGCTTCTATTTTCCAAAAATGTGAGGAAATTTAGAAGAATAGCCACGAATTCGATCGATTCAGATAAAAAGGCATGGAACGCATAGAATAAAAAAACTGGTTGTGGGTCAATTATTATTATTAATGTTGTTACTGTTATTGTTATAACTATTTAGACAAAAGAAAAAATAGTACGTAAACTAAATAAATAAACATTTATATTATTAAGAATTTATTTTTTATGCCTTGAAATGTTAAATATTATACAGGGACAGGGTTATTCAAAATGATAAAGGTTATTTTAACCTTCTAGAACAACTTACTGGAACAAGTTTAAAGGAAGAACAACTCAGACCAGCGTTCTCAACTTTTATAACTTATTCACGAGCATTTTTAGCCCAGCCTTCTTTCCGCACCAGAAATTTTGTAGATTATTTCTCTTTAATATGTAACAACGATTAAATAAAAAGACATACATGCCAACATCCTAAGTAATATTCCGTAGTCTTGTTAGCCCCGCCCTTTTTCTCACACCAGTAAATTTTACAGTAATAGTCTCCAAATGCAATTACGATTAAATAAGAGGAAATTACTCTAAATAGATACCGGTGTGAAAAAGAAGGCGGAGCTAACAATACTACGGAATGTTAATTAATATGCTGGCAAGTACGAAAAAAAAAAAAATAATATTTTTTTTAAATTTCCGGAATGAAAAAGAGACGACGCTAAAAATGCTTGCGAATAAATTATTAAAGTTGGGAATTCTGACCCAGACCTGCCAGCCCTCTGAGTTCCTTCATACAACTATATCTGGAATGTTATTTTAAATTTATTTAATCACAGAATTTTCGATGATAAATAAGTCGAATATTTCAATAAAAATCATATTGGTTTTCAAAAATTCGGACTTGTCAACTGTATATTTTTCTTTTATGACATTATAAACGTATGTGCCAACATTTTGAATTTTAAATCATATTTACAATCATTATTTTTGTTAATGGAACTTAAGTAATCTTTAAAATTTTCGACCTCGATATTTGTTGTTGTTTTTACACGTTTTCAGGTTTGAGAAATCCAAAAATCACAAAACCAATGTGATGTTCGTCTGTAGGGTGTCAGTTTGGTAGTTTATTTGCCTGTCATTGTGTTAGCGTGATAGTTTGTTAGACTGTGTAGGGAAGCTAGGGGCTAGTTGTAAAACTTTTTAGAAAACTAAACGTATTTTTTAATGTATTAACGTTTTTTGTTTATAATTGCTGTTTTGCATAGATTACATATTCATCTATAATATCATAAAAGAAACATTCGTTAATTTTGTTGATTTTCGCCCAAAAAGTATTTTTCACAAATTTTTTTACCTGTTACAATTTGCTTCGGATTTGGGGCGTAGTAACATAGAATTATATCATATGAATTATAGTAAAATAAAGAGAAAATTAAATAACTAATCAACATAAAAGTCAGCCTTATTTAGAAATGTAGTTAATACAAACAAATGATATATTTTTTTCCCTTGTTTTCCCTCTCACAGACTTAACATGTCTCCGTATTTTGCAAATTAAGCATTGTACCCATTCTTGTCCTTCAGAGGGGAGGTAGGCATCTCCAGAAGTTAAGTAAAACCACTCCTCTAATTTAGAATCTGTATCTGGGCAAGGGTTGTAGTCTCCGCCTTTTCTTCAGGTTGGTTGTAGTTGGTTGTAGGATTTAAGGCCGATTGACTCCTGATGTGTCCTAGGCCTAGGGGGGGAATGCCCTCCGTGGGGGTCTTTCTAAGGGGTCCTAGCCCGTATTTACGCGAGTTTCGGAGGAAACCACGGAAAACTCCGAACGGCTAGGTCGATGAGCGCGACCTGGGATCGAACCCGGCACCTCCCAACTACCAGCTTTGAGCGCAGAACCGCTCGGCCGCTGGTGGGCCCCTTTTCTTCAGGACACTTTCAAGTATAAAAGAATTTCGCCTTATTTGCCACCAAAGTTTTTCTTAGAGAGATTTATGTTGTATTTATGTATGTTAATCCCGCCCCTTTCCGCCTATTTTTTCACACTAGTCTTTGTTTTTTAGAGTACTTTTCTATATATTTAATATATTTGAAGAGAATTACTCTAAAAATTATGTGGTGTACAAATAAGGGCGGAAACTTCAATCCTTTATGTATATATATATATATATAACAGTATATGTACACATATAATATTAAAAATTTTACATAGCTAAATTATTCTTTGCTATAAAAAAATAGTTAAACTGAATTAAAACAGAAATTATACATAGCGTTTAGTACACATATGATGTTTAAATGAACATTTCTCGAAATAAACAAATGAGTACGAAGAACTCACATTATAAAGAGCATTAAAAAAAAGCCCTCCATACAACGCAGAAATATGAAAATGTGTTATCCGTCTTACATAATAATGAAACAAAAACATTTTCAGTTATTCATTTACTGTTTTCTAAATACATAACCCACGCGTGATTTACCAAACATGCGAACATTCACCAAGTCAACAACATGCCAACTGTTAGTACCTCTCCCTTTATACGCACAAGTTTATTTTTAGAGTAGTGTTCTCCAATTGTAATACGATTAAAAAAAAAAAAAAAAGAAAAATACTCTAAAAAAGATTAGTGGGGAAAAAGAGATAATAATAATAGGCAGGTACTAAAATTTTTTTGCGGAATGTTAATGAGAATGTTGGCAGTTATGCAGCATTATAATTTAAGCTGAAGCATTGCTATTGTCCGCCAATTTTTCTCACCACTTTATTTGTAGTAAAACTTTCTCCAATATGTAATTATTACTACAAATGAATAAAACATTATCTTTTAAGAAAAGTGGTGTAATAAAAGGACGGGTACTAAAAATACTCCGGAATAAATTAAAATACTGCCATATCATAAATGCCAACAATTCTAATTTATTGTAACATTATTAGTACCCAGTTTTTTTTAAACCACATTTTTTGTAGAATAATTTTTTTCGTTATATATTTACGGTTAGATGGGAAGAAATGTATTCGTATAAAAGTTGATGTGAAATAAAAGTAATTACTAACAATACAACGAAATAAATTAGTAATGTTGGCAACTATACGTTCCGATTTTCGGATACCAGTATTTTTTAAGGAGTTTTCCAAAAACTTTAGAATCAGTTTTCTATAATGAACCACTTAATGGGCCATTTACTTTTAGAAATGGCATATCAAAATATTTTTGAGAAGGAGATTGATTTAAGAAATTAAATCCATATAGCTTAATAAATAAAATTAATTTGTATTTAATCTTTTAAATGGCCGTGAGAACTGTACTTACCACTTAATTCATCGATTTTAAATAAGAAAGGCGAGGCAAGCTACTTTTGCACGCCACGCCTACATATTTTAGTCTAAGTACCCATTTATGCGGTAAAATTATTTACCTCGGCCTTAAAAAGAGAATTTGTTTCTGAAAACGAAAAGTAATGAAGACAGAATATGACACTTTATTGCTTTATTATGTTCTTTCATGTAATTTAGTAGAGTAAAATCGGCGGACCTAGTAATGTAACTCACCATGACTTCGCCATTTAACAACTGATGATTTTTGTGGTAAGTATACTTAACATGTTTCGTTAAAGAGTTAAAGAAGGTGAACATTTTCATTCAAAAATATCGATATTCAAAAATCAGTGTGGTTGGCATGTATACAAAATGTGCATTACGCTGTTTAAATTTACATTTCCCAGAATACAACAAATGTGTACAAATAAATCGTATTTTAAAGAGCATGAAAAGACACTCAATGGAGCGCAAAAATTTGAAAAAAAAAAAAGTTCGTCTCACATAATCAGGGCTTGTACGGACTCACCCTTTTGTAAGGATTCTTCGGTCACTATTTTTATAGTATATTTTGTCTAAAATTATTACAAAATTTCGATAAAATTTTAGTGCTACCGAAAAAAAAAAAAAAAAAAAAAAAAAACTGTTCTAGCCCTGATGACAGTGAAAACAAGAAAATTTTCAATTATATATTTACTTTTCATTAAAAAAGATTGTGTGAGAAATTAATATTTTGTTTACAACTTAACAGTGCAGACATACATGTGCAGAGTTGGCAACCTATTCCGGAGGATTCTTAGTACCACCCCTTTTTCCACACCACTTAATTTTTAGAGTAATTCTCTTCAAATGTATTTGCCATGAAATAAGAAAAAAAAAATATTCTAAAAAAAGACTGGTGCGGAAAAAAGGGTGTGGATAACAATTCTCCGGATTAGGTTGGCAGATCTGCATGTGACTTTATGATTTATTATTATTATTTAAGGAGACAAGCAGGGAGAGCAGCAGTTCCATATTTGCCAACATACTAATTAATATTCCAAAGTATTGTTAGGCCCGCCTTCTTTTTCATAGCAGTATCTTTTTAGAATATTTTTCTTCTTATTTATTTGCAATTGCATTTGGAGGACATTAATCTAAATTTTCTGGTGGTAAAAAAAGGGCGGGACTAACAACACTATGGAATATTAATTAGGATGTTAGCAAGCATGCAGTCCTGTATTTTTACGTACATTTTATTATTTTGCCACTAACTTAATCAATCAGTGTACTTTTACGAAATATTTTAGCTATAAAATGTTAACAAAAAAAAAATATATATATATATAGATAAAAAAATAGTGGTATGAAATTCATAAAACGAGCAAAAAATATAAGACCGGTCGGCCCCTGGACAAGAGATGGTGAAAATTTTTAAAATCGATTCAAATTAAAAATCTTGATAGTTATTATAAAACTAAGCAGTGTAATATTTTTTAAATAATGCCATTCTACAGCTCCTCAAACCTTATTTAAATTTATTTAAAAAATTTTAAACTTAAAATTTATTTTTTTTTTGAGTTCTAAATTTCGGGAATAATTAGTTACTTATAATGCTCCTTCCTAATTTGTTTTCATTGACTCCTCTTAAAAATTTGAGTGTACGTTAACGAAGATATTTGTCACAAAAATGGGCATTTATTTTGAAATTAAAATATTACTACCTTTATTACGAGCTCTTAAATTCGGTCTCATGACAAAAATTCATGAGGATTTCAACTGTTAAGCTTTTTTTTTTTTTTTTTTTTTTTTGTAACTGATGCTATAATTGAGATATAAAAAATTGTATGCGGAGATTTAGTCAGTTACATATAAACGACAAACAGTAAAGATATTATAGCTTTAAAATAACTTAGAATTATTATTATTATTATTATTTTAATGTAATATTTAGAATAATTTTAACTTTTTTTTTTTTTTTATATTTAGTGTTATGCTACTTCTCTTATATGGAAATCGTCTGTGTTATCATAAAAGATATTTTTTTTTTAAATAATAATTTTAATAAATTATTTTTTAAAAACAGAATTATTTTTTAATAACCGAATTAAATTCTGTATAAATGTAAGTGCATTAATGAAACGGGGGGTTCAGGGGGCGATAGCCCCCTCACACAGAACTAATTATCATATAAAACTCTTCCGAAGCCTAATTTGAATTGTTTAACAAAGGTTAGCATAACAGTACCCGTTATCTTACCTCTTAATCTCCAATGTTTGTTTATAATATTAAATTTCAGGGTAAGATAAAGTCGTGTGAGTGACACACCAGATTATTTTTGTATTATTATTATCATAGAAGAAGCAATTTCTTCTCAAAAAAATATTTTTTATCATTCAAAACACACTATATGTATAAAAATGATAAATTTCATGGCAGTATCGATTTGAGAAGCTGTAGAATATATATATATATATATATATATATATATATATATATATATATACTAGATGGCAGCACTATTCACGTTACAATAATTATGAATAATAATCTTATTACTTTTTAGGACTTGAATCCTTCTCTGAATCCTTAATTTACCTGAATACTATTGTGAATCCTTTTTCTTACTCCATGGTCACTGCAATTTTGAACTGATTAACTGTGTGATTAACTGATATCTGATTGTTAAATTATTACATGTGTATCGTTTTTTGCGTCAGTTTAATTTACAAATTTCAAAGTAATCTTTACTTTATTCTACATTTTTAATGGTTTTTATTTTAATCTTCAATTTAAATGGTCTTAGATTGTCATATTTAGGTAATGGTTTTATTATGATCTTCGTTTTTTCTGGAATCACTATGTGAGTTTCTTTACATGTGTATTGTTTGAGTTGGGTCCATTTCAAATATATTTTATTAAGTAATTTTGTAATTTTGTATTTTTATTTTAATTTACAATTTTAAATGGTTTTGGATTATCATTTTAGGTAATAGTTTTTATTTTGATCTTTATTTATATGGATTTTCTATGGGTGTTTCGGGCCTGTGAACAAAGAAATTCTTAGCTTTTGCTTTCTTTGTGACAGAAAAACGTCAATTTTTTAGCATATTTGCATTTTACCAGGCCCTTGAAAACGTTAGAATGCAAAATATACTTTTTTCTCATTCCAATTTCCAATATTCATTTCGATTTTTCTTTAATTCTTTTTAAATTTGATATGGGTAGTCTTCGCTTATGATCCGAATAATTGTTTTAATACTGAAGTTAATTCATCTTTAAATTTCAAAACATTTTTGCACTGATATTATTATATTAATGTATTACTATATATATATATATATATATATATCGGATGTCCCATAGGTCTGTAGACATTTCAAAAATCTATAAGAATTGAAGGAATTGGTAGAAATGAACGCAGTTCGCGAAGAAGTCATTCTCGTGAAGGGGGGATTTTTCTGGTAAAGAAAAAGAAAAAGAAAAAGAAAAAAAAAAAAAGAAAGAAATAGTTAAAATTTCCCTCGATTGAGGGCGCTGCACAAATGTGAAACGAGGAATATGCAAATCAAACCCCTAAATCGCATGGTTTTACGATTAACACACAGCTCATTTCTTATTTTGTCCCCTACTTGTACATACATGGAATTTTAATTGCGAATGCTAATTTGGTGGATAAAGCGTTATGGGTTGAAGATGTTTTTTCTCTAATAAGAACCGTCGCCATAAACTGCAGCTAGCGGTGTTGTAATCATTTGCAAACTGTAATTTGTGGTGATGGTGGACACATAAAATAGAATTTATATGCCTGGAAACATTTGCATGTAAAAAAATATTATTTTTCACGGAAATTTTCGATTTGCTCACGTACAACGCCTTCTGTCTACTAAAATTTTAACTATTATTTTTCTCTTAAAAAAAAAAAAAAAAAAAAAAAAAAAAAAAAAACCTTTTAACTAGAAGTATTTTTTTTTTTTTTCAAATCGTGTTCAATTCTACTAATTCCTTCATTTTTTATGAATTTTTGAAATGTCTGCAGACTTATGGGGCATCCGGTATATACGTCAGTAAACTCCTTGATTGTCTGTTTAATCCTTTCCGGCGCAAGGTAATTGGGATCATTTAAATTACACTGCCACCGGAATTCACGATCAAAATTCAAATTAAAAAATTTGACAACATTTTCTGCCACGTTGTAAAAGTAAAATTTTGCTAGAAAAATTCCGGGATGAGTGCATGCAGTTGAAAACTATTATTAGGTGATGCTGTAGTGGCATCACCACCCGTGAAAGGGTTAATACATTTTATTTTGATTTTCGAAAATCGAAATTTAACTAAAATGTAAAAAAAATCATACAAAACATTCATTATAATGTTTAAATTTACGTTTCTCAGAATACAACAAATGTGTATGAAGAAATTCGTATTTTAAAGAGCAGAGAAAGACACTCAATACAACACAGAAATTCGAAAAAAGTTTTATTCATCCTACATAATGGAGGAAAGCAAGAAGATTTTCTTTCATATGAAAAATTCTGAAGTTACTATTTCGCTGAAGGTTTAGATGCATCTCTTTTTTCAATACAAGAGATATATTTTGAAGAAATACCATTTATTTCTGGAAACGTTTTTGTGTTGTATCGAAAGTTTCATCTTTCTTCATTTTAATATCATTTTATGAGGTTTTGGAGAAAACTTATTATTCTCTTAAGAAACTTTTAAATATTGAACATTATGATGAAACTTGTCACTGTTTTACATTTCAATGTAGAATCATAACTAAATTTTTTCAGCAAGTTTTGTTGCATTTTGGAAAGTTTCATTAAAATCCTATGAATCAATAAAAGGAAAATTTAATAGATTACTTTTTCTCTGAAGCATGTTTTATATTCATTTAAATATAACGCTTGTAACAATGAAAGGTTTTTTTTTGTTTCATGAAATTACATGCAATATAAGCTCTAGCCCATTGAAGTAAAATGTAATTACGTTTATTTAGTATCAACCACCGCCGAAATTTATGATCAGAGTTCAAAGAAAAGAAAGAAATTTATTTTTCCGCTGAGTTGTAAAAATATTAGGTCAACTGGAAAGTTCTGTTCTTTTGAATCAATAAATTGACACCAGAAGATTTTGTTTAACAAACTTTACATCATACTTTACCATTTACCAACCTAAAAGTTGCTCAAGAATGTTTTAAATGTTACCTAGGATAAATTTCCGGTGTCAGTTTATTAATTCAAATTCACAGACCTTTTCGGTAGACCTAATAAAATTAGTTTAAAATATTCAGGGGGGAATTTTTGCATTTGGGAACTAGTAACTGCGCTTCGTGGCGAGAACACTGCACATTAAGGAGTTAAAAAAGATTTTTATGACTTCGCTATCAAACTATTAAAACTATTCAACAACCAATTGGTTATTGAATACCTTTCAGGTAACATATGCCTATCTGTATTCATTCGACCGGATGTGATCCATATGAGGTTTCAATCTTTTTCACGGCCGGTATATTCTGGGACGATTTTGGTTAAGTGGCAATCGGAATAGACATCATGGAGAGGTATTTTGGCCTACAAGTATATTTCAGATCACAAAACAGCTATCGGTTTGCGGACAGTTTTGCAATTCCTCACCGAGTAATTTCTTCCAAATAGATTGGTGTACCGCAATTGCCAAAGTTGGACTGTACAACTACCAACAGTTTTGTGTTTCTTGGGAACATACTAATAAGATAATATATAGTAAAATAATATAGTAATGCAGTAAAAGTATTGGTATTGTAGTTATAAATTGTTATTTAATGCGAAAATTTTACACACTAGATTTCAATGTATGATAAATTTGTAAAATATAATTTATGAAAAAGGATGTAAAATTCGTCTTCTTTACTTAAAAAACTGATGTTTCTATTTTCCTTCAAATACCTCTAAAGTAGAAGACTGAGGGAAACTGCTGAAATAATTTTATATACGGAATTCACAAAATATTTAATAAATTGTGTAATATTTGCAAGAAATCCTTACGTCATTTTTAAAATTATGTATGGGGATGAAAGGGGAAAAAATATATATACGCCAAATCTTGAAGTAATTTACCATGTTAATTCTAAAATATTTATGTGATTATTTATTTCTTTTCACAGTGTTATAATAAAATATTTCTTAAAATTGCCTTTAATATAAAATTTTAACTTTTTCTACAAATAAATTATAAAATCTAAAAAATAGACATATATAAGAAATTCTCTATATCAAATTCTCTTAAATATTAGATTGAAAGAATTATTTTTAATAGGGGTAAGCGCACACAGTCACATTTTTTAAAAACATTATTTTCATTAACCAGTCACCGTCTAATTCAGTCGACAATAACTATTACAAACAGTTTCTGAATTTTCTTTTAGAAAAGGTGGTAACCAAAAAAATAAAAATGTTGCAGACTTTAAAGAATACTTTTTGAGTTTCTTTTTTTAATACGTTCAATTTTTTAGCTTTTTTGAACAGCAGACGAAAACTAGAAATTCGAGAGAAGCCACTAGGAAAAAGTTAATTATATTTTTAAAAATCATTCAGTTGTGACTCCTGTTGATTATTAAAAAGTTGATAATCTGCAATCTATTGAATAAAATAAATAAGTTTGGGAAAATATATCCTAGGTATTATTTTTTGGCAAACATCTGCAAAGCAGAAATTAAACTTTAGATGAATTAAAAGCCAGGAAATAGAAACTAAATCAAGATTGCAATTTATAAAATCTCAGATTTTGCGCTGATATAAGAAACATAATAATAATAATAATTAAAACAAAACAAACAAAAAAAAAGTTACATTTTAATAACAGCTATATTATGGGCATTTACTTTCCTTTAATAAATATATACTCACTTCAGAAAAATTGAGTTGCAACTTTTTTATTTTTAATATCCTAAACACCAATGGTTGAAACGAATAAAACTTATGTTTGCATTATATCGAAGAGTTGAAATGATACCTATGTACACTCACCCCCCCCCCCCAAAAAAAACGCCATCCCTCCACCTAATTTAGCCGTAAATTATCGTAGAAACATGTGACTGGTACCTATAGATCTGCAACAACGTCTAGTTTTTAATGGTGTAGTTAAATTTTACTTAAGGGGTCATCTACATATTAAAACAGGCATAAACTTCATTTTTTTCAATGACGACCCCTATTTTTGACCTCATATTCCGATTTTTGAGATCAAGACAGTTCGGAAAACTTACCTATTTATATACTTTAAATCAATTCTAAACAGAGTTACACGTCAAAATGTGTTAGGGAACCGTTTATACATTTAGAAAAAATGAATCGTGATCTACCACGCAACATACATTATTTATTAAATTTCACACCGGAAAAAAAGTTCACAAATGTTAAATATAAAATGAAAAATGATTCTAATTCGCAAAATTTTGTGTGTAGTTTATGAATTAAAATATTTTTATTGGTTTCTATTTATTAAACATTGAATAGTAAAATATATCACTTTGTACGAAGAAAATTAAATAGCTTGAATCATATGAACCCTACAATACAATGTTGAATTACAAAAATCAAGGTACCAAGGTAAAAGAATAACAGTAATAATGATTATAATATTAATAGCGGTTAAAAGAAAAAAAAAAGTGTTTAATATTTAAGAAAAATAATTATCTACTTCTTTTTTGGTATATTTTTATTTTATACAGTACGCCCCGCATAAAAGTGTTACTATAAAGTTTTACATTTAATTTTAGGCGTACAAACCAACAATAGATAATATACAAAAATATAGATAACAAGATTTAAACTAAAATCTGAGAAATGATATTTAACATTTTCGCGACCGCTGACGTAGTTTCACGTCATTTGGAAATGTGTAACTCCTCCAGTGGGCGTTTCACAATTTGTGTGTTACGATATTTCTTAAGAATATTCCTTATATTCATATTTATATAAACAAAATAGTATGAATACAAACACTTTCAATAGAAAGAATATAATTATTGTGTATATTCATATGAAAATAAATATGGATATAGAAAAAACGGTTTCATATTTCCTAGAACGAATTTTCCCCGTTCTGCAGTCGTCTACTGTATTTGAATCCTTAATTAAAAATGTGTAAAATCTATATCTTTAAAAGTAATAAGACATATTACTTAGTTTTAAATTCTTTTTCCGTGATAAATGTGACGCCAGTTTTACGCCGTCATTAGAATAATGGAAAATAAATAATATTGCGCTTTGTTTCAATAATAGATTTTAAAAACTTAAAAAAATTACCACTATATTATTCTGTATTAAAAAAAAAAACATTTAATAAAAATTTTATATTTTATTATGTTACGTTATGCGATAAAATTTAAATAGCATAAACGGTAGAGTAAACGAATGCGAAAATTTCACAACAAGATTAAAACAAAAATTTGTTTTAAAAAATCTGATAAAAATTAATTATATTAATTTAAAAGAAAGAAAAAACTAAAGTATTGTTCACTGCATATTGCTCTTTCAAATAATAATCCTTGTCCTACTGCGTTTTCTAAATCATGATATATAACTTTAGATGCACGAATCCTAGAATAATCAATGTAAAAACAAAAGACAAAGGGGATAAAATGGAATTTTAGCAGTGAGAGACTAGGGAAAGTTATGTAATATTTAACCCTTTGCGGCGAAAGACAATTCGGTTAATTTAAATTATAATGCCTCCAGAAATCATGAACTAAAATTAACTAAAAGAAATTTTGAATTTTAAGGTTAAAAAAACCGGCCATTTCTGATATGTTATAAACGTAAATATTTGTTTAGTCTGATATGTTATAAACGTAAATATTTGTTAAGTTTCCGGGATGAATTTTTGCAGCTGGATCTTAAATTTTGCGTCCTCGCAGCGAGGACGCCGCGCGTTAAGGTGTTAAGAACAAAGACTTAACATTTCAGAATCGAGTAAACTCCTTTTTGCAACGCAAGCCACGCCTTTACACAATTTTTCTAAAACTTTACATTATAAAACAAAATTATATTACATACTTCCAGTTAAATCATTTAAATTTTGTCTTCAGCATTTAATGTAGTAAATGACATTGACATTTATGCATGCAAGCGTCACATATAGAGTCATGCAAGTATGCAAACTAGTTTTTTTAATACTGTTTCCGCAATATAGAGGCGAGGCTGGGCTTCATTTCTTTTGGAATTCTTTCCCAATCTCTTGCCTGCGTTGCGATAATTTTATAAAAAATAAGCCAATTTGTATAATAAACATCAAAATGTTCCTTAGAAATCAATTAGAATAACATAAAGGTAAATTAAAATAGTTTTTCGTCAAAATGTATAGATATATTGACTCACAGAGGATACAAATTATAACAAGTGACGCCCCCTAACAGCATTAAAAAAGGAAATATCACTGTAACTCAAAAAATAATGTTAGGAACGAGCTGTAAATTTGGAAACCCATGTTTTTTGTTATGCCCATTCTATTCGTGCAAAAATTAACATAGGTCATAATTCATAATTTTTTCAATTATGAATTTATTAATAATTTTCATAATTCAAAAAATGTTTTTTTAGCAAAAATTTGCATGGAATATGTTTGGGTCACTTCATTCTAAGGAATAAAAAAAAAACAGAATTTAAATATCATAATTATTTCGGAAGATATGATTTAATGTTTGTCACATTCATTGAACATTGGCATCCCCAAACTTTGAAAGCTTATAACTCTAAGAAAAATTGAGCGAAATATATAAACTATACCATTTTCCGTGATGATTTGATCCAAAGAATTCAAATAAATTATAAAAAAGTGGGGTTACTATTGAAAAAAAATGAAGTTGATGTCAGTTTTAATATGTAGACGACACCCTAAGTAAAATCTAACTATAACATAATAAACTAGACGTTATTACAAACTGATCGGTACCAGTCGCATGTTTCTACGATAAATTATGATGAAATTAGGTGGGGGGGGGGGTCGTTTTTTTTTTGGGGGGGGGGTGACTGTACATTTTCGATTTTGTAATTCGTTTTATTAGTACTTAACGATATTAATTAATAGTAATTATATTTAACTCTACGAAGTATTTAATAAAAATCTACATAACACTTTCTCTTTAAACTTAAGATAATAAACACACACTTTGTATTGATTTGATTTATTATATGAAACAAACAAGTTATATGTATGAACATATGAAATCAAACTATTTGTGTGTTACACCTAAACACTTAATAAAAACATGTATTCCGCATTGGGTAATTCCACCTTTGTATGGAATTACTCCATTAATGAGCAATGGATCATGATCAAGGTATACATATATATATATATATCACAAGGTACAGTCGGGGAAAAAAAAAACGCAGCACTTGATGGTATTTCGTTATTAATTGACGCAGAAAAATTTAATAGACACCATTCAACAGTAAATGAAATGCACTTTCTGCAAATGTCATCGAATTTTGAATTAGGAGTCATCTACATATTAAAATGTGCGCCAACTTTGATTTTTTTCAATAGTAACACCCAATTTCGACTTCATATTCAAATTTCTGAGAGTCTGACAGTGCGGAAAAGTATACTGTTTGTATACTTTATCTTTAGTATTCATAGAGTTATGATCAAAAATGTGTTAGGGGCCTATTTCTAAATATAGAAAAATAAAATTAAGATCCTACAAGAAATAGACAAAATTATACTGTTTCACACCGGAAATATTTCAAGAAAAAAAAAAAACAGTTATAAAAAGAAATAAAAATATTAACACCTTTGCAGTATCTTAATTATCATGAATTTAGTTTTTTGGATATGTATATACTTTAGTACTTTTTTAGATAATTTTAGGTATATTTAAATACATTACACTTACGATTGATCAGACAATACTTTTTATAAAAGTGTAATATTTTTCAATTAAAATGTATCTATCATGGATATACTGTTCACCAATAAAGCTTAAATTTTCTTTCGTACGTGGAACATAATATACAAACTGAAATAATATAGCTATATATATGTTACCGTTAAAACGCGAAATCCGTTAATCTGCAGATTACTTAGTTAATCTGCAGATTAACTAAAATGACCCGTTAAAGTGCGGAATAAAGAGTTTTCCGCATTTTAACTAGGTAATCTGCAGATTAACGGTTTCAGTATCGTTAAAGTTCAAATGTTTGTTTCGAGCCTTAGTTTTTTTTACATTCACTATGACGTCAAACAGCCATGTGATACAGATACGCGAATGACCTTGAAACATAACTAAAACTTTTACCCCTTCACTTCCGCTACGCTATGATAAACCGATAAACTGCAAACGCAAAATGTGGAGGATGGAAGCCATGATTAGGTTTTTTATTATGACAAACACAAAATTTAAAGTAACAAGTAAGTTATAATTGTTTTAATTTTAATTTCATTTCTATCCTTTTTAATTCTGTCAATATAAGTTTGATAAGGGTCTGTATTTTATTAATGAAATTTAATCTTAATTAAAAGCTGTCTCTCGTGAAACTCCATTTTGAATTATGAATATTAGATTTGCATTACAGTAATTATTTCCTTCCGAACTAAAACTATTAAACCATAACTTTTTAAAACTAATTTATTTTAAAATTGATTTAAATTACTATTACTGGAAGAAAAAAAAAAAAAAAAAAAAGATACATTAATTATTAACTTAGAAAAATATTATGGCATTTAATAAACACTTAATATGAAATTTTTGTACATTTTTAGCATTTCATTACACTTTTTTTCTCTTTCAGTTTCAAGTTTCCTGTACATATTTTATATATCATGATTATATTTTTATTTATTTATTTTTTTAATTTTGTTCGCATTTTCAGATAATTTCGTTGTAGTTTATCACATAAAAAGTGTTAATAAAGGTTTTTTTTTTTTTTTTTTTTTGTAAAATTAATATATTTGCTAAACTTGTGCAGATATATGTATGCTGCAAAATATAGTTTAATAAAGCATTGAAAACTGTCATTTTAATTTTCATGCATTCTAAAAAATGTTAAAGCAGTTTTAATTATTTGAAGTACTTCTTAAATAATGCCTCTGATTTGTCTAATTTAATATTTCTAGTAATATTTTATATAATTTAATATTTCTAGTATTTAAATAGTAATAGCAATATAAGTTGTTAATAAAACTTTTTTTTTTTTTTTTTAATTGTTAAATATTTTTATTTTGAAAAGAAATCGTTCCTGTATTACAATTCTAACATTCATTTATAAAATAGAATTTATTGAAAGCTATTAAAGCTATTATATTTCATATTAAAAATGCATAACATCTTCAAACTTATATTGACAGAATAAAAAAGATGAAATAAATAAAAATAAAACAAATATAACTTTAAAAGATATAAAAATTAAGACAAATGCAGATTAAAATAAGTAAGGAAATAAATAAAAAAAAAAGAAAAAACTATTTTTTTTTTTCCGAATGAAAAAACAAATACAACACAGCGTGCTGTAAAATTACAACACCAGATATCTTATTTTCACTTTAACTAGTGCCTAGTAGGTAATGTGCAGATTATCTAGGTAATTCGCAGACTACCTAGGTAATTTGAGAAATAAAACAATTTTCCTCACTTTAACGGATCACCCTACTTAATGTGCTGATTACCTATCTAATCTGCAGATTAACTGATTCCTGCACTTTAGCGGTAACATATATATATATATATACAACAACGGATAAGCTAAATCTTTTCGCATAAATTATTGTAAGGTTTCATAAAGTAAATATTAAATAATTTTAATAGCACTTACCAGTTTTGGGTGTCAGTTAAACTCTTTCGAACAGTACGATTTGTTTTATAATTTCTATGAAAATATAATTTCTTAATTAACGCTTTCGCGACTGATGACGTAGATTCACATCATTTGAAAATCTGTAACAATGCCAGTGGGCGTTTCTTTCGTAATTTGTGTGTACTTATTTCTTAAGCATGTACCCAGTGTTCATATTTTTGCAATAAAATATACTATAGATAGAAATATATTAATTAGAAAGAATATAGTTATAATGTATATCCATCTGTAATATAATTGTGGTACAGAAAATTTGTTTTGAAATATTTTATTTTGAGAGTATTTCAAACAGTAAACCCCGTCTATTTAGTTAATTTTTTTCTTCTAGTGTTCGTTTAAAGGATTCTAAATTTATCACCAGTAATCGATTAAGTAAATACCACTTGTGTATATTTTTGTCAATGTAAAATAAGGGGTTTAACACGAATACTCAAAGCCACATTCACTTTTCGTTTCTGTATTGTTTTGTTTTGAAAAACGATAAAAGGCGGGACTTTAGAAAACAGGAAATCTTGATACCAACACAAATGTCTAAAAATCAACATTTTTGTTTCATTTCTTTGCATGTGACGTTGTTGTTATATAATTTGACCCTTAAATAAAAAATAAAAATATTTTGTTCAATTTTCTCCGTTATTTTTTAAGATTTGCTTCGTTATCTCATTAAAATTTTTTTAAGAGACGGCCCCCTAAACCACTCCAAAAGAAAGATTTATTTATATCTCGAAAACTAATAACTGGAATGAGCTGCAAATTTACACACACATATTTTTCAGCATTAGGATTCATTTTATGTAAAAATTAATATAGGTCATAATTCATAATTTTTATGAATATGAATTTATTAATATTTTTCAGAATTAAAAATATTTTTCAGAATCAAAATTAATGATGGATTATGTTTGGGTTTCTTCACTGTATCTCGTAAAAAAAGAATTATATCCATCAAGTTATTTTTTGTGAAGATGTTAATAAAATTTGAAATATGAATTTAACATTAGCACCTTCAAACTTTGAACGCTTATAACTCTGTGAAAAAATAAGCAAAATATACAACCAATATACTTTTTCGCATTGTCGCGATCCCAGGAATTCAAATATAAAATAAAAATGGGGCATTACCATTGAAAAAAATCAAAGTTGGTGCGCGTTTTAATATGTAGAAGACCCCCAATTCAAAATTTTCGTTGATTTTCTGAATCTTCTCTCAATTCCCCGTCGAATGATACCTATTACATTTTTGTGCATTGATTAGCAACGGAGTTACATCGAGTGCTGCGTTTTTTTTTTTGTCCCCCGACTGTACATATATTGCACAAGGTATTATACAGTGTTTTAATATAAATCTTACAAATTGCACTGTAAATATCACAATTTTTTTTTTCTAGTTCTTACAGAATTGTAGACTGCAAATTTCGAATCCTCTCTCCCCACCCCCGAGCCTTTATATAGACTAAACATTTTCGAGTGGATTGAGTTTAGGACAATTTTCAGCTCTGGTAAAGAAGAAATTCTACGATATTCATTGTGGAATTTAACTTAAAGTGAAAAAAAGTATGATTACTTACAGGATTATAGGTGAACAATGGAATGGATAGATAATTTTAACAATTTGAATCAAATAAATGTACCACAGACGCCGTATAGCAAGGTGCATTATCATCTTGAAATGCTGCTCGTGGAAAAGTCAGAGATACCTCCAAAATAGTCGAACAGGCGCCACTTTTATAATGGCCGTGTTATTTTTCGAGTTAACTGATTCCTTGAGCATGAAAATTTGCCCGACTCTTTGAAAAATTATGCACCTCCGTACCATAATGCACGGAGAATGTGTCTCTGATTTAAGAATGCAATTCTCATTAAGCCGGTTACATTTTCGTCGTCTTACTAGCATTTTTCATTGGCTCGAAATAAATTAAACTTGCATCATCAGAGAAAATCTGTTCAACTTAATAATTAACTGGAATTTTTAATTTATTTTTTAATTTTCTGTCTACTAAAGTCTAGATTTTTTAAATTATTTTCCTTAATAATGGCTTTTTTTGCAGATCTTCTGGTTTTTAACCTGCTTTGTTTAATTGCTTCTCCACTATTTTTAAAGAAATTATTTTTCTATACACTCTTTTTAATATTTTCTATGTTCTGAACATGACACAAATCGATTTTTTTAAACATTTGCTGTTTAACTTGCGGTCATTTCGCATTGATGAGCAACGTGGTCGCCTAAAGCCAAATTTCTAGCTTAAACAGCCAAAAAAAATTTATATCTTCCTAAAAACTATCAAACCAATATTTCGTTAACATTTAATTATTTTGCCATCTCAGGTATTAAAATATTTTTTGATTTTCATTCTAAAATTAATACTTTTTGTGGCATCGTTAATTGCCTTATTCCTGCTATTTGTGAAAGACTTTCTAAAATTACAATTTTCCTGACAGCTGCATTTTGTTTTCAACATTGGGCTCAATCTTAAAGTGTACGTGGAAGACGACGCAATAAAATCTTTTCGAAAATGTTCTTTTTAAACGATAAAATTGGCGATTGCTGAAAGATAAATAAAAAATATCCAAGTGCAGCTTTTTTTTTTTGTCCCCTTGTTTATACCTCACATAAAAATTAGAACTTTAAGTTAAGGTGTTTATACTTTTTG
This sequence comes from Salticus scenicus, assembly GCA_963930645.1. NCBI lineage: Eukaryota > Metazoa > Arthropoda > Arachnida > Araneae > Salticidae > Salticus > Salticus scenicus. The sequence goes on from OZ005655.1 coordinate 111,007,853, forward strand.
TAGTACAAAAATGACTGTAGTTCTCGGTAAAAATTGAAATTACAAATTATTTCCTTTTGGAAAAAAAAAAAAAAAAACAGCTTATATATACTCTATAACACAAAAAGTGACGCACCAACAAGGAGTAATGCAAACTGGACACAAATTGACATACGTACAGGTTTTTATGGAATCAAGCACCGATTCATCATTATCGTCGATCCTTCGTGCAACTGGTACTTCATTGACAACAAATACCCTTAATATAAAAAGGGTCCTACAACCAGCTCGAGATTTTATATATCTAATGCAACAGTTGGACAGAATTTGGCACGATACTTCACAAAAGCACATCTGCCAACTCTATCAATTTATACCAAGCCGAATAACTGCGTAGGGGCTGAAGTGGACCAACGCGTTATTGACTTGCTTACTTTGTGATGCCCTTTCTTTTGATTAAATCATTCAAATTTTCTTAAACTGTAATCAATTGTTTTTCTTCACATGTACAGTCACCCCAAAAAAAACGCTACCTTCTCACCTAATTTCGCCGTAAATTATCGTAGAAACATTTTACTGGTACCGATCGATTTGTAATAACGTCTAGTTTATAACGGTATAGTTAAATTTTGCCTAAGCGGTCGTCTACATATTAAAACTGGCATTAACTTCATTTTCTTCAATGGCAACTCCTATTGTTGACTTCATATTCAGATTTCTGAGATCAAGGCAGTTCGAAAAACATACCTATTTATATACCTTATATCAATTTTAAATAGAGTTACACGTGAAAATGTATTAGGGGTCCGTCTATACATTTAGAAAATATAAATCAAGATCTATCACCCAGTATACATTATTTATTAAGTTTCACACCGGAAAAAAATTTCAGAAATATTAATTATAAAATAAAAAAAAATGACTAATTCACAGAACTTTCTGAGTTAGTTTATAAATTAAAAGATTTTTATTGGTTTCTATTGATTAAACATCAGATAGTTCACTTCATACCCCGTTAGTAGTCGCTATAGACAGCGCCACCTATTAAAAATTGCACACTTTTTATTTAACTGTCACCAATAATTTTAAGAAGTGACGTGACCGACGTTTCTTCGATTTTATTCGCGTTTTATGTATATCAAATGCTACTTCTAAAAATTTTTGGTGGCTATTGAATAAAAAAATCTGGCAACACTAAAAGATGGGCGGCAAATCGACCAACTAGCGACTACTAACGGGTTAAGAAGAAAATTACATAGCTTGAATAGATATTAAAATATCTATCAAAAGAAAAAAAAAAAAAAGATGAATGTTTTTAAATTTGTTTGAAAATTCAAAATTATTTTAACTCAAGCTGCCGTATAATTGTCTGAAACGGCGGCACTCAACCTGGTTCCCACGGCCGTTTCACAGTGACAATGGGAGTTTGTTCTGATACTGCAGTAACAGATTTATTTATTTTTTTTTTTTTTTTTTTAATTAATTACTATTATTATTTTTTTCATGACATTATTAAAAACTTTTACATAAATCTCCACGATATTCTTTTGCTTTTATATTTTATAATGTGTAACAAATTAATATGCAAAATAAGAAATCCTACTACTTAATGGGATGTTCTAAAATTCTACACTTTAACACAGATACCGAAGTGGACGGTGGGTGTAGAAAGGCTGACTACCCTTAATCTAAATCTACACTTGAAAAGGTCAAAATGTTACATAACTCTTTTTTTTTTTTTTTTTTTTTTTTTTTTTTAAGGAAAAAAGAAGAAGATAAGGAGGAGAAGGAAAGATCAAAACGAATATAAAGCATATTAAACGTTAATACCCTTTAAACAATGGAAAAAGGCGGGTTTTTGTATTGTGTGTCATTTGGGAGCTGTAGAGTGCCAGAAAATTACTTTATGTAATAAAACTTTTCATTTAAAGGGTATTTAAAGCAGCATTATATTTAATACATAGACTATTCAGAAAAAAAGTACCATTCATCTGGTTCATGAAAAATAAAGAACATTTTCTGGCATTGCTCTATGTATATACATTCTTGTCAACCTATCCCGGAAGATTACTGGTCCCGCCCCTTTCCGTACATTTTTTTCACATCAGTCTTTTTAGAGCCGTGTCAGCCATCGGTGGCTGACACTGATCTAAGTCAGCCGGCAGTGTACAATATGATATAAAACTACAGAACTTACATAGTTTTAAGTAATTACTGACAATTTATTTAAAATTAACTTCATGTTTTTTTTTTTTTTTTTTTTAATAGGATTTTTTTAGGATTATATCGTTAAGGCCTAATGGGGTTTATTGAAACTCGATAAACATAACACGCTTCTAAGTAGCACGTGTGGCCTGAATGGGATTTCCATAAGAATTCGCGTGGCGCTCAATGAGTTAATCGTAAATGTATTTGAAGTTAATTACTCTAAAAATTAAATTGTGTACACACAGGGGCGGGAACTAACAATGTTACGGGTTAGGTTGGCAAGTATGCATATGTTTTGCTGCATATGTATGCATATGTATGCATATATATTTTGCTTGATTTATAAAAATTTATAACACATTTTCTTCTTTTTTTTTAGTATTTTGTGTTTATATCTCTCATTAAAAATAAATACAATATTCATATATAAACATTTCCATACAGTAATGTATATAAACATATTGATTAAAGAAGATTTGTTGATATTATATAATTATTCTTCTATCTGTATAGTATATTAACACAAATATATTTTGTAAATTTCGCAGCATCGAAAAACAGCAACATAGCTTCCATATCAAGGCTTAATGTAAATAGGGCGTAAGCGTACTGTAGCTAGTGTTGAAATTTGAAAAAAAATAAAAAAAATAAAAAAATAACAGTGGGCTAAAAATACGCCGGAATAAATTAAAATGTTGTTTATTCTGGTTTTAGTCAGGTGATATCACTCGTGCTGAATAGCTGGATCCGCCCTCTCTTAAGCTCAGGTTCAGCTCATCATAAAAATATTGTTTTTAATATCTGCCGCACCAAAATGTTCAAAACACAAATGCCAATTTTCATATATTTTGAAATCTTCCCGTTTCAACTTTAAAAGCATTTAGATTAATTTATTTTATTTTGAAATTTTAAATTTAGACGTTTAAAGTCTTTTAAATGAAATTTCAGGATTCTGTAAGATTAATATCTATATATTTGAAAGTAATAAGACAATTCCATTGTTTTAAATTTTTATTCCATAATAACTGTGACTTTGATTTCGTGATTAGGAAATTGAAAATAAATACTATTGAGCTATGTTCCAATAACAGATCTTATAAACTTAAAAAAAAAAATAATAATAATAATAATAATAAAGCAATTTTTCACTATTTGATTCTGTATTAAAAAACTTTTAATAGAAATTTGATATTTTATTATGTTACATTATGGGATAAATTTTAAATAACACAAAGCTTACAAACGGTACAGTAACCAAATGCAAATATGTCACAACAAAATTTAAACAGAAAATTTATGGTAATTTTTTTTTTTAAATTATTAAATATTCATAATAATAATAATAATAATAATAAAACGATTGTCGAATGCATACTTGCTGTTTCATGCAATCAGTTTCGCTGTACCGTGTTTTCTAAAACATGATATTTAACTAGAGGTGTACGTACTCTTGAATATTGAAATGCGAAAAGAAGTGTAACAGGGTTAAAATAGAATTTTAGCAGCGAAAAACTAGAAAAAGATATTTAATACTTATGAAGAAAGACTTAACATATTAGGATCGGATATATTCTTCTCTTGTACCGTAAGCCACGCCTTTTCACAAATTTTCTAAAACTTTATAATATAAAGCAAAATAATTTTGCATATTTGTAATTAAATCATTTAAGTTTTGTCTTCAATAATCGATGTAGTAAATACCATTGTGATTTATGCATACCAGCGTCACATATAGAGTCAAATAGGAATATGCAAACTAGTTTTTTTTTTAAATAGTGTTTCAGCGAATCAGAGGCGGGGCTTCTTTTCTTTTGAAATTCTTTCACAATCCCTCGCCTACATTGTGATAACTTTACGAAAATATGCCAATTTGTATAATAAACATCGAAATATTGCTTAGGAAACAATAAAAATAACATAAAGGCAAATTAAAATAGTTTTCCGTCAAATTATATAGAAACATTTACTTATAGAGGATACAGATTATAACAACTGACGGCCCCCTAACAGGAATAAAAAGGGAAATATCACTGTAACTCAAAAAATAATGTTAGGAACGAGCTGTAAATTTGGAAACCCATGTTTTTGATGATGCCCGTTCTATTCGTGCAAAAATTAACATAGGTCATAATTCATATTTTTTTCAAATATGAATTTATTAATAATTTTCATAATTAAAAAAATGTTTTTTTAGCAAAAATTTGCATGGATGTTTGGGTCACTTCATTCTAACGAATAAAAAAAAACAGAATTTAAATATCATAACTATTTTGGAAGATATGATTTAATTTTTGTCACATTCATTTAACATTAGCACCCCCAAACTTTGACAGCTTACAACTCTATGAAAAATTGAGCGAAATATATAAACTATACCATTTTCCGTGATGATTTGATCCAAAGAATTCAAATAAATTACAAAAAATGGGGGTTTATATTGAAAAAAATGAAGTTGATGTCAGTTTTAATATGTAGACGACCCCCTAAGTAAAATCTAACTATAACATTATAAACTAGACGTTATTACAAACTGATCGGAACCAGTCGCATGTTTCCACGATAATTTACGGCAAAATTAGGTGGGGGGTGGCGTTTTTTTTTGGGTGACTGTACATCACATCTACCAATTTTTGTCCCATTCGGAGCACCCATTCCACCCCATCTACCAATTTTTGTCTCCACTTCTTCTTGGTGCGTCGTTTTTTTTTTTTTTTTTTTTTTTTTTTCCTTTTGGTTATAGAGTGTATATAAACAAGGGTCGTGCGTGCTCTCTGCCTTTGCCTTTTTTCAGGACACTCTCACGAGTGAGAAGATTTCAAAATTATTGCAACCACTATTCTTATAATATAATCTCTATTGTGTATAATCAAAGCACTATACTCCGGATGTACCAGAAGTATTACTGCATGGAATTCGTGGTGACAAAAAAGACGAAATTTTCTTATCTCTGTGAGTGTACTGAAAAAAGGGCGGAGAGTACAACCCCTGTATATATCGCAGATTTAAACATTATAATTTATTCCGAAGTATTTTTAGCACCGCCTTTATTTCATACCACTTACTTTTAAGAGTAATTTATTCTTATTTCATCGAAGTTATGCATTGGAGAAAACTTTTCTATAAATAATTTGTTGTGAAATAAAGGCGGGGCTGAAAATACTCCGGAATAAATTAAAATGCTGGCATCTATGATAATATATGTAAGATAAAATTATGATGACAACCTACAGTTTACAGTAACGCATCAAAGATCTTTGCTTCGGGTTTTTTAAGCATTATCTTAAAATTAAATAACGTGTATAAGTGAAAAAACTTACATTGAACGCTACGTTTAAGAAATATACACAATTTATTGATAATACCGGATACATTGAAAGTGAAGATAATTAAATGCATGAATTTAAATAAAGAAATTTTTAGCAATTCAATGTCAAATTTAAATTTTTTTGCCATCGTAATTATAAATTCTCTTCATTACATAATGATAGACTTTATTGTAAAATAGTAAAAGTTAAAAGAAAATCTCAATATTAGAAAAAAAGTACATTACTTTTACGTAAAATGCTTTATATTATGATTGACCAGAAATTACTCTATAATGATTATTTAAAGGAATAATCTTAAGCGTATTATATCAAATTAGCTGCGATATTTTATGTTATCAATAAAATTGAAATATATTTCGATTAATATCAGTTTAAAAAATATCATTTATGTTTAAGTTGCATAAAATTCAATTAATTATTTGATAGCGAATATGTCATCTAAATTATATATTCATACGTTCATTTGTTTCTAAATTATACGCAAAAGAAGAAAATAAGAAAACAGGTTGTGACATAAGTTTTGGAATTTAACAGATGTTAACATGATTTCGAAATAGTAAATATAGAAAATTTATTATTTATTATTTAATAGATTGTATCTAAGAGTAAAACTCTATTATTTAATATATATATATATATATATATATATGATTCGCATTATTATTTTACGCAAAGGGAATCTTTTTAAAAATAATTTTCTGCGTTTAAATAAATATAGTGTACCTTTTGGAAATATAATTGAGAGTATACCATTAATATTAAATACTGCTATATTTCTATTGGAACAATAATTAAACAAAGTATAAAACCTAAATCGATAGTTGCCAACATTTGCGTTTTTTGTTCGGAAAATTTATATTATATATTTTATTTTATTACCTTTAAGTGCCTCGGGCGTGCATGTTTGTCTCGCTATGCCGATGCGTTAACTGCCCCGAGCGTGTGTAGACGGTTTGCCAAAGTACGATTCTCTGTTTTACGCTGCGATTCTCATTGCTTAGTAATGCTATTAAATGACCATAACAGTGTTTTTTAAGGATTTACTTATTTCAGAGACGATGGGGAGTGGGGGGAATCGGAAAGGGAATGTTTCTGGAACAGTGAACGCATAACTACACGAGCCTGTGTGAAAAATAATGGCAATGGAAAGCGAATCGGCGAATTTTTCGTCGGCTGGTAAGGGGGTAAATTAGTAAAATCTGTTTTCAAAATTAATAAAATATATCAATAAATAGCTAAAAAGCGTAAAAATTGGCATGTATGCTTTGATCATTTTTAACGCTGTGATTTATTATCATTGGTTTTGTTTAAATTATTTTCTATATCATTTTTATTAAAAGCTGTTCATATTTCATTTTAATCGTGATTCAGTTGCTCATATTTCAAAAATAAAAATTCAGATGTCAATAATCTACATATTTTGAATAGATTTATGGCATCATATATATGATATACTCCGCACATTCTGTAAAATCTATGTTCTTAGAAAACTGCAAAATTCAATGTCTTTGGCCACTTATGCATAAAATTACCAAATGTCGTAAATTTTATCTTTATGACTTAGATACTAAAATAGTGAAGAGTTTTCGGGAAACGGGTTGAAATAATCGACAATTTATTTTAAGATATTTAATAGTTCATTCTCTGTCCTATATCATAATTTATAAGAATTGTATAAAAAAGGGACTTATTATATTTCGTACAAATTAAAATTCCTTTTTAATGCATATTATTTTGTTTACTTTAGCAGTTTTGTAGACATCGGTAGTAATAAAAGAAACAATAATAATATTTAAAATCTTATGAAACCTTTTTATTTACATTACTTCGAAATCATTTTCCAGTAATCAGATTTCAGTTATAAGTGAGTTTCTATGCTCTGTTATAAACCCAATATGGAAACTCTTTACAATGATAAACACTGCCTTTTAACATTTTGTTTTATTAGCTGGTAGACGGAAGGTACCGAGTTAGAACACAGGTCGCAGTCGTCAGCACTACTGTTCGGAGCTTTTCGAGATTTTCTCTAAAACTCTCTTTAATACGAGGAATTTAAGGAAAACAAATCACTACATATTTTATACTGCAATGATCACCACAACATCAAGTTTCTCTTTGAATACCTTAAAATATAGTTGCCAACATTTTAATTTATTCCGGAGCATTTTTAGCCCCCTCTTTAATTCGCACCATTCTATTTATAGAATATTTTTCTCCATAACTACGATGAAATATGAAAAAATTACTCTTAAGGGAAAAGTGGTATGAAATAAAGGCGGGGCTAAAAATACTCTGAAATAAATTAAAATATTGGCAACCCTGTTGGAATATGTGCTTATAGTATGACCTAATGTGTAATTTCTAAATTTTATAATTTATTCCTGAGTACTGACAGTCTCTCCTTCATTTCATACCATTACTTTTGTAGAGTAATTTTCTTCACTATGTAGCTGGGATAAAATAGGGGGGGGGGAGGAGGTTATTCTACTCTTCATAAAATGTGGTATGAAAAGAAGTGCTCTGGAATAAATTATAAAATTTGAAACTGTGCTCATAATAGCTTTTATTACTACTACGAATAAAAATAATCAGGGTAGTCTTGTCTGTTTAAGCAAACTTGGCAACTGTTTAAAAAAGAAAATTAAAAATAAATGGAAAATTTAATTTATAATTTGGTATATTATTACATAGTTCTTATTGTAAATATCAATATATTTTAATAGTATCAGTAAAATAATATCTAACGAAGCTTATAAACGGAGCAATAAGGATCAGTTGTCTAAATTGGTGGTCGATAAATTTTTCGACTTCAAGCATCACTAAATTCTTATCTTAAATTTCCAAGAAATACTAGTATGATTTAATAAGAAAGATAAATACAATTGAAGAAAAGTAAATAGAATCCGTTTTCATATACCGGAAATTATGCTTATTAAAACTTAACATTTTTTAATATGAAAATTGATTATAACTAATTCATCAATTTTTCGGCTCCATCAAGGGTGGTAGAGTGATTTAGAGGAAAATACGAGTAGGTGAAAATGGATTACCATTTTAATAGTATTTTGGATCATAGTGTATTCGAGGACGGCAAACTTGAAGTGTTTGTTAATGCGTTGTAAAAAATTGTTACAAATAAAAAAAAAAAAAGAAAGAAAAGAAAGAAAGAGAAAAAGAAAAGAAGATTAAGAAGCATCTAGATGCAAAATTTATAGTTAGAATAATAATAATAATAATAATAATAATAATAATTCTATATTCTCCAAATGCAATTGCGATTAAATAAGAAAAAAAAATAATCTAAAAATATACTGGTGTAAAAAAGAAGGCATGGCTAATGATACTACAGAATATTAATTCGGATGTTGGCAAGTATGACTAACTAACTATATTCCCCTACCGGAAATGAAATTAGGTTTTCACTCTGCTTCGTAAATTGATTACATAATTCGTAATATCCATTTTTCCCGATTATTCCATATTCCCTACCATTGTTCTATTTTAACCTTTTCATTATCAATATTTCTTTTTCTGAAAAATGAAATAAGTATTAAATAAATTATCAGAATGTGTTTCCTTCAATAGACGGTGAATTTTCTCAGCTGACAATTCGATCCGCATATTCATTACTGTTATAGGTCTAAAAGACAAAAACAGAAAAAAACCTTCATAAAAGAATTTCGCATTTTATTTTAAATTGGCCTTGGGACATACTATATGTCACAGTGGCAGCGAAAGGGTTAAATTACACTATAGTTTTATAATAAACTTTGCGTTATTAATTATCGATTTTCTTCGATTTAACAAGAAAATAAAAATAAAAATTAGCATTTTTTAACCTACAAGAGGCTCCATTGATGTTGTAAGATGGTTACTGTAAGACTGAGAGCAGATTTTATTTCAACAGGAGTATAGTGTTTCATTTGTTGTTCCAAAATTAAATGCTTTTTGAATAAATATTTTGTTGAAAATTAAACCAGAAACTCATTATTTATTCTCTAGGTGACGGATATTGACTATTTTTTGAGTATCAAAAACCAAAATTTTGATTTGAACTGAAATGCAGAGGTAAAACTGTTATCGCAAGATAGATCGAAAATTAATGTAGCTTTTCTTTTTATTCATGCTTAAATTGCTATCCCCCCCCCTCCTTTTTTTTTTCTTGCCTTGTTTCATTGTTTTTTTTCTTTGTGATAATGTATGTAAAATCTATCTAATATAAAATTTGACATAATTTGACATAAATCTGACATAAAATTTTAGTTTAATTTCGAAAAAAAAAAAAAAAAAAAAAAAAAAGAGAAAAGAGAAAAGAAAAAAAGAAAAAGAAATAGAATAACATGTAGATTTTTCTTTGGACCGTGCAACTTTTATCGTGACTAACTAGTGCTCCACTAACCATCATTTGGCGACTTCTGCCCTAGAAAGTGAAAACACGTATGACCGGCAATCGGAAATCCTGTTAAAAGATGAAACCCACGTATAAAAAGTTGACGTAAGCTTATAACAAAATAAACGATTTTGATAAATAATTAACTACGACTAAATATTCTGACAAAATAAAATAATTAAAAAATAAAAATTGATTTATTTAACCATAGCTGCTAGCATTTCGAATTTTTAATGCCAAATTATCACTACAGTTTTTTACTGAAATCTGACATATTTGTTTAAAATGAAATTCAAAATTTAATAAACATAATTTATACGTCTCATTAATATAATAAAACCAATGTAACATTTAAAATGAGATAATAAATAAAAAAATTTTAAAACTTTAAAAATACATTTTAATTAAAAACATTAAAATACACGACAGACGTTTCGGCTAGAACACTAGCCCTCCTCAGTGTCAAACATACAAGCACAACATTTACAAAAATTCATAATACATCATAACAAGATTATATATTCAGGAGGAATAGCTTTAGCCTCGTTCAAGGCTAAATTCAAAACCATTAAGGAAAACTTTTGAAATGATGTCTCCAGGGAAAACTGGAAACTATGGACTAACACTGCGTATATTAACACTGCCTTTTTAAGTCCTGAATTACTGTATTTATGACTAATTCAGTAGATGCATGTAATTTCATGTTATATTTAGCAGGGACTGATTTAGACCGGGGCACACATTATTTACACTTACACCATTATTTTTTAAGCAATACTTTCCTCTTATAATAAACGAAAAATTCTCATTAAAAATTATTTTAAGAGAATTCTGGTGTCTAATAACCATAAATAAATTCGATTGTTTTACACCGTTCATTTTTTATAAAAATAATTTCCTAGTCAAAACGTGGCCTTTTCTATGATATGTAGTAAAAAATAATTGTAAAAATATTCCGGTGAGAGAGTGCCCCGGCTTAAATCAGGCTCTGATATTTAGCATAGATGCCAACATTTTAATTTATTCCGGAGCATTTTTAGCCGCGCCTTTAGTTCGTCCCACTTTATTTTTAGAATATAATGCCCTGGAAAAAATTATAAGTTCGATTTAAATAGACAGTTAAACTAGGATTTATGCAAATTTGTCGGATGGGAAAGCAATAAAAATACAAAGTATGCGAAAGATTTGTTAATTATAAAACACTTTAATTAAAATCTAATTTAAAATATTCGAACTAATTATCATATTAGATATTAATATTATTTGCTGATGGAAAAATGCATAAGATCGTCATTTTTTTGGAGGGATAAGTATATTTTCTGCGATTTGCGAAAGCACGAAATATAAAAGGCAACCTAACACCTCATTTAGAGTTACTTAGATCTGCTAACTATGCTAGTTTATCCGTAATGGTAATAGGCCCCGCCTTTTATTCACACCATAATAGTTGTAGAGTAATATTCAGCAGTATGTTCTCATGATTAACTAAGAAGACTATTTCTATACAACTCTTCTGGTGTGAAGAAAAGGCGAAGCTTAATACTATTACGGATAAACTAGCATAGTTAGCAGGTCTAGTTACTTTAAGTTTTTTCTGTGCTAGTCACAACGATGCCAAGACAGAAACATGTGGCCGATGCAGAACGCGGGAAAATCTTAGGAATGAAAGCGAGTGGAATGAGTGGTGCAGCTATTTCTAAATCTATCGGTAGGTCTAAAACGGTAGTCAATATATATAAATATATACAGTCAAACTCCGATATAACGCCCCCCGAAATACCGCCAAACCCGTTTAACCGCCACATGTATGGGTAAACAAATCTTCTAAATAGGGACTATAATGTAAAGTATCCGTTATAACGCCAACTCGATGTAGCGCCAATCAACATTTTCCAAAAAGTTATAATTTTTTGTTAAAATTAGCATTTTTTTTTTTTTTTTTTTTTTTTTTTTTTTCAGTCAAGCGCTATGCTTATTGCCGCTCTTTTGACGCATTCTAACTCATTGTATCATGGGATGATAAAACAGAGAAGAAATCTTTCTGCGGTAAGAGGTGTATTTTGTGATAAGAGGTCAGAAAAAATTAAATGCTATTATTTCAGAGTATGAACTTGCTCATGTCTATAATATGATTGAAAGTGGTTTATTGCATCGTTTGCAACCCGATAAAACAATATCAATTAGATCTGTTAGAGAATGTAAGAAAATTAAAGATCGCGTCTCGCTTGTGTTTTACACGAATGTTGATAGATCTGACAAACGACCCTAAACTGTTATTGGTAAATCTGCTGAGCCAAGATGCTTTAAAAATTTCATTCCTGCTTTATATGTGGATTATGTGAATAACAATAAAGCATGGATGACTGCAATTTTGTTTCAAAACTGGCTAGTGAATTTTAATACTTAAATGAGGAGAAAAAAAGCGTCAGGCATCATTGATATTAGATAATGCATTCTGTCATAAAGTAACTCCAGCCAGCAATATCCGATTTAATTTTTTACCTCCTGATTGCACTGGTGTTTTACAGCCTTTAGATGCCAGAATCATAATTTTTTCAAAGCACATTATTGGAAATATCATATCAGACACATTGTTGACCGTATCAGTAAAAATGATTTTTCTGCTCTTTTCCTAAAAGATTCGATTTGTTGATGAAAAAAGCGTGGGAGGAAGTTTCTACGGAGACTATAGTTAACTGCTGGAGCCATGCAGGCTTAAAAAAATAGTGAAAAATCTAGTGATGAACTAAACACTGCAGAAATTAAAGATTAACAAGATGATATAAACAATTTAACTTGCATGCAGCATCCTCTCGCTGCAACTGAATATATTAATGTAGACAAAAATGTTCCAGCATTTGAAGAAATGAGTCAAGAGGAAATTGTCGGATTAATAACAAATAACGACCCAAATTCGATTTCATCTGAAGAGGAAATTCAGATTGAAGAAGAAAAAATTAAATCTGACGAGCAAAAGACTGCATTAACAAACAAAGTATATATTAAGAAAAAAATTAAACGGATAAAAAGATGTTTGATAATCTTTTAATTTTAGATAAACACATTGAGCACATTTCCGTACCAAAAATTAAATAAAAAAAAATACTCAAGCAAGTATTTTAAAACACTTTTCTCCTGCGTAAATATAATAACTACGCAGATCGAAATAAAATACTAGTTATTACTTATTCAGTGCTATGATCCTCAAATTTTCTAATGCTTGTAATATAATGAGGTGAGAATATTTAATTTTATTTCATTTACACAGTTAGGATTATAATTCGATATAGCGCCAAATCCGTTATAACGCCATATTATTATGCGTACCGATGATGGCACTAAATCGGGGTTTGACTGTATATAAATTTTATAACTTCAAAATATGTTAAATGCAAACGTCCAAGAAGACCAAATGCACTTTCAAGGCGCCAAAAATCGACTGTTTTTCGATGGACGTGCGACAAAAAAAATTCTCCGAAATAGTTCGTGCTTTAAGCCTACCAGATATTAGCTGAACTGGCCGCAAAGTTTTAAATTCCAACCCGAGAGTACAGTTCATAAAATTACAAATTCAACCACCCTTAATAAAGAAGCATAAATTAGCTCGCTTACAATTTGCTAAAATGTTTGTTTCGCTTGAAGATAAATGGACGGATATAGTGTTTTCGGATGAAAAAAATTTAATTTTGATGGGCCAGACGGCTTTAAAAAATACTGGCTTGATATTAAAAATATAAAACCTTACTTTTCTAAGTGACCAAATGGAGGTGGATCAGAAATGATACTGGGAACGTTTGCTGCTATTGGCACGCTACCAATTGTGGCAATTGATTTCAAAATGAATGCAAAAATATATAAAGGTATGCTGGGTGATACTTTGTTTCCCGGTACTCCACTAGGAGATTGGACATTTCAGCAGGATAACGCTAAGATCCATGCTGGTCATTCCAGAAAAGCTTGGTTTGGAGTAGATTAGGTCCAAGTGCTTGATTGGCCATACAGCAGTCCGGATGGAAAATATTTGGGATATACTTGAGCAATCTGTTTATAGGGACACATGGCAATATTGAGAGAAAGATGAACTCATTAATGCGACCAGGGATGCTTGGATATTGCTTGGATATATATGTATATATATATATATATAAACTTTATCTCGACTTGCTGCGACGATGACTTATCGGCTGATAAATCATTGAAAGAAAGGTGAATTTATAGGATTTTTAATTCACAAATCATCAACCTTATATTTATTTCCAAGATGAAGTGCAATCAGGTTTCTAAACTGCCATTTAGTATTTTGATTATATTTGACTTATGTTCATAACCTAAGTTTATGTTTTTTCTATTTCCTTAGTAAGAAAGTGTGGCGTTAAATTTTTCGTGTTGAACTAAGTTTTATACTTTATTTGTTAATATATTTTGCGGCTTTACGCTTTTTCTAGGGCTTTATGAACTGCGATAAAATAAGAAAATTTTACTCTTAAAGAAAAAAAAAATGGTATAGAATAGGAAGGCAAGGTTAAAAATGCTCCTGATTGGGTTTTGTTGTTGAGATTACGGCCGATTGATTGCACTAGGACCCTACGCCTGAGGGGGATTGTCCTCCGTGATGTCTTTCTAAGGGATCTTAGCCTGTATTTACACAAGTTTCAGAGAAAACCACGGAAAAATATGAAATACTAGGACGACGAGCGTGATCAGTAATCGAACCCGGCACCTCACATCTACGAGCTTTGAACGCAGAACCGCTCGACTGCTCAAAAAGTAGAAATGCTCCGGAGTAGATTGAAATGTTGGCAACTCTGTATCAGTAATGCAGAGCTGCCAACCTAATCCGGAGGATTGTTAGAACCGCCCCTTTTTCCACACCACTTAATTTTTTGAGTAATCTTCAAATATATTTGCGATGAATTAAGAAGAAAAATACTCTAAAAAAAAGACTGGTGTGGAGAAAGGGGCGGGTACTAACAATTTTCTGTATTAGGTTGGCAACTATGGTATAGTAATAGAAAATCCGGATACATTTTCACCATTTTTGTAGTGCATTAATTTTCAAAACACCAAACTACTTTATATAACATCTGTTAAATAAATATTATACCCACTTAGAATGTGTAATATAATACATTATTCTTAGTATTATAAGTATTATATTTATTTTTCAATTTATACAACAGCATTCATTAAAATGGGCGACAACAGCTGATATTTACTGAATTACTATCGGGAAGATGAACGCAAAAATATTGATTTTGAGTACTGTAGAAAATAATTTTTTATGAATTTGTATCAATGAATAGATTGAATGATATTTAATTTAAATACAGATCTTGAACTAAACGTCTATTGGTAATACATAAATAGATAAAATATTCCTTTATTTTCCTAAATATTCCAAACTGCTTTGTTAAATATAAGTAGTTTAATATTTACGTTATTCAACTTTCCTTTTACATAGTTCTGTTAATTATTTCTCTTTTCAAAGGAAGCAATATGCTTAATAGACTTAAGGTTTTTTCTTCTTTTTCGCTTTATATAATGCAAGATGAGTGTGGGACGACAAAACGACTTGCAAGCAATTTCATCATACTCAGTAATTTATTTAGTGTAGCTACATATTCTCTGGGAATAAAGCCACCTGCTTACATAGAAGAAAGAAGGATAAAAAATATATATAAATACAGTAAGCTTACTTTGTATAACAAAAAATATGGAGGAGGTAAAAATTGTATTTAAACTTCTTAATAAAAGAACTTGTTTCAAACAATTGATAATTAATTTTTATGCATAACGCTTTTTTAACAGTGAAAAATCACTTTTGAATGCATGAAGAAAAAAAAAAAAAAAAAAAAAAAAACTTTTTACTTTAATTATAAAGAAGGGTTATTAGGTAGCTCAACATTTAACTATAATTAATATTACCGTAATTTTCTGGATGTAATCCGCAGGTCGAGTGAACCAGTTACACCAGAAAGTTTAACTAACAGAAAATGCAAAATTTCTCTGAAAAGTACTTGTTTCAAATTTAATTTTATCCGTTAATTAAAATTTGTGGTGTGAAACTGATTTATCTACCTGCGGATAATATGCAGAAAATTACGGGAAATAGCATAGCTGGTAACATTTATAATTTATTTCGGAGTATTGTTAGACCCGCCCTTTTTTCGCATCAATATATTTTTAAAGCATTTTTCTTCTTATTTCGTCGTTAATACATATAGTAGAAAATTCTCTAAAATCACAGTGGTTTGAAAAAAGGGCGGGGCTCATAGTACTCCGAAATAAGTTACCAGGTATGTAAATAGTAACAATAAACACTCTTTCCAAAATTCATATCTGTATGATCTAATCATATCGTTATTATAAACACAACTGAAAGGAAAAAAATTAAACGCATTCCTTTTTTTCAATTAATAAATAATTATTGTGTCAATACTAATCGAAGAGTGTGCTGCAGCAGTATGTCAATTGTTTCGCGCATCTTAAGAAAATAAATTAAAAATAGATGAAAGTCGTGGATAAGAAGCTAGAAATAGTAAGCCTCATTTCCAAAATTAATGCTTGTTTTAGAAGAATGCGCCGAAAAATTCGTTCTGCAATTTTGCTTCCCATTAGGTAGAAAGCGCAAATCTCTGTCAATACTAGTCACTGAATTTTGTCAGAACCAGAGCCTGATTTAAGCCGGGGCACTCTCTCACCGGAATATTTTTACAATTATTTTTTACTACATATCATAGAAAAGGCCACGTTTTGACTAGGAAATTATTTTTATAAAAAATGAACGGTGTAAAACAATCGAATTTATTTATGGTTATTAGACACCAGAATTCTCTTAAAATAATTTTTAATGAGAATTTTTCGTTTATTATAAGAGGAAAGTATTGCTTAAAAAATAATGGTGTAAGTGTAAATAATGTGTGCCCCGGTCTAAATCAGTCCCTGGTCAGAACTCGATTCCAGAGAAAGCAGTTTATTTTGATCACTCTACACATACTTGTCAACATCATACTTATAAATCGGAAGATTTTTAGTACACGCCCCTTTTCCCATACTACTTTAATTTTAGAGTAATTATCGTCAAATGTAGTTACGATTAAATAAGTATAAAATTACTCTGAAAAATGACTGCTGTGAAAAACAAGGCGGGTACTACAAATCTTCCGATTAGTAATGAGATGGTTGGCAGGTATGCTTATAATTGCCAACTTAGCACCTTTTGCCTAGCGGAAAATTTTAATAAAACTCTTTATTTTACTTTATGAATAAAATTCATTGCAGTTCATTGATTAAATAAAATAAATATTTCTATTAAATATTTCAGGTAACCAAACGGTGCTAAGTTGGCAACATGTTCTACACTTTTTTTTTTTTTTTTTTTTTAACACATACTATCTGAACTGGGATTTAAGAAAACAAGGGATGACAAAAAATGTCAAACTCGTGCAATTAAAAATATCCAGATAGTTATAAAAAAATTATAAAGCTATGCAGTACACTTAAAATACACTTAACCTTTTTGCACTGAAGACGGTACGCTTAAGGCTACCGAAACAGCTGTATGCATCGCAAATATTTTTCTTTTGGCGTTTCTGACGTAGTAGTTTATTCGGGTTTTAATATTCCAACGCAAAGTCTCCTGTTATTATTTGTTATTGTTATCATTCTACAGTTCCTCAAACATAAATTAAAAGCTTTTACAAAATTTTAAACTTTAAATTTATCTTTCTTGGACTCCAAATTTCGGGAATAAATAAGTACGCATAATGCTCCATGCGAATTTCTTTTCACCCAATAATTTTAAAAATTTGTATGAATGTTAGTCAGTGTATTTTTCACGAAACTAAGCATTCATTTTTAAATCAAGAAAATATTACCTGTATTACGAAACCTCAAATTCAATCGCAAGCCATGAAAATGTCAAAATTTGCACTTTTATAGAACAAAGTATTGGTTTCATAAAAAAATTCTACTTCCGGTTTTCGATGGATTTACACATTTTGAGAGGTTCATAACACCATTTGACCATTTTAAAATATATCTGTCTGTATATGTGCGACACAAATTTTGCGGTGATTGTATCTCACAAAATAATGCATATAACTGCATATAAATTTATATGCAGATGCACTTTCACATATATAGTGCCTTTCAATTTTTGGTAGCAATCGCTCATTATAGGTAGCAATGCTATTTAACGATTTCCGATAGTTAAGAGAAAGTTAAATCTCAGGTTCTGTTGCGTTTATAGAACAAAACTTGATTTGTGAGATGTCCATCATGAGACAATATGCTGATTCAATTTTGTGTAGATCGTCGATAGGTGGCGCTGTTACAGTATAATTTCCCCAGAGAATGGGAAGGCTATATCTTAGATTCTACTGTTTAAAATTGCACGAAATTTGGTATATGAGAGAAACATTATACTAAATTAATTTGGGTGCATATCGGCCAACATGTGGCGCTACTGCGCAGTAATTTACATCGTGAATAGGAAGCTTAAATTTAAAATTCTATGGCATACAACTGCATGACGTTTGATATGCGAGATAACTAATATAAAAACAAATGCTGAGTTAATTCAGTTGTATATCGGCCGATAGGTCGACTTGATATTCTGAGAATTATGCTGATAAATAAACTGTACATCCTTTTCATAAATAAATTAGAATTTTCTTGGTGCAAACATTTTAAAAGCAAACGTTCTGTTTTTCTCGAATTTCAATCAAAATTATTGACTAATAATGAAAAGATACATAATATTCTTTAGAGAAAAAAATACATTGAAATATATATTTTCATACGTAAAGCCGTACTTTATGATACATTGTTTTACCGTTTACTTTTGCTGATTAAAACACCTTATTCTATTTATTTTTATTATTAGTAGCTTCTTTTCTGCAGTTTTTCCTTTATTCACTTAATAATAGCTTTCTACAAAAAAAAAAGACGTTATTTTATCACGCTGTTACCTTTTTATGGCTCGCAATAAATTTAAGTGGGAAAAATAAAACTCTTGGTAAATAATATTTTAAAGAAAACATTCAGTGTATTTATATTAATTAGGTAAAAGAAAAATATTAAAATCTTGGTAAAAGGCTATAATAAAAGCGAGAGATGATATGCATCATTCTATGCTGTATTTTTAAAAATCGGTTTCGCGTGTGTTTTTATTTTTTAGAATGTTATGCATACGTGCGATGTTTGTTTTGATTCTCATTTTGTTGAATCTCATAGGAATGATATTATTTTGTAAATAAACATAATTATATGCATTTTAATTAAAAAGATGAAAAAATTAGGGATTGTATTAAACACTGATAAATATTATTTTTGCATGAATATTTATTTCGGTAGTTTAATTTAAGTAATAAATACGGGAAAGTATGTGTTACATATTAAAGTATAATTAAGGTAAATGTAGTGCAGTTTTTAATAGATGAATATTATGCATTTTTTATTTAAATTTAAAAGATCTTCGTATAGTTATGTTTATATTTGGTGGGAATAAATGAGCATGTATAAAACAATGCGTAGTTCTACATAATTATTATTATTATTTTCTAAATCGTGCCATATTTTATATCTGGCATGATTCATAAAAGGAATCATTTGAATGATTCCTTTGTGAATTTTTCATGCTTTATTTATGAATTTCGTTCTTTCTTATATATATATATATATATATTTGAATATTTGCAATTTTCTTTTCTATTCTGTTTTAAGATATACATATATACATATACATATGTATATATGTATATATTATCGTCTAAAATACCTTGCAAATATTTATTTTTAATGATTTCGTGTATTTATTATAGCTTCTAAATTTTCATCATAAATATCTTTGTAGTATCAATGATATTGATATTACTTCAATAATATCATTATTACTGCATTCATACAATAGTTTTATGAAATAGTTCACCATTTTTTTGTCATGTGTAAAATACATTCTCATTTTAGACATTTTTTATTAGAATAAAAAAAAAAAAAAAAAAAAAAAAAATCACCAGCAAGCGTGATTTACATAAAATAAAACAAAGCAAGTATTTTTAATTTTCATTTACACATGCATCAGCATTAGTAATTTTACATGCAATAACTTTCAGAAAACAGTAAGGAAGGTTCAGTTAAGGAATACACTAATGGCATAATTCCCCACTTTTACATAAATATGTGCTATGACCCTATAGAAAGGTCACCATGGAGGGCATTTGATTCATAGCCCAGCACTCTAGCCTAGTCAGTCAGCTTTAATCCAACCAACCAACCGTCCCGATTTTAACGCTTTTTGGCTGTCGGAAAACTTTTACGAAGGTTTTATATATTTTCATAACAGTTTTTATTGATTTGTTAAAAAAAAAAAAAAAAAAATCTTTAAAAATTTACGGTAGCTTAAAAGTTGGCGGCTATGATTAATGGTCATAAATACTATCAGGGATCTAATCAGGAAACTATTTTTTTAGAAAAAAAAAAGAATGAGAATGTCGTACGTTTTATAACAGCGCCCCGGCAGAAGGTTAAATAGTGATATCAGTTTTGCCTGTGTCAATTAGGTTTTAAAACAACGCTATTGCAAAATAATCCAATTCCGAAAAGCTGCATAGAATCTATGTCATAAATAAGATAAATGTCATAATTTAAAAATAATATGCTGGTAGTGTGCTCCAATATTAATCAGGCTCTGCTTCTATCAGGGATGGAACATTTTGACGCAGAACTTATAACACTGTTAATAAAACGTTTTCTACTTCTTGAACCAATGAGTTTTTAGGTATAGGATTTTTTAAACAAATACTAGTATGATCAGGATGCCATTTCCATCCTTGTTTTTTGTATCAATTGTTGGGAACGTGCTCTAAGAGCTGTCAACCAAATCCGGAGGATTATTAGAACCGCCCCTCTTTCCACACTACATAATTTTTAGAGTAATTCTCTTCAATTGTATTTAAGATGAATTAAGAAGAAAAATACTGTAAAAAAAGACTGATGTAGAAAAAGAGGCGGGTATTAACAATCCTCCGGATTAGGTTGGCAACTATGCGTTCTAAGTAAAACAAAAAGGTGATTACTTCGATTTTTAAAATTGAAAAGTTAATAATTCAGGCATTCAGCATACATTATAAACAAGGTTCTCTTATATTAACTTATAAATTTCATGAATTCATTTTCTTAAATATTTAAATTTATGAAATATCATCTTCTCACATCTTCTCAAAATTCTTAAAATACTTAAATTTTCTTTATCTGAATTTTGCCTTTTCAAATGATCACATAAAGTTTTATTTCATGTATGAAATGATTATTGTTGTTGTTATTTTTATCTGTATTCGTCCTTAAATTATTTTTTTATGTAAATGTCACATATTATATTTAAATTATTCCCGTATTCATTAATATTTCAAGATATTTCTGATATAAGAAAAAACTATAGAGATAGAAACAGTGCACATGCACTAAACACGAGTTCTAAAGCGATTTTAATACTATTTTTTCGGCATATTGAAACAGTTTTTTAATGTGGATGGAGACATTGACAAAAATATTGGGTAAGTTTAGGATGATATAGTCTATTCTTCATTTAAATTTATAAAATCAATTTATTTCCAAAAAATATATGTCTAGTTTCATTTATCTGAAAGGAATAATTTGAATATATATATATATATATATATATATATCTTTAATTTTGTTTATGATTACACATTTAACATTAAAAATTACAAATAAATTTAATTTATCAATCACTCACTGGTTATTTTCTAACATCTGACTTAGGAGAATGAAGCTTTTGTGAGAGAATTAGTATACTGATTTTAATGAAATATAAAAGTATATGACAAATGAAAAGAGAAAACTTCAAAATAATCTCGTAACAAAAATAAAAGAAAGAGATGCAAATAAATGAATGCCTAAAATATTTTTAAAGAAATCAAAAACAGCAGATAAATTCTGTTTCAGAAATAACTTGGCAGGAATTAAAAAAAAAAAAAAAAAAAAAAAAAAAAAAATCAACAATCATACCTGCCAACATTCTAATTTATGTTAGTACCCATTTCTTTTTATCACACCAGTCATTTTTCAGAGTACTTTTCTTCTTATGTAATTGTAATCACATTTGGAAAATATTATTCTTATAAGGTGGCATGAAAAAAATGGGCGGGTGCTAATGATGCTACAGAACATTAATTAGAACGTTGGCATCGGAGCATTTTTTGTCCTGCCTTCTTTCCATACCACTTTTCTTATAAGTTTTTTTATTTTATTTTATTGTAGTTATATGTTATAGAAAATTATTTTATAAATTAATAAGTGTAATATTAAGGCAGGGCTAAATATTCTCCGAAATAAGTTAAGGAAGTTGGCAGCTCTGTATGTATGCAAGAATTGTAGAAAGTCCAGAAAAATATGTAAAAAAAAAAAAGAAAAGAAGGAAAAGAAAATAGAAATTTATCAAATAATTTAGTAATTCAAAATTTACAGTATTACGGTATTTTTTAAATTTAAGTATGGCAGCTATTTTTTTATATTAAATAACTTTTTTAGTATTATGCTGCAGAGAAATGTAAGTATGATTGAAACTGACAGGGAAAGGGCCTAAAGCCTATTATCAACCATAAAAATTCTGTGAAAAGGGATGAATACTAATAAATTAAAAATACAGTTGCAGTATTATTTAGCGAAGTTGCCAACTTTTATAATTTATTCCGGAGCATTTTTCGTACTCTCCATCTTCTCACACCGATATTTTTGAAAAGTAATTATCTTCTTATTTAATCGTAGTCATATATTGGAGAATATTATTCTACATAAATTGTGGTGTGAATAAAGGATGTGTACTAAATATGCTACGGATTGAATTCATACCTGCCAGCACCCTAATTAATATTTCGTAGTATTGTTGTTCCTTTTTTTTTCCCACACTAGTATTTTTGAGAAGCATTTTTATTATTATTTATTCGTAATTATATTTGGAGAATATTATTCTCCTAAATAACTGGTGTGAAAAAAGAGCGGGACTAACAACAGTATGAAATATTAATTATTATGTTGACAGGTATGTAAATTAAAAATTTGGTAGCTTGTATTTAGTTACATTTTTCAACCCAGAAAATGATTTTAAAAACAGTAAAAATTTTAAACTTACGCGCATAAACATGCAAAATAAATAAATAAGTAAATATTAACATTCATATTTATTTTAGACAATATTCCAGCATTCATAACATAAATCAGTAATATTCTTAACTTGAATTATTGAATTTCGACAAAGTTAAATATCTCAGATATATCACGTACAATGCTTTTATTTTATTTTATCTTTTTTTAGCAGAACGAAATACGATGTAATCTTATAAATCTGGTAGCAAAAAAACATCCACGACTCAGCGTATGTAAAAAGCACTACAAAACGAATAAAACGTCCTCATCTATTGTGAATAGCAACAAAATTCATATGACAATACTGACGCACATGTCTAGAAGAAGCTTTTCAACGAATAAAACCGTACAGATATAAAATCATACATACTTCGATTGTGTTTTCTATTGGCCATATCAAAATTCAGTATTTTCCAATAAATATTCTGCCTGCATTGAGATGGATTTTTAGATTTTTTTTTTTTCGCATGATGCATGAAATATATAGCTTAAAAAAAAAAAAAAAAAAACATGCTTTTTAGTATAGTTATAGTTGAAAAAAATATTTTAAAACTGCTTTAAAATAAAAGACTTAAAAAAAAAAAAAAAAAACATGCTTTTTAGTATAGTTGAAAAAAATATTTAAAAACTGCTTTAAAATAAAAGACTTAAAAAAAAAAAAAAAAAAATGGAAATCGTTACTGTTTCGCATTATAAAATATAAACATTAAAAATTCTAGTGGCATTCCATATTCAATGCGTGCTCTTCAGAGTGTGCTCTACAATACCTTGCTCATCAGAGAGTTAAGTCACCTAAACGGAAATCTATCAACTAGTACACGATTTTTTATTAGCGATGATTATGAATAAGTTTTTAAATATCCCGGATGAGACACATATCACATTTTTAAAAGGCTACTTTATTAATGGTTTGCTACGAGTCAGAATGCAAGTCGAAACGTTCAAGTTAATCTTAAAATAATTATAAGCAAGATCTGTCAAAACCTTTTTTACAAAATAAAAGGGAACGATACTCATCCAGATGAGCTATATTTACAACAGAACCTGCGATCGTGTTTTACTCTGAGTTGCAGAAAAGTGAACTAACTACAAGCAGTGAACAAGCAGAGAAATATAGAAATTTCATTTAAACAAACACTTTTATTGTAACTAAAAATTAATTATTCATAGTGATGGACAAGTATGGCTTTGCACAGTTCACACTAGTGAATTATACCTGGCATATTTTCTCAAAGATTCCTGATGCATTTCAGCGTTCCTAAAATGTTAGGAATTTAAGGAATCATTTTGCTACATTGTCACCACTATTTTAAATGAACATTTATTTACATAATACTTAAACATTAAAACCTTGAAGAAAAAAGTTTTTAACAATGGTGGTGGCAGTATAATAAAAGGCGAGTAAATGTTTAGGAATGCTGCGAGGCCTGATTTCACTCATCCGCTGAAACAACGATCCCTTCCATGTTGCTCGGAAACTTGGCAACAGTTCAAGCGATAGACAACGCCACCTGGTATAGATTGCACAACTTTTTTATTCAACTATAACTAATAATTTTAAGAAGTGATTTATGATATATATATATATATATATATATATATAGAATCGACGTTTCTTTCATTCTAGTCGTCTTTTATGTATATCAAATCCCACTTTAAAAAATTTTTGCTGGCTGTTGAATAAAAGAGTCGCTCAATCTGTACAAGGTGGCACAGTCTACCGCCAGAACTGTTGCCAAGTTTCCGAGCCACTCGGAAGGCATCTAGTTTAGGAGGCTATGATACAATATCGACCACTAATTTTTAATTATAATGTTTTCCTAAAATCATCAAAAATTGATCGTTTATCATGTACATCAAACATCACTTCTCAAAATTATTGGTTATTATTGAATAAAAAGATATTTGGCAACACTGCCGACGGGTGACCCGTATACTAATGATTTCATACGCCCATATTATAAAAAATCAATCCCTGGGGTGAGTATAGAGGCAAATCACAGGTCCACCATGTCCAGTCTATCGTGTAAGACATGTAGCATTCTGGAAATTTCTAACCGCGGGGAAAGTTTGAATTGGTTTTCCATCATGTGTGAATCGTATGCCTTTTTTTTTTCTGAAGTGAGCAGACAGCAACAAACCAGGAAGCACTTACACCGAATTATACGACTGCCAGAAGATTAGGCTAAAAGTTAATGTTGCCAAATTTAGGTACTTTCGTATTCAATAATAACCAATAATTTTGAGGAGTTATGTTTGATATACATGATAGGCGATCAATCTTTGATGACATTAGGCAAAAATTACAATTAAAAATAAGTGGCAACCAAGCGATCAACGACGATACCTGTCCACACGTTAACGAAATATCTCTCAGTAATTACATGGAGCAGTTCAGTGGGTGCTGCGCGAAAGTGCCTTTTCTGATAAGCGAGCGAATAAGTGTGAGCTTCACTAGTGAATAACAGTATGACAGAAAACTACGGGTTCTTCGTTTTTATCTGGAGCATCCATCTCAAAACGCACGGACATTTATCAAAGCTTAAGCATTTAATCCTTTGCACGCAGAAGGGCTATAGGCTATCTTCACGTAGAATAATTCTATAACATACAACAAGGCTGGCTTCCAACGCTCGAGTATAGTCGGCAGCAAAAGTATCTGAGCACTAGACAATAATTCTGATATCGGAAAAGTACACTTAATACTGTTTTGTTACATAAATCTTTGTCGAATCATGTTCTTACACTGTGTAAGATCATGACTCGACAAGGATTTATTTAATAAAGCAGTATTAAGTGTACATTTTTTAGACAGGGATTATTGCTAGTGCTCGGATATTTTTGCTGCCGACTGTACTTGTGCAAGAAGCAATTGTAAACACATGGAATAAAATTTCTTCCGTTTCTGATGTGACATCCCATTTCATGGATGTCCCATACTAGTATTTGAGATAACAAACTAGTCGGTTTCGTACAATCTTCTATGAATACAATGTAAGGCGACGTCTCGGAAATTGCTCTTGGTACAATCTTCGCGCGTAATGTCTATTTACATTTTCTCGACCATGTATTTTGTAATCCATCGTATTATATACGAAGTCATTCTGGATGATGTTATTCTGGTTGGTTGGTTGGGTTTTATGTCACACCAGGACTGACTTTTACCTTCTGGTCTATTTTTGAAGTGTCTTTTCTTCTGATACTCAGAATGAAATGCATCTCTAGATTTCATAGTAAATATTGTTCAGCTTAATGTGTGCAGGTATTTTTTTTTTGTAAAAATACTCTTGAGACATCTTGTACATTATTTTAAATTTCCCATAAAAAACTATTTTAAACTATATTATATTACTTATTATTATTATTATTATTATTATTATTTTATTTAAAATCGAGTTAATGAAAATAGCTACATTCTCTGAATTTAAACCATGCAATCCTGGTTATTTGTGTTATCCATTCTTCCATATTCTTTGAAGAATAATTTTCTTCTAATTTAATTTTAAGTGTTAAAGAAAATGACTTTACGAAAAGGGTGGTATGAAAAAAGGACGGGTATTAGCAATACTACGAAATAAATTAGAAATGTTGTAAACTGTGTATATCTATTATTAAAACAAAATTTACAAAGTATTTTAAGGTATAAGCTTGGGTTTTGTAATTGTTTATCACTCTAAATAACAACACATTTATCCACAATACATCCTGAAGATGTCCATGGGATATCCATCGACGTCTTTTTCATCCATAGGACATCCTTAGGATGTCATTTTGGATAAGATGTGCCATTAGGGTATAAACAGTAATATTTATTTAATGAAATTTTATTTTTCTGCTAGTTCATAAGATTTCTATTTTTAAATTAATTTGTCAGATAAACCTGTGACACGTATCATTATTCGAATCAGACAGATGATATAAAGCCCATTTAAACTACCAAAATACACACTTGCATTTCCAAATAAGTTAAAATTTTTCAAATGTTTTCTGATTTATTAGAAGACATCGAAATCATTTATGTTCCAAATAATGTTTTCAAAATGAAAAATCACCGAGATTTATTTACAAATAAACAGATATGAACAAAAGACTTACAATACATTTTACACTCCAGTGACTAATGATCTTTACAATAATCCAGTATGAATGAGATTTAGAACATGACTGGATGATTATATAATACTTCATAATACTTTGCTTCCTTTTCCCATTAATCTACCTTCTAAGTTTACGAAGCAAGCAGATGCTGATTCAAACTGTCCTACATTGGATTTTTAAAAGGCAATGCGATAGGCGAAGAGTTGTGGGAGGTACATGAAAAATGACAAATGTATGTTTCCAGATTTTGTCAGAAAAAGGCAATGTTCATTTTGATTAAAAGACTGTTTGTCATATAATTATTTTAAATCCCTTTCATAGCAAGTAAATAACATTAAGTAAGATAAATATACCGAATGAGTTAATGATTTAAAATCAAATATTTTCTTATTTTTAAAATTGTCATGGGACAAAATTATTATTTTAATAAGAGAAGTAAAGATGAAACATTAAAACATAAAGAGAAATTAAAAATGTTACTTTTCTTGTTCTTGTTCTTTTTTTTTCTTTTTTTTTCTTTTTTTTTTTTTTTCTTATTTTAGAAATTTATCTTAATGTTATTTTAGGTAAATCTAATTTACAATAATAATAAAAATTTACAATTGAGACAGAAGATTAAAAATGGGGGCATTAATTTTAAAGTAATCAAAATGTTGCCCCAGTTTACAATTATTTCTACAATATTAAGTGAAAGACATAGTTAAGTTTTACATTATTACTGTTTTCTTTTTTGAGGCACATTTAATACAGTTTTGTGTCTAAAAGGTTAATGTAAACTTATTCCATAGCTGTTAATTTTTACTTATACCATTATTTTTAAAGGAGTTTTATTTATTTTATTATTTCTTCAATATACACGAGAAGAAAGTACGGGATACGTGAAATTTTTCGACTTTCGGTTTTTAATGGATTTATACATTTTCGAATGTCCTGAACACGATTTGACACTTTTAGAAAAAGACTGCAGGTTTTTAGAAAATTTTTGCGGACGCTATATCTCAAGAACCAATGAACGAAATTTAACCAAACTTGATATTAAGTTATACTTTGGTTGAAATATTTTACCAATTTATCAACAAGTAGCACTGTCATCCCATTTCTTCTTATTTCTAATACAATAGTAAAGAATAACATTTCATATAACTGTACATAAAAACAATTATTTTTAACTTTTAAATGTGAAATTGAAAAAAAAAAAAACTTATAATAATAGTCTTTCAGGAAAACATTTTTGTATATGCAAGGAAATCGTTTTTACCAACTGGGGAAAACTTCTCCTGCTGTTGTAAATTTTTATTATGGGCATCTATCGAAGGAAATCGCCAATATTTTAAAAACAAATGGTTTTACCATAGATCTTTGATTTTTTTTTTTTAATTAATCTATTTTTTTCATTTGTAATAAAAAGAAAAAAGTCTCCAGATACCAGCACAAAGTTGACTTTATTTGAATCTTTATTGCTAAGGCTGCTCTGAGATTAAAATTGTCTGCATTCATCATGGAAAATAGTTTTAATAAACAATTTATTAAAGGGTTTGTGCTGCCTGAATTTCTATAGGAAAATATAGAAAATTGTTCTCTATGGTGGCCCCAACATACTAGTTTAATTGATGAATTTTTGTCCTTAAATGAAGAATAAAAAAATAAAAGCTAATGCTTCGTATTTAGTGACAATAATTGCATGTCTCTTAATTTCTTATGTTAATTTATAGTTATCTATTGATGATATGATCTATACACATGTATTGTTCTGTAGAAGTAAAATGTCATGTATGTGTGTCCTTAATTATCGCTCAAATCCTATATATAAAATCCTAGAAAAAGAAATTCTATATATTTTTGCGTTTGCTGGAAAACAAAAATTTCATTATAACTTACATATTTTTCACAATTATAAATTACGTACTTTATTGATACATATCTGTTAAAAGCTCAATAATTACTTGTATATATATATTCTACTAACGAATTATACATATCAATAGACTGCAATTAATCCCTCCAAATACCGGCAATAACATGAGAATATCGGAGGAATAAAAACTAATATCTCAAAATGCAAATCACTCACAGAACGAATAAAAAACTAAAAAATTTAAAGAAATAGTGACTATTTCACGATAAAGATATTGAGAAGTACATAAAATGAAACTTCATTGAAAAAAATATGTGCTTGATGAAGAAGCTTAAGAAACGAAAGAGAATAAAATTCAAATGTTAATACATACGGTATTCAGACTCATGAGTATTTTGAAGCATCATACTACATTACAACAATTGTCTTGAAACGCATATTTTTACTATTTCTCTTTCAGTTGAAAAAGAACAACTCCAAAACACAAAATTTTTCTGCTTCCCGATTGGATAAGGTATACGATATTAAAAAACGATGAATGTGAAGAACACAAAGCTACAAAAGGAGAAAAAGAATATATATAAGCAGATTCGGAAGCGCTTTTTCCCCTACTTCAGAAACATTCAAATTTTCTATTGCGGCGCAGAAGTTATACCAAGCATCTAAACAAAAAAATCCTAAAGCTTAATATAAAAGAAAGATTTTTTTTTTTCTCTCTTGAAAACAATAGCGATATTCAAATAAGAATTTAATATTTTATCCAGACCTGTTACAATACACTTTAGGCGAATTTAATTCAGGAGTTTCCCAAGAGAACGAGGTATTTTTAAAGCTATTTTGATATATTCTGTTTTGATGCATTTTAAAACTGAACATATTTTATGTTAGCGAATGTAAAAGTTAATATCTACAAAGTTACAAAATATCAATAACAAGCTTTTGCATTTTCAAGTAAATAAGAAGTGAGTGTTTTGGGAAAGTACATTATAGTATCTAACTTTTATTGTTTATTATACATAATAATGTGTGTGTGACATTTTTATACTTATACCTCAAAGAAAAGGATATTTTTTGACTGAGATTGCACATACTAGTGTTTAGCTCTTAGATGTTTTCTAATTGGATACCACTTCTTTTAATATAGTAAACTTCAATAAGCGCTTGCAGTGCTTTTATTCGATTGAATAATACGAAGATTGTTATTAACCCTTTGCCGGCCCTAACGCTCTAAAACGCTCTAAACAGTGTTGCCAAATTGGGCGACACTTTTATTCATCTACACCAACGCCAATAATTTTGAGGGGTGATATTTGATATAAGTAGTGGACGAATAACTTTCATAATGATTACACAACCGTTACAGTTAAAATTTAGTGGTGGATATTGAATAAATAAGTCCCTAAATTTGGAAAAACTGACCATACAATTAAAATTAAACTGGACCGGCGAAAGGTTAAAAGAAAAAAAAGTGCTATTTAATAAAGGATCTTTTGAATGACCTGCCCGTGGGTGACTGACACCTTGTAAAAATAAATAAATAAATATAAATAAAAAAATAAATAATAAAAGGAAGATTCAAGAGAACTGTTTCTCAATTTCAAATTTATTTTGGTGCAGACCAAGCCCATAAGAAACAAATTTTAAAGATTAATAAGAAATATATATATGCATATATATTCTAGAAAACAACTGCGACTTTCAAATGGGAATTTAATATTTACATTTACTATACTACACATCTAGAATAATTTCATTTTGGTGTTTCTTGGGAGAACCAGGAGCTTTTCAGGTACTTAGATCTTCTGTTTTTATGTTTTTTAAAACTGAACACTTTTTACATTAGCAAATGCAAAAATCCACAAATTTAAAAAATAGTAATAACAAAAGTTTGCATTTCCAAGTATATGGTAAAGGAGTGTTTAGGGAAACTATATTACAAAATCAGAATTTCAACGATTAAAATATATTTAATATATAATAACGACCTTTTTTGTTATTATAACGCGACAACAATAGGATACTATTAATTTATTATAGCATATACTAGTGGAATAAAAGATGATCTCTTGTCAAAAATAAAATTAATGATAAATAAAAAAAAATAGCACATTTTGAAGCGCTTTTATGGTGGGGCGAGGAGGAGGGCATTTGTTCTCTCTTGGAAAATTCTAAACAAATTTAAAATTAATATTTAAAATTTTTAAATTATGTCGTTAGTGTCGAACGATTATCTAAATTGCGAGCCAGAAACTAACCAGAATCTATAACTTCTTAAAGAATCTTTCCAATCTCACCAACTAATTCTTCAATCTTCTAAGGCCCACTGTTAAAAATTTCTGTAAATTTAACGTAAATATTTATCCAGAGTCTCTGTAAATTTACATTAGTTCTTAGTTAAAAGTGAATAATCGAGATTCTCAATCTTTATTCTGTATTTTTACCTAATTTTATTATTTAACTTTTTAATTAAAATAAAAAATGACTGTTTCTGTTTCAGAAAAAGCATTCCATGTCCGAAATATATTCTCAACAATAATTAATTAAATTAATATTAGTTATTAAAATGAATGTATAAAATACGTTTTTAAGCATCTCCGTTTATTTTTCTCTGTAATTTTACGTAAGACTTAATATAATAGATTACACAGAGTTTTCTGTTGAAATTTTTAACAGTGCAGTTACCAGCTTTTCTCATGAAGGTGTTTAAGTCCATATAATTTCTTCATTACAAGCCTTTCTAAGCGAGGGAGCAAAGCTCCGATCCTCTTTATATTCTTGTTACCTTGTCGCCCTCTGTCGTGCGAAAGCTCTGCTTTTGCGACCCTTGTAATTTTTTTTTTAATGCAACAAATAACGGAGGAGGCTTAACCTTTAGAAACGGGCTCTTTTGAATCAACACGGTGCTACCAGAACCCCTCTCTAAACATTGAAATCGCTCAAAACCGCTGCATAGTGGTGAGCGGCCACCTTTCGTCTTAGAATCTAAATTGCGAAATACTTATATCACACAGCTAATTAGAAACAGACCAACTAGACACACGGATCAGGTTGGCTCTAACTTTTTACTGTGAGCACAATCTGAGCAATACATTTTGCAAGCCATGTCCGTATAAGAGATGTTGGTTCGAGTCAAATTGATAGTAAGTTTTTTGGATTCAGAATGATTTAGAACAAACAGTATAACTTTTGTAAATAAAACGTCTTAGCTTAAATTAATGCACAAAGTATGTTAATGCTTATATCTAGGCTTGCTTAATCATATGAATCAACCAAGTAATTAACTCTTTGAGTCGAACTGAGTTGTTAAAATATACCGAAGCTTTAAAATTTTCAGTTCACCTTCTCCTGAAAAATTTTCTGGTGTTGCCACTGGTTCTACTTTTCCACACTACTGTTTTTTATGATATATTTCTCTTTTTTTAATCGCAGAAAATTCTAGATTTTCTGGAATAAAATAATAATAATAATAATAATAATAATAATAATAATAATATACAAGAAAGAATTTTTTTTTTTCTTTTGCAAACAATAGCGATATTCAAATGGGAATTTAATATTTTATCTGAACCTGTTACAGTGCACATATATGAAAATTTAATTCTGTTGTTTTTCATGAGAACGAGAGATTTTTCAAGAAAATTATATATACTCTATTTTGATGCATTTTTAAGTTAGTGAAAGTTATATTGTGAAAAATTTAATACCTACAAAGATACAAAATATGAATAACAAACATTTGCATTTTCAAGCAGATAGTAACTAAATATTTAGAAAAGCTACAATATGACAACATCGCTTAAAATCTATATTTTTTACAAATATTTTAGATAATATACTTTTTTTTTTTTTTTTTTTTTTTTTTTTTGTACTTTTAACGCAACAAAATTAGAATATTTTTAAATTGTGATTGCACATACCAGTGAAATAATAATTTACATTTTGTGGAAATGAATAAATTAATAAATAACATATTTCTAAGATTCTCGGTTTTTCCAGGAGATGAACTGCTTTTAATTTTTAATATAACATTAAGAAACAATTTTTCTAGTAATTATCTATGGTTAATTGTATTGGAAATAACTATTAGGAAACAGTGGTAGTTATTCTTTAAAAATATATCCTAAAACTTAGCAACTATGAAATAAATAAAATTACAGGTACTT
Organism: Salticus scenicus; assembly: GCA_963930645.1. Classification (NCBI taxonomy): domain Eukaryota; kingdom Metazoa; phylum Arthropoda; class Arachnida; order Araneae; family Salticidae; genus Salticus; species Salticus scenicus. The sequence goes on from OZ005655.1 coordinate 111,041,039, forward strand.
ATGTTTAACGTGCCCTACACGTATGTCCTGATTCGTCTAGTATTTCGAAAGATATTAATTATTTAACCCTTTCAAGAGCAGTGGTTGCATAGCGCAACGTCAAATTTTAATTCAAAATTGCGCTCACAGGACCCGGAAGTTTTTTGATATATTTTTTTTTCAATTTAGAAGAATAACTTCATTTATTACTTGTGTTTCAATATTGTTGGTGATTTCTGGTGACTGTTGATTTTAAAGGGAAAAATTTACTTGCCCCTGAAAGGGTTAAAATATCTTGCTTTTTCTCGAGGCTATAATAAATCTATCATCGATAAAGCTCTATATAAATTCAAAATTGAACGATCGCAGTCTCATCCTAGTAGTTTTACATTTATATTCATCACTTTCTTTAGCAATTTCTAAAATTCTTTCATCGTTTGGTTTTAAAGTCATTTAGGAATTCAGCAACGAAATTAAATTATCTTCTCTTAAAGATCCCATTTCTACTAAGACTGATCTGACGCTTTTTTAATCCCTTGTTTTTCGTGTAATTTAGTTTATATAAGTCATACTAGGAGGTTTTTGAAGCATAGAATAAATGTGCATCGTCGGAATGTTCGTAATGAAGAGATTTCCAAATCTTCTATCACTTCTCATGCTCTTCTACTGGGCTCATGATCATTGTTTTGATTTTTCCAGAACTAACATAATTTCTTCTCCTATATCGTCTTCCCAATTGAATATCCATGAAGCTTTTTACATGAGGTACAGCTAGGAGTGATCGCGTGGTAGGTGAGATTGCATACATAGGGGATTAGCAGGAAAGAGTAGAGTGGGCGAGTTGCGACTTTAGGTGGTTGTGCAACATCAATAGTGAAGTGCCGACTTGAATGTGCACGTTGATTGCTTCAAAAGTCTAAGATAAAACGCTGTTATTTTCTCACGTTTTCAAAAATAAATGCTTGAATTTTCATAACCCTTTCTAGGAATTTCTAAAGAATGGTAGTAATGTAAAATATTTTTTTATTAAAATATTTCTCACAACCTACTGACCTATACTAACGGTACACGCATCACGATTTCCTTTAAAGCTGAGTAATTATTTAATAAAACACTGCACAACCTCTCCTACCAAAAATGGGAGAGTTTGCGCTTTTGCTGTTTAGAAGAGATTGTGCATTTAAAATTCTATATTAAAAGAGATTTCGCAGCTTATTGCTATGAGTTTGTTCAATGTATACCAGGAAATAACTTCGATAAGAGACTGAATTAGTTCAACCCATTCGAGATGGCACATCTTTAAGGAGACTGTCCCTAGAATCTGAAACTGAACATTGTTGTGTAGTGACATGATCATCAAAAGATACACCTCTGATGGGATTCAGCTCTCGAATGCTAAATTTAGCCTATGGGACATTTATCGCAAAGTGTTTAAATGTTATTTTTTTTAACTGTTTAGTTTTGCAATATTTTTAAGTGTGATGCTCAAGTTTTGTGCAGCTGTAGATAAATAGCAACGATAAAACTGAATGCAGCCTACTGAAATATGCGGTCTACTGCCATAAAACAAAAATATCAGTCTACTGAAAATTCTTTTTAAGGACTGTAATCGTTTAAGTTTTAATAAAATAAAATAAATGAATAAACATGAAGAATTTTAAAGTTGAAACGAGAAGATTCCAAACCAAGGGAAATTAAAGTTTTGTGTTTTGAACATTTTTGTGCGGAAAATATTGCGGGAAAAAAAAAAAAAAAAAAAAAAAAAAAACTTTAATAAATAACAAACGGTGGGCGAGATTCATTATACTTATATTATTATATAGATATTATTATATAATTATATAATTATTAATTATCTTAATCTTATTTTGTTCCATGCATAATTGCTCACACGGTGTGCTACCCGTCTTTTTGGCTCGGAAATGCATTAGCAAATAAGAAACCATTTAAGCTAAAAAGGAAATTTACTAATTTTAAGCATAGCTGCCAACATTTTAATTTATTCCGGAGTATTTTTAGCCTTCTCTTTATTTAATACCTAAGAGTAATTTTTTCTTATTTTATTGAAGTTATATTTTGAACCAAAGTTTTCTATAAATAAAGGGATGCAAATATAAAGGCGAGGCTAAAAATACTCCGTATTTTTGCATCTGTGATGTAAAACGATGTAAAACGTGTTATCTAGTAACTAAATGTTATTTTGCAATCTTTATATTATCTTGTTCTTTTTTCTATTTCTTTAATATTTTCTCTTTAATTAAATTCGTGAAATTCTTTTTAAATTCCTTTCATTTTTCTAATTTTTTTTAATTATTGAATTGAAATATTCGCTCCCAATACAAAAATATTTGTTTATAAATAACTTACAACAATGTTATTTAAGTGCAATTATTATTATTAACAATTTTATTATAGTTATAATTAAGCGTTATTTGTCCGACCCATGTGCGCAATCACTCCTACCCTATAAGGAGAGATTGTGCAAAATAATACTCTTGGTTTTATTACAACTGTTGTTTTAAATTATAGCAGAACAACAAAATAGTAATGGTAATGCGTAGAAAAAAGATCATTTCAAAAATATGCACCAATAGCTTAGCAAGAAAAAAATATTTAGATTTTTTATAATGTTTTGGTGAATTATGCGCAAACTCTCCTAGCTTTACCTTACTTAAAAATTCGAAAAATCTTGTTAATGGTATTTCTTCCGCTCCGTTTCTGCCTGATGTTTGGAAATTACTCACATAACTCCATTTTTTTCCTTCGTTTTCATTTGTTTTAATTTTATTTATTTATTTATTTATTTAGATCTTTAGATTTTCTTTTATTTTTTCATTTAATTTCTTCTTTCCTTATATAATTCTAGTCACACCAATATTTATATTTACATTCGATTTTGTTTGTTCTTGCTCTTCATTGATATTGCTTATTTGCTTTTCCGTTTAGTTTGCAGCACTCGTGCCTATTTTATTCTCCTGGCGATAAAATAGTGTTTTCTTTAGATCTGAAACATACTATGTTGAGAGTTCTAGCATTTTATGGTGTTTATTCAAAGTTTTGTACTTATTACTTTTAAACGCCAGTCCTCTGGTGCTTTTTTTATAACACACGTATGGAATACTCATAAACCGTTTGTAATAACCTACTGCGTAGATGTTACCTACTGGAAATATATATATTGTGCACTATATTAGGAATATCAAAACATTTAAGTATAAACTCTGCAATGCTCTTCTTCATGTTAAAATATTATTTTCTTAAAATTATACAAAAATGAATAACAATTTAAAATAGAAATAGAAGTGAAATTATAAAGCCGATTTCTGCGCTTATATTTAATATAACAGGACTAGAATGTACATATATACCATAGCCTATGATAATGGATTTTTATTATTATTTCTCAAGCATTGTTCCGTTTGAAAATTTTAAACATAGTCATTGAGCAAAATACCCCGCAGCACATTTCGAACAAAATTGATTATATTGAAATCTTGTTAATATTCTTAAAACTGTAGAATACCAAAAATGTATAAGAAATAATCATGAGTGAATAGATTAATTTTTTTTTTCTATATACTAGATTTCTATAAGAATAGCTCCAGTATACGCACACTTTCTTATTTTCATAAGAACATTGTATATCGCTAGAACAGCATATATTTCGGTTGAACTAAGGTAAAATCAAATATCAATATAAATGATGTGCTAAGGCACATATCCTTTTGGAATATGCAGTGTAATAACATTTGTTTCCCAGCACGCATTTTCAATATCTTGGATAGTTTATTAAGAAAAGACATGACTAGAATAAAAAGAAAGTACTCTCTTTCCTTACTAGATGAAATCGACGATAAGAGAAAATCTAAAGATCAATCCTGAATTCAAAGAACATAATACCAAAGATAAAAATAAAATTTGAGTAGATTTGAAAAAGCGTTTTTCTTTATAGAAAGAATTCAAATTTCCTGTTTAGATACAAATATATAACAACTATTTCAAAAAGAAAAGGCTACTAGATCTTGATATTAAAAGGAAATTTCATATCACAAATACAAATTATGATATTTTGATGGAGTTTAATATTTTGCACAAACATTACAAAAGTGTTTCTAAGAAAATTGAATTGGGTTTATATGAAAATTGAAAACTGAGATAAAGCATTTTCGTCTTTAAAAGTGAAGTTATATATTTTTAATTAAAAATGATGTACTCTAAAATTAAAGTCGCATTTATAATAAAATATTTCACTTCAAAATTATATTGATTTTCGTGTTTATCAATGATAGGTATATGTTTAGGGTAATATTATAATTAATTTGTTATTTGCATCATACATATATTTCACTAATTGAAAATTTATATATCTTCCCTTAAAAATAATTAGGAATAGAGCTTTTATGGAAAACAATAATCAGTTTAATTAGATTTTTCTAGTGTTTTTAGTATCAGTTTAATTAGATTTTCCTCCTCCTTAAAAAGATACTTCTTTAAATTATCATTATAGATCATAATTAAAAAAAATTAGAGCCATCAATAATTATATCATCAAGTATATATCAATTTATATCTGGGTAGAAAATGGCTGTAAAACCTTTTAGTATAAACTGATTAAAAGAAAATTTCTTCAAATTATCATCATAGATGGAAAAAAAAAATAGAGCCTGTAAGATTTTATCACTGTATATATGGGTGGAAAATGGTTGTGAAACTTTTTAGTGTATACTGATTAAAAATAAATTTCTTTATATCATCATTATAGACAAAACTAAAAAAACAAATAGAGCCATCAAGATTACATCTGGGTTAAAAATCGTTGTAAAACCTTTCAGTATATACAGATTAAAAGATTAAAAAAAAAAAAATATTATCGATATAGTATAGGTGATGATTAAACAAAATTGAGCCATATAGATCACTTTATATCTGAGTAAAAAATGGTTATGAAACCTTTTTCGTATGTACTGATTAAAAAGAAATTTATTTAAATAATCATTGTAGTTGATAATTTAAAAAAAAAAAAAAAAAAAAGAAAGAAAGAAAAGAAAGGAAAGAAAGAAAGACCCATCAAAAGTACATTACTTTAAGGATGGGGAAACCTGCGAATTTAGTATTAATACTGCCAGTCTGCAATGATGTTCACATATAGCAATGATACTCAAGAAATTAACTAACTTCGGGCTTTGTAATTAAAAAAAGGAAAAACAATGTACTAGGTAGAGCACTAACAGTTTGTAAAGTTTGCTAAACGTTTATTAAAGTTTATCATCATTTAAAATATGTATAGTTTTTAAAGAGAAAAAAATATAAAATCTAATAAAAAAAAAGAAGAGATTATTTTTTACACACTTTTGTATTATTTTTAGATGTTAATGCGCTCCGGTGATGCCAGATTGGAGATTTTTGAGGCTTCTGGGGACAATTCTGGGGACCAATTGTTGGGGGGACTTTTTTGGGGAATTCTAAAATTTTTGGGGACAAATCTGGGGAATTCTTCAACTTTCTGTCAATGTCGGCAACGCAATGATTTATCTCTACGACTGGGGACTTTCAATAGCTTTATTTATAATGTAGGGATAAATTTTAAATTCATAGGGACTTTTTGGTAATTTTGTAAGAAATTTTAAGGAATTACGCATGGATTATGTTATTTCTAATTTTTTCATGATTATTCACTAAAGTAGGGACTTTTATCGTGAGTGTAGGAACATTTCGAGTTTCATTTTTGTATTTGGGGATTTTTTTCAAAAACTACCTTCATTTGGGGAAAAATCTCAGCTTAAATCTGCTCGATATTTTCTTTTTAAAAAAATTTTTATTTACCCATTTTAGAAGAAATCAAGTTGGGAATTTTTTCGAAAAAAACCCCTGATTTGGAAAATTTGAAGACCTGTTTGGGGAAATAATTTTCGGCCATCTGGCATCACTGATGCGCTCTCAGACCAGTGTTGCCGGACTTTGCAACATTTTAATTCAATAATCGTCAATAATTTTGAGAAGTGATAATTGATATACAAATTAGACGAATCGAATAAAAAAATCGTGGATTTTGTACGCTATATCAAATATCCTGTCTCCAAATTTTTGATGACTATTGACTAAAAAAGTCGCAAAATCTGGCAACACTGTCTCAGACGCATATATTCTACACATTTTTAAGTTAAGGGACCTTTTAACTCACTGCTGCCGAAGCCGAAGTTAATGTTATTATATCGGAATTTTCTCTTTACAAATAACTTATTAACTAATACATATTTTTAAATTCTGTTTTCACATTCTGAAAATTACCAGCTGTTAAATTGACGGACCTTTAAAAAAAAAATATTTTTTTTTTAATTTTTTATATTTTATTTTGAAGCTGCAAAATACGAATTTTCAATATGTTAAATTTTTTAATTTTGCAATTTCAAAATAAAATATTAAAAATTAAAAAAGAATACATTTTTCAAAAAGGTCCGTCAATTTAACAGTTGGGAATTTTCTGAATGTGAAAACAGAATTTAAAAATATGTATTAGTTAATATGTTATTTGTAAAGAAAATTTCCCCATAGAATAACATTGGCTCGAGCTTCCGGCGACGGAATGTGAAGAGTGCCATTAAGCATATGTGTGTTGAAAAAATTTCATTATTAGGGTTGAAATTGCTTCTCATGGTGTTTTTAATTAATGAATACATTTAACTAATGAACATTACTCAATTTTTTTAAACAAAATACAAAATTAGTGGTAACAATTACATTAAATTTGGGTGTAGACTAATTCGAAATTTTAAAGATAATAAAATAAGCTCTAAAATTTAAAAATAACACCAAATTTATATTTTCTTGAAAATTTATGATAGCTAGAAAATGTAAACATAATTTAGATTTTAAAGATAAAATACTCTTTAACAAACAAATATGTTGCAAGACATTGAAGTTCATTATTCAAAAGACCTTAACTATTATCCATTCCAAAACAATATATTGTTAAAACACTGACACATTATTAGAAGTTATTTTAAAGTATCGCAAAGGTACATTATTTAAAAATTTGCTTTCAAAATCCATTAGAGTGAATTATTACAACATTATTTGTTAAAAATTTTTACTTTTATAAGGAACTCGAGCAAGTATAACCAAAGTATATGCAACATTTGCGAACATCTTAAAAGAAGCAAGATGTTGTTATCAATAAGCTAACAGTATTTACTCCAAATTATTATTAGTTAGTTGGAAATTTTAAATAAAAATGTCTCATTTACGAAATCTTTAAAACTGAACATTTTCTTCAGAATGAATGAAAATTTGTAATGTAGTATGCTTGCAGTGAAATAACTAAGATATTTTAATGCCTTGAGTATTAAAAATATTAAATATTAAAGAAAAATTAAAGAATAGTTAATTAAACACACAGTCAAAGTACTTCTGTTATACTGTCAGACAATTATCGAATTAAAAATAGATATCCCACGCTACATTAAAATAAACTATTTTAAAAGGAATATCGCATGTTATGATATGTTATATGTCATCATTTGCAGATTAGATGGAGTTCAACCATAAATATGGAAATTGTAGACTGAAAGAGAAGAAATAATTAATTCTGTAATTTAATTTAAGTCACAACGTTACCAGGTAAAAAAAAAAAAAAAAAAAAAAAAAAAAAAAAAAAGCCTGTTTAATTGATACAAAATATGGCGATTTTTTTTTTTTTTAATATTTTCTCTGTTTTAATTTTTAAAAACTGTTCAGCACTTTAATCAATTTATATACCAGGTAACCATGAATTAAGTATCTCAATTTACAGAAAAAATATATCTCATTTAGAGACACTTTAAAAAAAAACACGTGTAACGTTTTAAATTAATAAATAAAACACTTTAAAACACGTATAAAAGTTTTAAAAACATATATTTAATTAAAAACTACATATTTCTAAGCTTTTCGCCCTGAAAAGCAGGGCATCATCAGGAAGTCTACATGGTTTGGCACAGTGTGCAGCTGTGCTACAAATATATATACCATAAATCAGGTTAAAGCTACAGTTACATCGCTACTTTAATACAAAAATTTTTTAGTTCATTGGTTGGAGCTATTCTACATTGACACTGAGGCAACACTTGATTACTGCAACTTGCGTTGGAAGAAGTCAGTTATGGATGGCCATTGGAAAGGCTGGCGTGGTGGTAACATCAAGGTGAAGAAAACTTGTCGAGCAGTGGTAGTGAATGGAAGTCATTCTGTTGGAGGAGTCAATGGATGGAAGCTGAAACACTGGACTGGCGTTAACAACTGTTAGAAGAAACTTGTACGAAAACTTGTAGTAGAAATGAATCAAACCTTGAAGACAAAATGTGGATGGGAACATGAAACTTGGAGAGGCGGTAACTATCGTTGGAGAAGGATGCAGTAGCGTCCATAGACACATAAATGAAACTTGAAATTGATGAGGTTACATATTGAACTGGAAAAATATAAATGCAAGTTAAATATCTGGTTGTATAATATAATTCCAAATTTTAGGTAGGGAAGCTGAATCTTTAGAATTAATAACATTAGGATATTTTACAATATTTACAGCTTCTGAAATTAAGAGTTCGGATATATTTTGTGGAGTTGAAATTATTTCTGCTCGATCCCATAGGAGTATAGCGCCGGAGTTCTTGTAAATGAAATTAACCAGTGCAGAACTTCTTTCTTCTTTTACAATTTTTATATGTTCCTGGATTCTTCTATTAAGAGTTCTTTTAGTTTGTCCAATATAGAAAAAAATTTCATTATGCAATTGTATCGGAATTTTATAAACCCCTCCAGTGGGTCTAGTATGGTCACGGTCATTTATACTCGGTTGTTTAATAGTTAAAGGTGAACTATAAGGAATTACAATGTTAAATTTTCGAAAAATATAATGTTTAAAATTATCGAAAACTTTACTATAAACAAGGCTATTAGTGAATTTAATTTTAGGGGTTAATGTAGAAGAGTTATTAATTGGAGGAAAAAAGAGTTTATTTTTTATTTTATTGAAAATCTCAATTATAATAGTTTTTTTTTTTTTGTATCCAGCGTCCCTACCAATTTTAATAATTTGTTTAATTGTCGATTTTCACTAAATTGAAAGGAAGTATAATTAATGGCACGGAATATGTAAGAATTTAAAAAAGATTTTTTATACATATTCGGATGAGAAGAAGAAGCAGGCCTTCCAGTTCAATATGTCACCTCATCAATTTCAAGTTTCATGTAAGTTTCTATGGACACTGATGCATCCTTCTTCAACGATAGTTATCGCCACTTCAAGTTTCATGTTCCCATCCACAGTTTGTCTTCAAGGTTTGATTCATTTCTACTACAAGTTTTCGTACAAGTTTCTTCTAACAGTTATTAACGCCAGTCTAGTGTTTCAGCTTCCATCCATTGACTCCTCCAACAGAATGACTTCCATTCACTACCACTGCTCGACAATTTTTCTTCACCTTGATGTTACCACCACGCCAGCCTTTCCAATGGCCATCCATAACTGACTTCTTCCAACGCAAGTTGCAGTAATCAAGTGTTGCCTCAGTGTCAATGTAGAATGGCTCCAACTATAGAACTAAAAATCTTTTGTATTAAAGTAGCGATGTAACTGTAGCTTTAACTTGATTTATGGTATATATATTTGTAACCCAGTTGCACACTGTGCAAAACCATGTAGACTTCCTGATCATGCCCTGCTTTTCAGGCCGAAAAGCTTAGAAATATGTAGTTTTTAATTAAATATATGTTTTTAAAACTTTTATACGTGTTTTAAAGTGTTTTATTTATTAATTTATCTGAATTTATAGCTGCTTGTAGCGTGATTGAATAATCATACCTAAATTTGTGCACTTACTATATAAGGAGGAAGAAAACTGGTACAATAAAATAATAGTTCATAAAATCGCCGATAGAGAGTGCTTCAGAGACTGCCTCTTTTAAAAATTTCATTGTGGTAGCGAAATCGAGGAGCTACTTTCATATCTGAAAGCAACGTGACCTACATGACTATTACGTTTTAGATCTGACTTTCCCGTTTAAATAATCCTACGGTATCATATCTAATAATGCAGCTGATTTAAATGAATTTAGGTATATAAAAGAAACCAGTTTTTAAAAAATGACAGAGTGTGCTGAATGAATAATATTAAAATAATAATAATCAGAAGAAAATAATTAAATAAAGAGACTGTATCGTTTGCTGTTAAAAGGGGAGAAAATAGCAGTGCATTTCTTATAGAAGAAATCGTTAACGGCCCTCTTCACTCACCGTCGCCGGAAGCCCGAACCAATGTTATTCTATGGGGAAATTTTCTTTACAAATAACTTATTAACTAATAAATATTTTTAAATTCTGTTTTCACATTCAGAAAATTCCCAACTGTTAAATTGACGGACCTTTTTTAAAAATGTAATTTTTTAATTTTTAATATTTTATTTCGAAATTGCAAAATGAAAAAAATTCACATATTGAAAATTCGTACTTTGCAGCTTCAAAATAAAATATAAAAAAATAAAAAAATAATTTTTTAGAAAAGGTGCGCGTCAGTTTAACAGATGGGAACTTTCAGAATGTGAAAACAGAATTTAAAAATATGTATTAGTTAATAAGTTATTTGTAAAGAAAAATTTCCCATAGAATAACATTAGTTTCGGCTTCCGGCAGCGGTGAGTGAAGAGGGCTCTTAATGCGATGTTCGAGCTATCATGGAATCCAATATTTAGACTTTCATGCACGTGCAGCCATTAACTAATAAATTTTCCTTAAAGCGCTTTCTGAAAATATTCGGAATAAACTTTTAGAAGACAAATACTAGGCGAGTCGTATTAATCCTGGACAATATATTTAACGCCCCAGCCCCCCCGTTTTCGCTGTTCAATGTCTTTTTCTAGTCAACTTTGTCCCCTTATTACTTCCGGTGTGAGCCTGTTTTTTTTTTTTTTTTTTTTTTTTTTAACACACTTGACATTGTGAGTTTTTTTTTGCTTTTCTTCCCATGCTATTTCTATGGGTTTTTTAGCATTTTTCTCCCTCCTTTCCTACATTCTAATGTAGCGGGTAATTCTACCTACGTAGATATTATAAAATCAGTGAAATTTAACGGTTGAATAATGCTACAAAATCTGCAAAAAATGAAATATTTTCGAGTATTTTGCGTGAAAAGACGGTAATTTTCATGTGATTAACAAGCAATACCCTTTTCCGCCAATTAAGTAATTTTAATGCGTTTAAGCTTTCTTTCTAAACATGTATTTTCTGTATAGCTTTATACCGAATAAATTTAAAATTAACCGGTAAGATAGCTGACTGTATTGTATATAAGCTTGCATCATATACGAAAATATCTTTTTGTCAAGGTTCATTTTAGGACTTTTTTTTTTATCACATCCTCTAACGAAACATCTTTCAGTGTCAATGTGTATGCTCATATAAATACTGGGTGTCCCATAAGAATGTTGAAATTCTCGTAGACAGAGGGCGCTGCACGGATATATAACGAAATATATGCAAATCAGAGTCCTATAAATTATACGTTTTTATGATTAACGCCGCATATTTTTTTTTTTTCGCCTCCTAATTGCGCATTTATGAAGTTTCAATTGCGATGCTGATTTGTTTGATAAAGCGTTATTAGTGCAGATTTCTAATCTTAGATAAGAACTGCCGACTGATGCTGCAGTTAACGGTGTTGTAACTTGCTTGCAAAATGTGATTTGTGTTGATGGCGAACACTTAGAATAAGATTATATGCCTTTAAACATTTGCGCGCAAATAAAGATAGTTTTTCACTGAAATATTTGATTTGCTCAAGTACAGCGTCCTCTATCGACGAAAATTTTAACTTTTATTTTTCTTTACTAAAAAATAATCCCCTTCACGAGAATAATTTTTTTTCAAACCGCTTTAAATTCTACCAATTTCTTCAATTGTTATGGATTTTTTAAATGTCTACAGACTTATGGGGCACCTAGTATATTTGTCTTTGTGTATTTTTCCTAATTCAAAAACCGCTGATCCCCCCTCCCTCATCTCTGATTAATATTTGAACTCAATTTGATCTTAAAATTTTTAAATCTTTGTAAATTCCCATTAAAATTTGTTTTAAATTTGCGTAAATTTTTAACAGATACATGTTACACAAGACTGCAGTCAAGCAAATGTATTTATTTAAGTTGAACTAATTTCAACTACTTTTGTGCGTAGAATTGAAAAAAAAATTACTCGGTAAACTTTATTTAATTCAAGTAATATAAAAATAATAATAAAAATAACTGCACACTTTTTTAATATTAATGTGTTTTCTATAATGAAATTCAAAATTTATTTTCCAGTTTAGGTTTATTTTTTTATTTTTTTTTTCTCTAAGTGAGTGATTTCGAAATCGACGCTCTTCAAACACAAAAAAATCGTAACATTGCTGTTTACCATTTTTTTCACATGCAAAGTATCTTTTATATTAGTTTCAATTTATTATACAGTATAAAAATGTATGTACTTTTTTTAAAGCTGTAATACTTAAAGCTCAAGTAAAATTTAGTTTAGTTTAAGTGCTCCGCGTAAAACTAGATGTTGTATATTACAATCGTTAAATTTCAACTTACTACTTATAAATATATGTGACAACATTTTAGTTATAAAAGTATATTTATTTAAAATAATTTTACTTGAACTAGTCTAGTATGACGAGCATAGATTTTGTTTTTTTTTTCTTTAAATAGTATTTATCAAAAAAACTGTTATGCTTAACAGTTTGGTTGCAAATGAACCATTAATAGCCGGTAAATGAACATTATTATTATTTATTTTCTATATATTTTTTTCTATTTATGATAAATAGACTTTCAGTCAATATATATATAATTTTTAATCATACATAACCGAATGAGGAGAGTATTCTGTAAATTTTTCTTCAACATTTTATGCGTATGCGCCTACGGAATCCTTACTTGTATGAATATGGATCTTCCATATTATCCTGTTCAAAAACATTTTTAAAGAATAATTTAATTTTATCCTTATAATAAGCTTTTTAGTAGTTATTAACAAAAAGTACGGACTGGATTTTAAATATCAATGTTTTACCAAAAAGTTCATATTATAATAGAGTAATTGTTGCTCTCCATGCAAGGTTTTATAAGAAATGAAATCTGTTTTCATTTGAATGGTACAGCAAATAAGTAAATTGTTAAATATGATCTTTATAGTTGTCAATTGAACGTCAAGCAATTATTCGAAACTCTACAAAAATCACTGTGCTGTGTGATTTCACCACAAGAGAATTTCATCGTTCGTTCCCCCCCCCCCTTTTTTTTTGAGAATTTTCGGCCAACATTCCCAGCAGCGTATCAGTTACTGCAGAAAGATAGCGCCTGATTCAAAATTTTCGTTGTTTCTCCTTTTCATCAAAGAGAGTGTCTTTCTCAAACAATTTTCATGCAAGTTGAAGCTTCATCTCATACTGAGCGACAAATACAGCACCTCTTTCTAGTGGTGCCAATTTTTGAGACTTTTTTATTCAATATCTACCACTAATTTTTAATTGTAATATTTGCCCAATCACACGGAAGATTAATCATCTATCATGTTTATCAAGCATCATTCTTGAAATTTATTGGTGATTATTGAAAAAAAAAGTCCCTAAATTTGGCAACACTGCCTCTTTCGTAGATATGTACGAAGCTTGTCCGTAAAATAAGGTTCCCAAGAAGCTGCGGACTCTAGGAACGCTGTTACGCAGGTTTTGGCGACACTGGCGTGTAGCTTGGCTGCCTTTCTCCCAGTCTCCGTCCCGGCGAGCTGTCTGCGACGTTCTTTCTTGTCTTGGTGGCCGTGAGAGATGGAGCTCCCACTCGCTTCTCACGCCAGCTGCGAATTACGCTTTGTGATTCGTTTTTTGTGTGCAAAAAAACGCTGCGTCGTTAGTCTTTCATTCCCAACTGTGTGAAGTGTACGGGGAAAAGTGTATGAGCGTGCAACATGTGCGCAAATGGTGCAGAGAATTCAAAGACGGGCGTGTCCCTGACGAAAAACGTTCTAGCCGGCCATCAGTTTCGGAAGAAACGATTGAGAAAGTGGAAGAAGCAATACTGAAAGCTCGAAAGGTGACAGTTCGGAACCTCAGCGAGATGATCACTGATGTCAGCAAGTCCTGAATTCGCAAAATTTTGACAGATCGTTAGGACCACGGCGGCAGAGTTCTAGGATTCAGGCTTAAAGAAGATGATACACCGCGGGCAAAAATGCATTCATCCCAACGACGATTATGTCGAAAAATAGGGGAAAGTCTAAGATTTCTAAATATGTATTATTTAATGCCAATAAATATGTTTCTCTTTGTGAAAAATCGTTGGGAACTTTATTTTACGGACAACCCTCGTAACAGACGATTTTGAGTTAATCAGGTGTTTTCCCATGGTGGAAATCTTTCCCTTTTAATATGACACCATTTAGCTTTTGACTTTGAGGGTAAATAAAATTTCTTGTGTAACGCAGTGTGTCTCCAAGAGTAATAAAACGCATTGCTGAATCAGAACTTAATTGTCGATACCCGAAGATAGAGTATCCATACTAGATGGGCTACAATTTAATACTTTTCAGTGAAAATTACAATAGTTAAATATTCTTTCTTCTGAAATATTCGATTTCGCAAGATTTTGAAGCTTTCTCTATCGGCGGATTTTTGAACTTATTTTTTCTTGTTGCATTTTCCCTCCTAACATAGTAAGTGTACCGATTTTAGTGTCTTTTGGTTTATTCAAACAGCACAGGCGACATCAAACAGAGATAGATACTAATTTTATGGCCACCCGAAACTTACATAAATTTTGTTTTTTATATGCACTTCTGTATAACTGGTGACACTCCTTAAAACGTCTGGCTGTTAATATCATACACAATCTAAACATAGATAACATATATTTAAATAAATTGTATGCTTCGTTTAGATTAATGAAAAATTAACAATATTTTTTTTATTATTATTACATAGGTGCTAACGTGTACGGTTTTATAACACCAGTATTTCTTTAGAGAAAAAAAAATATATCGTGTTTTATCACAGAAAACTGCTAAAGAACGTATTAAATTTTTTTATTAAAATTTTCTGGAAGGAAAAAAAAAAGTACAAGTTTGCAACTATTTTATATTTAGCCTGGGCTAACTAAAAATTCAACGCATTTTGTTTGAAAACTTGTAATACATAGAATGTATTTTTAGTGATTAAGTTATATTCTCTTACTTTAAAAAATAATGCGTTAAAATAAATGTGCTTTATATTTACTGTTGAACAAAATTTTAATTCAAAATAGAATATAATTTTAACTTTAATAGAAATATGTAGAACTGAATAGTTACAATAGAATAATTTTAATTTTAATATAATTTCGATTTTATTAGATAACCTATTGGAAATTTATTTATTTTAAGTTTTATGTAAAAGAGTAGCCAAAAGCAAACAGAAATGTTAAAAAAAATCTATTATATATATATATATATATATATATACACACAAGTTTTGTATATATAACGAGATGCACTGCTATTTTACATGCATTCTGAATTTTTTTTTAAATATAGTTCTGTAACCTTTAAAAATATATATATATATATATATATATATATGATTTAATTTTTATTAATATTAATATTTTTCTAAATGTATAAGTAATATTCATAAACTCCCTTTGAGAATTTTTTAGATTAAAATTCAAATATATTTCTTAATATGTTAAACTTCATTTCGCTGTTGCCGTTTATTTTTTATTAATAATAAAAAGGAAACAAGAAACAACGTATAAATTGAAAGGAAAGATTTTCTAATGAATAAAAAGTAAAAAAAAAAAATAGATATAATTAAAAGAGAAATATATAATTTAGATTTGAGATACGTTTTTCCTTTTCTTTTCAAGAATCAAATGAAGAAATATATCAAAATCGATTTCAGATTTAAATTATTAAAAATGCATATTTTTATAGCTTGAACAGTTCTATGAATTTTTTATAACGAATGAAATTAAGAAAAATATTTTTAAGAATAATATTCAACATCTCTTTTATTATTGATAGATTCTTTTCAAAAATAAAGTTCGGTTGATACTGATTTTGTAATATTTTGTTTGATAGTAAAGGTATCATTAGAACACAAAAAAATGAATGTAATTATTCTTTTTTATTATTACAACCTCTTTTAGCTTTATATACATGCTCTTTAAAAAACAAAATGAAGCTTTCTTTGGGTATAAATATTTTATGAACATGACATTGATAAACATATATAGCACACATATAATACGCACACACACACACACACACAAAAAAAATAAATAAATAAAAAAAGAAACATATTCGATGTCATGAATGCAAACATGCAATTTAAAACAAGTTCTAACACACACAGAGACAGAATCTCTGTTACTGAAATGAAAATACAATGCATTTAAATAAATTTATTTTGCTTCTAAACATTCTTTTACCTGTCAAATAGCTTCATAAATGAAAAATAATAAGGAAAATAAATACATAGGCAACGCATATTTGATATAAGAATTTTCATTATTGTTAACAAGCGAAAAATAAATTGAAGAGAGTGGAATGATGAATTAGTCTACAGTTATTTTTTTTTCTTTAAAGGAATAGATTAAAACAACACACTGAAATTAATTAAAAATTCAAAGTGAGATGTAAGAAATAACTTGTATGTTTAACACTGTGTTTTTAGTAAAAGTTGAGTTTTGTCAGAAATGAATAGTTATATTTCAAAGAAATTGACAGATATTTTTTTTAATCTAAAATTGTTTTACAAGCGATTGCAAATACAAAATACAAGTTAAATTAATGTATTTCTGTGTGAATATTTCTTTTACATTACAAGCAAAAGCTATTTAATATACTGAAATAAAATTGCGCATGAAATTGCATTGCATTAATATTTTAGCAAATATTTAATAGTGTTCTAGTAAGTACGTAATAGTGCATAACAATAGGTAATTTAAATCAATTATTTGTATGATTTGTACGAAATCCACAGCTGCCAACCTAATCCGGCAAATTGTTAGTACTGCTTCTTTTTCTACACCACTTAATGTTTAGAGTATTTTTCTTCTTAATTCATCGTAGATAAATTTGAAGATAATTATTCTAAAAATTAAGTGGTGTAGAAAAAGGCCGTACTAACAATTTGCCGGATTAGGTTGGCAGCTCTGGAAATCACGTTATTATATTGTTTATGAATGACATAAATATAATGTATCTAATTACTTGCGTCCATTGAAACTATTGTACAAAAATTCATGCTTTAAAAAAAAGGGGGGGGGGGAGGAAAAAATAAGCCAACAAAAAAGCATTAAGTTTAGAGCATAGTTAAAATCGAGAAACGTTACTATTTTTAAGAATAATTTTTTACTTTTTTATGCCTGTGATTTTTTAAGAATAATTTTTGACTTTTTTATGCCACTGATTCTATGCTTTAAAAATGATTATTTTTAGAATATAATACTACTTAATTACATGATTTTCTCTAAGCCCAATAGATATTACAAGCAGAGTTCCCAACTTTTATAATTTATTCACGAGCAGTTTTAGCCCCGTCTTCTTTTCGCGCCAGAAATTTTGTAGATTATTTCTCTTTAATATGTGACAACGTTTAAATAAGAAGAAATTCATTTTTCAAAATTTACGGTATGAAAAAGAGGCGGGGCTAAAAATGCTCGTGAATAAATTATAAAAGTTGGGAATTCTCATTACAAGTTTAAAAAATAAACCTTTTCTTATTATTTTAAAGATGGATTCCTGTCATTCATAAAATCAAAATAATTGTCAAAAAACAGTGGAGAGAGTATTCAGGTCTTAAGCTGATTCAGGTTATCGACAAATGTGCTGTAAAAGATTAAGTAACTACAATAAAAATTAACAGCAGACTTAAACATCAATCAAAACAAATGAAGTTACAGAAACATAAAAATTAAAGTCATGCCCAATTCATTTGAAGAAACAAAATGATTTACAGTGTTAAAACCTTTTACGATAGGTATTTTTCCAGCATATGTCTTTGGTGGTACATAAAATAAATAGTATGTGTAATATAAGTATCAAAATTCATTACTGAATACTAGAGATATTTATCTACCTTATTTTCTAGAAAGAGTTAATCCGTGTTTAATTTTTTTCTCACCACACCCTTTTCTGCATGGTGCAAAAAGACGGCCTCAACACTTAAAGGGTTAAAAAGAAACGATTTCCATCTCAATTATTTAGAATCTTAGCAAGGACGGCATTTATTTCTACATAACTTTCCCGTTAACTCTATTATGATAATAATAAACTTATGTATAGGATATAATAGTCATATATTTGTTTTCAAGTTCCTTTTAGGTAGGGTTTAGTTCAGTGGTGGGCATTGATATTTTATGCTAAACCGTTAGTTCTATTTCTGGCTAGGTCACTATTTGCTTTTGTTAGAATTAATTTGTCTTTTTTCTTAGGTGTTTTAAGTTTACATTAGATTGAATTTCAGAATTTAAAAATTAACTTTAAATATATATACCGTATTTTCCGGCGTATAACGCGCAGGGCACATAAATGAGTTACACACCAGAAAATTCAATTTAGAAATTATGCTATATTTGTAAGAAACAAAATCTTGTTATAAAATAAATTTATTGCAACTTTAAATTTCCGATGTATAACTGATTTAACAAACCTGCGCGTTATACACCGGAAAAGATGGTAATTAAACAATTGTTAATATCTATAATGTTAGGCATTAATTATATTAAAACCACACAGAAAAAAAAAAGAAAAAAAACATGCTATGATAAAAGAATAATATAATCAAAACGACAGTTTGTATGAAGCAGACTATGAATCATATCCCTCTCAAGAAAGAGCAGGGCTCGATTAACCTTTTAACTGAGGGGAAGCACAAATCCATTTGGGGCCTCCACTGACAGGAATTGGGGAAAATGCACTCAATTAAATTCTTTTAAAATAACCACCAAAATGTAAACTGTTGAAAAGCATGCATTCACCACAATATATGGAATTATTCCATTGTAACTGCATGTATAAAAGCTTCATTAACATATTTCCCATATAATCTAGAAATGATAACTGCGCAGTCAGGCTTTCTGTGACATTTTATAATCAGACAATGTTTTCAGACAACAAGCTCACAATTCGGGGCCCTTATTTTGCTAAATTTGGGGCCTTTCCAAAATTTCCCAAGGGAAGCACATGCTTCTCGTGCCTACTGGATAATCAGGGCCTGAGAAAGAGAGTGAATATTTCTCAATGTTATGCCCACAATTGCAAGGAAAAACAATAAAAGTTATTTTTTCGAAAGAATGAAGTATCCACAAAAAGAAAATCCATATATATTTACTGGTAGCACGCAAGTATTTACTATACATATCTAATGCAAAAATTGTCCATCCTATTGAAGTATACGTCTTAAATGAATGAAAATACAATACAAAGGTGCATTAAATAGATAATAATAAGCAAATGCGAACATCTGATACAAAAATTATTTTTTTAAGTATATATATCATAGCTGCCAATATTTTAATTTATTCCAGAGTATTTTTAGCCCCGCCTTTATTTCTTACCACTTTATTTATAGAGAAAATTTCTCCAATATGTAACTTCGATAAAATAAGAAAAAATAATTAAAAAAAAAAAAAAAAAAAGTGGTATTAGAAAAAAAAAAAACGGAGTTAAAAATACTCCGGAATAAATTAAAGTGTTGGCATCTACGATATATACATACATTCCCAGTATTGCTACGGTCCCGCCTTTTTTTTTTTTTTCCTGGCTATTCCGCCACTCTATTTCTATAGCTGTTGATCAAAATAATTCATTAAAAAAAAATGGAGAAAATTGCTAATAAAATGTAGTGGTTAAAGTATCCGGATAAAACGAAAGCAGTAACAACTCTGTTTTTATGTGTGTATGTAGAATAGCTTGAAATTATGTTTTAATGCTTATAAATATCATTTATTTAACTAGCACTTTAATATATGCTCTGTGCTTTATGCATAACTGCCAACTTGTACGTTTTTTTTTTCTTTTTTTTTTCTACCGAAAATATTTAATATAAATTTCTAATGTTTTTTAGAAGTTTTCTGAGATTTAATTTAATGAATTTACTTACAAAGAAATACTGGTGTCAAAACCGTGCAAATTATCACCTATGTTTACATAGATTCTTAAAATTTTACGATTTATGTAATAGTCATTTGTTTTAATAAGCTTATTAATGTTAAAAAGAAAAAAATCAAAAGTATGTTATTGTTGCTCCATCTACATTAACTGTTAAAACAATTAAGACTAGAAGAATAATTTATTTTTAATATATGGAATAAGCAAGTGCAACATCCCCAGTGGGTATTTATCGTAAAATTTAAAGAAATACAAGATTTTTTTTTTTTTTTTTTAAAGGTTCTAAATATTTTTTAATGATCTATCAATGAAATTATGAAAAGATACAATAATGATAAACAATAAGAAAACTAAAATTTCCATGTATGTTAAGATTCATTTTTGCTTCCAACATTTTCAATAGCAAGTTTATTTCATGCAAATTAATATATAAAAATTTTAAACATTAATTGACAATTATTTTATAAGATAAATTAACAGTCGTCTAAATCTATCTGTTTTTAGAAAAGATATTTTGTACACAAAGAAGTATATAAAGAAGCTAATATACTATTATACACAAAGAAGTATGATTAATATATTTATAATAGAGAAAAAACAAATTTCCTTAACATGCGATAATTTATGATATCATCTATTTAATGAATTTTGAAATATGTTGCTGTATTTTTTAAATATATATTCCGCTTTAACACAGTCATTATTTTGTAAATATTTAACGCTATACAAAAAACAAACTCATTTGCTAAAAACATTCTGTTGCAGTACATTAATTAATGATTCGTAAGAATTATAAATGCGGGCTTTTTTTTTTTTTTTATAAATTTAATTTTCGTATAGAAATCAAAGCGTAAAAATAAAGTAGCGTATAAAATTGTAATATATTTTAAAACAACAATTATTTTTTATTTTTTAGTAACATTTCATTTAGAAAAAATGTAATTTTGAAAAAGCAATGTAAAATTACTTTTTAAATGAATTGCAATACTTATAATTCAAAATGTAAAAATATATATATATTGGCTTTTATTAAATGTTTTTAATGAAGTTCTCAACGTGGGAATGCTGTATTTTATATATATACAAATGCTATTTTTAAATTAATAAAAATTCATAATCTGTTCAAATTGAAAAACGGTAACGTTGATAAAAGGCAGTAAAACATAGAAATCTGCTAAAAATATGAAAATCAGCATAAATAATAATAATAATAATAATAAAAGTAAGATTTTTATGAGTTTTTCCTTAGTGAAACAAATTAAAATGATGTTTAAGATTCTCTGTTTCATTAAAGAAAATTCTTGTATATATTTTATAATTCATAGATAATGCTGATATAATCAATTTTAGTAAATATTCTTGGACTCATGCTGTCATATTTTAGCCATATTTTTGTTTATATTCATACTATCATTCTTTTTCTATTTTAACGTGCAGTTTATTTTCATATAGTCTTGCATGAGTTCTACAAGCTATATGTCAGTATATTGCTATTTATTGTAACATAAATTTACTTACTTACTTTAATATTTATTTTTATTTTATTATTTAATATTTATTTAATATTTATTTATTATTTATTTTTTCATTTATTTATTTATAAATCATAATATTCTATCCATAAATAAATGTAATGTTACTTCAGTTTTAGATAGTTTACTTCAATTAAAAGTTTCATTTTGTTTTCAATTATTCTAGTTGGATTTATTTATTTTTATTTGTTGCTTTACGATCATTTTTTGCTAATTAGAGCGGAATCTATAGTTAAAGTGGATTCCGAACTTTAAAAAAAAAAAAAAAAAAAATGCACGAACAGGTACGTCTTATTCGTACCCTGTATCTGGGAACTAAACACTATATTGTGTTGACAACCAAAGGGATCCTGCTGTGAAATAAAATGACATTCCAGACAATCACTCCTGGTTGTCGGGCTGTATAGCTGGCGGCAATCGGGTTGTAATCCTCCCTTTCCTCGGGGCGTCCCCAGACGCGTCTTCGCTGGTCATCTTTGTTCAAATGTGAGTGGGACTCATCACTGAAGACAATTCTACTTCATTCAGTGACATTCCAGTTCGAACGATCCCGATATCTCTTCAAACGTGCTTGTCGGTATACAAAGTTTAATTTTCAGTCCGCATAAGGGGCTCCGTGAGCTTAACCCCATTTCTCTGAGCCGTCTATTAATGATCTTTGAAGTTGTTGAAATACCATTTCCACGTAGGATTGATAATAATGATGAATTTGGGCCTTTCAGTACCACTCTGACGATTAATTGGTTTTCACATTCTGACCTCTCTCTCTAGGCCGACCGCTTCCTCCCTGACGCTGTGTTCGGCCATGGTTCCCCCATTCTACGGATATCATCTAATAACGGCATTGCTTCTATCCAATTGTCAAACAATTTACAGATTAAACCATCTGGCTTCTTTGAGCCCAACTACACACCTCTCTCAAATACTGTCATCTGCGCATATTGTTTGCGCATCTGTATACGAGGCATAGTTACTGTCTATCTGAGTAGACGGAATGAAATTCTCGAAGAATTTATGACCTGGAATCAAAATATTTCATTTTTAATATTCTGCCAATTGCTCAGTTAAGATGCGTTGCAGCGTCGCATGCTCATTGATGGCAGCCAAACTTTAAAATTTTGCATTTCCCATCGAAACCTGTATGCATGTCAGTTTGTGTCCAGTTTGCATTACTCCTTCTTGGTGCGTCGCTTTTTTTGTTATAGAGTGTATTATATATATAAAATAGGCGATTAATATCGTAGAAGTGATTAGGTAACCGTTACATTTAAAATATGGTGGTGGATACTGAATAAAAAAGTCGCAAAATCTGGCAACACTGATTACAAATACTTGTGTAAAAACAAAAATTTTGAATAAAAGTATATTTTAACGTTAAATTAAAAAAAAAAAAAAAAAAAAAAAAGGAATTCGTTTGGTAATAAAATTGCAGAGAAAATTTTATTAAATAGCATAATAATAAAATATTAAATAGCATAATAATTAAATAGCGTTTGAAAGTTGGCATTCGTATAAATAAAAAATATGGAAATAGTTTTTCATTGAAACCTTTATCTCTTAAATATTTTAAAATGTTTAAAGAAAAAATAAAATAAAATAAAACTGTATTTAATTTAAATACGATTTCAACTTACTTATTACATGACAACTAAACATAGAAATTATTATTATTATTATTATTTTAATTATTATTATTAACTTAAAAAGCAATGAAATTAAATCTGTTAGTATAAAACTTATATTGAAATTTTTAATAGAAACCATAATGAATACGTCTCATACCTCACTATACATTAGCAGCAAGGAAGTGAAATATGTGCAAAAAAATAAAAACGAAACTAAATAAGTCAGAGATAAATTCATTTTCATAATAGGTAAAGTAAATGGATTTTCCTGCCTTAAGCCGAACGTATATGAAATTATGTTACAACGAAGAAGAGGTTCGTGTGTAATTGCGTTTATAATATAAAATATTACTTAGTTATCGTGCCATCTAGACTTGTTTTACTTGAGTGCGTCATGAAAGCTGAGTACCACTATTCTTCTTATTATGTTTTTCCATTATGTGTATTTTATTCATGCGCTATACTCTAGACTTTCACATAATGTATAACGTTATGGATAGTTTAGTGTAGTGTGTATAAATATTATATTTCGAAAGTATAATTATGCATATCAAAAAACAATATTTTCATGATCATAATATTTTGTAAATTTTGTTCTCATCGTTTTTGAATTTTTAGAAAGTAAAAGGAAATTTAAGAGAGGTAGTGTATTTTTTGGCAAACGAAAATTAAGAACTTTTAGAATTATAATAAATAATACATTAAAGAAAAAGCTTCTTGAAAACAAAGTAAAATAGATTACAAGTTAAAACTAATTAAAAGAGGAAAGAATAATTATGCGGCATGAATTCATTGTTAACACTTTCCAACTGTACGTACTTGTTGTATAATGGGACTTTCAATGTTCTATGCTTACCGTAATTTCTGGTAGATACTCCGCAGGTTATATAATCCAGTTTTGCACCAGAAATTTCAATTAATAAATAAATTTATATTTGTACGAGCTCTTCCCTTGAAAAAGTATAGATTTTTCTATTAAATAAAATTTCTGGTGGAGAAATGACACATCTTACCTGCGGGTTATCTACCAGAAATTACGGTACTTTATCACACAACAGACAGACAGAAGTACTGAAAGGCAAACAGATAGATTAACTGAATTCATAATTACTCTTAAACATTCTCGGAAAACGTTAAAAAGGCTTGACGCAAGAGAAAATGCAACCCTTAGACTCCAATTGCAGCCCTTAATGTAACTGAATATTTTAGTGTAATATTTTAGTAAATCTGAAGGCTAACCATATCATATTCTATACAAAACATCATTTTAGCATATTAACAATACATGTCAATTTCTTTTATGATTTTTGCAGCAGAAAGTTATTCACATGTGATTCATAAAAATATATGTCCAAATACGTAATTCATTGGCATCTTTTTGGTTATCCCTGTACACAAACCAGTTATACAGAACCTATTAATGTTATTTAAAGTAGGAAAAATTCCATAATAAATTTGAATAACTGATATCTTTTTTTTTTTTTTTTTTTTTTTTTTTTTAATTCTGCAAATATTTATGGACGCTGCAGGCAGGTAGACGGGCAGATAGACACGTGTATAGTCGTACAGACAGATGCACAAATTCAAATAATATTCAAATATAAAAATTGTTAGAAAGTGTTAAAAACGCTTAATATAAACGAAAATGCAATTTCACCGAGTTTCCAATAATAGCCCTTAATATAATTGAATATACTTATGTGGCCATGTAAATCTTAATGCTAATCATAATGTATTTTATAGAACGCATTCTTTTGTGCACATGAATAACATATTTCAATTTCATTAAGATTTGTGCAAAGTAAAAAGTTATTAAAATTTGAGTTATGGGAATACCCCTCATAGAATGCAATCCTTTGGAATACTTTCGGGTGACCCTGTACACAAATCAGTGGTGGTATTTACTCCATTTTCAATAGAAAACACCCGATAGTGAACTTAAATAAAAAGTTTCAATTTCATATTAAAAACATTAAAACCACCAAAAATTACCTTGGACCAAGGTAACTTTTGGTTGTTTTAATGTTTTTAATATGTTTTTAGAGTTTACCTTTTAAATAAGATTTTAAATTAAATTTCAATTTGATTGATATTTATGTAGATTAAATGTATGACATATGGATTTTAGAAGTATCTGTCATAAAACGCAAAGATTTAGAATACTTTCGTCTTTCGGGGATCCCTGTACACAAACCAGTAGAGGTATTCATTTCATTTTCTAGGGAACATCTGATAGTGAACATGAACTACATATGCCAGTTTAAAAAAATTCCATAAATATTTACGGGAGTTATAGCGCGGACAGACAGACAGATGGACGGAAAGACAGACAGACGAACGGACAGTTTTTAATATGTTTTTAGAGTTTACATTTTAAATAATCTTTTAAATTAAATTTCAATTTCATTTATATTTAGGTAGATTAAACGTATGACATATGGATTTTAGAAATATCTGTCATAAAACGCAATGATTTAGAATACTTTCGTGTTTCGGGGATCCCTGTACACAAACCTGTTGAGGTATTAATTTCTTTTTCTAGGGAACATCTGATAGTGAACAATAACTAAATATGCCAGTTTAAAAAAATTCCATAAATATTTACGGGAGTTATAGCGCGGACAGACAGACAGATGGACGGAAAGACAGACAGACGGACGGACAGACAGACAAGCCGAAGTCGTTAACACTTTTCAACCTTGTTGGGAAGTGTTAAACAAACCGAACTCGTTAACACTCTTAACCTTGTTGGAAAGTGTTAAAAAGACTGAATTAATTATATAAATACAGATAGATGTCATAGCATTGCCTCCTAAACTAGATGCCTGTCGCGTGGCTCGGAAACTTGGCAAAAGTTGAAGCGGTAGGCAGCTTCACCTAGTACAGATTACGCGACTTTTTTATTCAACACCCAACAAAAATTTTTGAAAGTGGGATATGATATACAAAAAAGGCGAATGGAATCGAAGAAACGTCGATTATATATATCACTAGCAGGCTTTGCCCGCTTCGCTGGCCACTAAATTTAAAGGAAACTCTTTTCTATATAGCTTTATAAAAATAAAATAAAATAAATTACTGAAATTGTTCAAAAGCTCGCTCCAGGTCCCTGCTGCATTCGGCAGCGATTTGGTCATCCACTGCAACTCGGGCGCTTGTCCCTATTACCTGCGATAATAGTTTACCAATGAGCTTCCATTTAGGTGCTTATTATATAACAGTTTCGAAATAGATAGTATCGAAAAAATTGGAGTTTCCCTTTTATATTTGAATCCCAGTTACATGTGACAACACTATACGTGTTGTTCACATGTAACTCGGAATGGACTCAAATGTAACTGGGTTTAGACAACATAATATTTGCTTTTACGTTATTTTATATGTTTATTTTGTTTATCCAATCAACCATTAAATGACAGCAATTTCACGCCAAATATTACAATATGCTGTGACCGCATATGTCTGTCGCATGAGACAATTAATTTTTTGTGTTTATATATAATTCATGGGTTGTAAACCTGATAGTACAGCCTTAATATACAGGACTGCCAACCATCTCATTAATAAGCGTAGACTTGTTAACGCCCCTTGAAAATACGCCCCTTTTCCCACACCACTTTATATTTAGAGCAATTCTCTCCAAATAGTGTTACGATTAAATAAGAATGAAATTACTCTAAAAAATTATTGGTGTACAAAAAAAGGCGGTGACTAAAAGTACTACGCTTCATAATGAGATGGTTGGCAAGCATGTAATAAAGTTCTCTTTGGCGGCTTTTGAATTTTTGTCACCATTTTAGACTTAATCCATTGTAACAATAAGACTTAATCACTTGTAACAATATGCTATGAGCGCTATTTCTGCCGTATTTTAGACAACTAATCTTTTTATGGTTATATATATTTCCCATTAAACATATTTTTATTTATTTATTTAAATATTAATTTGAATTTTTCAAATATTTCTGTTCGACAGCGTGCAAGTGCAGTAACACACAGAGGCTCATTTGTTTGTATGATAAATTAACATAGTGATTATTATATGCAAAAATAAATAAATAGGTAAACATTATCGTGTTACACAACTTTATTATGTCGCTCCATTGGCGGCTTTTGAATTTTTGTCGCCATATTAGCGATGGATTTTTTTTTTTTTTTTTGTATGAAAAGGGGAAGACTATTTTGCTAATAATTTTATCATACTCTTTTTTGTTTATACATAAGAATTCTTTATATTCTGCTTATATTTTTAATAGTTTTTAGTTTTAAAATAGTGCTTGTTGAAATAAATTTCCTATCTTTAAAACTGCATTCGTTCTGTAAATTTTGTGTAAAAATAAATCATTTATGCTTTTATATATTTGATGCGCTACTTAGATTAAAATGGCTGTTGCTATATAATACTTCTTGTCGAAAAACGTTCGGTGTACTTCAACACCAAAATTTAAAAAATCGCCCAGCAGGATCTGTTAATGAAACTGATAAAATAAAAATATGGATCATAGAGTTTAAATAATCTATTTAAAAAAAACTTTTAAAACCCAAATTATTAATGTATCGTATCACATACATAGATATAGTAATAATATATAGATTGATCATTGGGGAGAAAAAAGTGATTCCTTTTCACTCGGGAAAAGACGGCGATTTTACCAAAATATGGCAGTCTTTCCCCGAGTGAATGCACACGGGAATACACACGAATGTTTTAGCAAATAAAATTCATGAATAATTTATTTACTAAAGGTGAATGAAAAGCTCTAGATATAGTTTCAAATTCATTCTTCTTTTTTTCCTTTTTTCCTTCAATACCACTTAATAGCTGATTCCAAAGCTTTTTTTTCGGCATCAAAAATCTTTGCACGATAATATGGGGATGATAGATCTATATATATTATTATATCTATGATCACATAAATCTTTTCGAAGATAGAATAAAACTTAATTTGAAAAAAAAAATAATAATAATAATAACTTTTGTTTATTAACCAAAATAATTGATGAAATTTGAAATGCAAGTTTGTCTTGTGGGGTACAGGCTGTATATTATATTTTTGTGTTCGTGAGAGAAAATTTAAATGAATTTGAAAACTGCAATTTTTAATCCCACTTAAAAATCATGTGACTTAATGTGAAGCAGATTTTTAATTTTTTTTTCTCCCAACGGTTTCCATGCAATCTTCTGCTGTTGTCACCTAAAATTCATACTTTAGTTAATTTTAAAAAATCTAATTGTCCGATTGATAAGCTGTTTAATGCATCGGATTTACAAAAATTTTCCCTTTCATTTGGTATCTTATTTGTAACGATGCGACTGATATTTCTAATTTATTTTCTAATCTTTCTGATTTATTTTCCTCATTTTAAATAAATGTACGTTTTTTTTTTTTTTTTTTTTTTTTTTTTAATTATTATTATTTTGCCGAAAAAAAAAATTGGCAACAATTAAATTATGGATAAAATGTTAAAATTTAAATGGTTTTTTATCAGAAATTAGAAGGTTATTATTTTCACATTTTAATTAATTAAGAAAAAACTAATCACAAATTCGAAAATCTGACTTCGATGTGCACAATGACCCTTCGGGGGGCACCTTTGTGTTAAATCTCGTGACTGTCCGAGCTACCGTTTTCGAGAACAGTGAAATATACAAATATTGCTCACTTAATAGTATAAGATATATCACTTCTTAAAATTATTCGTGACAGTTGAATAAAAATGCCGTGTAATCTGTACCAGGTGGCGCTGTCTATCGCTTTAACTGTAACCAAGTTTCCGAGCCACGCGACAGGCATCTAGTTTAGGAGGCTATGGTCATAGCGTCCTATATTTTCATGACGACTATTTTTTGTAGTACATGTTTTTTTAGTTTATTCCAGAAACTCGAGGATTAAATAAAGTTTATTATTAAAAAATGTTGGAATTCAAAATATAGCATATTGTGACCAGTATTTCTAATTTGTAGGAACTTTTATATTCAGTAGTCGCCACTAGTTTTTACTTGCAATTTTTGTGTAATTACATATATTAGTCTGATGCGAACTATCACATATATTATAAATCTTTCTTCGAAAAGAAAAGGTAGTTATTAACCCTTTGCCGGTCCTAACGCTCTAAACTTTGGGATCAAATTTATAGACTTCGTTATTCTATTACCACCAATAGTTTTTATGAGTGATATACATAATGGACAAATGAGGTTCGAAGTGATTAGGCAAACGCTACAGTTAAAATGTAATGGTGAATATTGAATAAAAGAGACCAACACTGATCAGAGGAGTTAAATTAAATTGGACTGGCAAAGGGTTAAATAAAACATTTCTCTACATGTTAGCAACACTGGTTGTATCCCGTTACAGGTTACAATGAGCGATCAACAGATGAACGGTAGATATATTTTTTAAAATATTTAATATATTTTTTTTTCGTAGTCAGCAAAATAAGATGATAAATATGACTATAAAAAATAATAATCCCTTTATTTTGATTACGTGATTAAAAGAAAAATTTTTAAGGAAAAAGAAATAAACAGATACATAAAATTTAACTTAGAGAGAATAAAGCATAAAATGAAATGTTCAGAATAAGCTTAACATTAACGTAATCGCACAAGACGTGTATCCTGAAATAAATAGAATTGAAAAAGGAATTAGATTTTCTCCATTACACATCTGCCAATCGTTCCGAATTTTTAATACCAGTATTATTTATTTATTTATTTATTTATTTTTATTTTATTTTTATTTTATTTATTTATA
The DNA here is from genome assembly GCA_963930645.1 of Salticus scenicus. Lineage (NCBI taxonomy): Eukaryota > Metazoa > Arthropoda > Arachnida > Araneae > Salticidae > Salticus > Salticus scenicus. The sequence continues at coordinate 111,071,091 of OZ005655.1, forward strand.
TTTTATTTTTATTTAAAAAAAGAAAAAAAATTGCAAGGATTTGTTGCAATTTTCTCTGAATGAATAGGAAGAAATCTTCAATTAAAAAAATACCAGTATCCAAAAAGCGGAACGACTTTTAGCTTTGCAAACAAGAAATAAATTAAATTTTCTCTATTTCATAGTGTATTAGAAATTTTACTTTTACATTAGGGTAGGTGCCCCAGTGATTGGCCTGGTTCAGTAATTGACATCTATCCCGAAAAAATTAATAAATAATAAAAATAATAAAATCATATATTTAACATATAAGAATTTTAACATTGTATGTCAAATATTGGAGCATAGGGTGCTAATAACTGTAAAATGAATAACTAGCAGTGTCAAACACTGGAACATAGGGGGAACAATTACTGATAAAATGAAAAACTGGCAGTGTCAATTACTGGAACATTGAGTGGGTGTCAAATAAAAATTCATAATAATAATAATAATAATAATTGTTATCAAATATACATATTTGAACATATATGTGGTTCTGAATGTCTTTCATACCATATGTACTAAATTAAGATTTCTAAAAATATTTTCTGAGGACTAGAAGATTGAAAACATCAGAGATTGTTCTAAATGTGTCAATCACTGGTGCACTTACCCTACATAAAATTCTTTACAGAATACTGAGTAATTGCACAGCTTTTAGAGATTACTTTTCCGCTTATAAAATAAAATGTTAATATTTGAAATTCAAATAAGTTATATATGAAACATAGTTATTACCTCCCTTTTTGCCTTTAATTGAAACTAAGTAGTTTATTAAGGCATGACATAATATGAAGATATTTTATATTTAATCAGTGAACCCGGAGGAAAAATGTTTGACAAAATAATAATAATAAACTTAAAAAAAAAAGGAAAGAAAGAAAAGTGATATTTATTATTTAATTTTTCATGTAATGTTTTATTGTGTTCAAATATACTGTGATGGGGCTTATATTATTTATAGGGCGGGAAATATTCTTTACCACACACTGCATATTAAGGTGAATAAAGTGTTAAGTTTCAAACCCGGTTGTAATCGACAAGGAAAATTTTTAAAAGTTGCATCAGTCCAGTACAAAACATTTCCTTTTTAAAAACTAACTCATTGAATTGTTTATACAGTATCAAATCCATAGCTTTCCCATAGCTGCCAACATTTTAATGTATTCCGTAGTATTTTTAGTCCCGCCTTTATTTCGCACCACTTTATGTACAGAAAAAAATTCTCCAATATACAACTTCGTTAAAATAAGAAAAAATACTAAAAAAAAAAAAAAAAAAAAAAAAAAAATGGTTCGAAATAAAGTCAGAGCTAAAATATACTCCGGAGTAAATTAAAATGTTGGCATCTATGCTTTACCTAATAAATACAGATTAGCTTCCCCAGGTATCATGTTTCTAAATTAGAGTAACAGGTAACCTATAGCTCTTCCTAGTAGGAGAAAAATTTAAATAGATAATTTAAATTTGATTTAATTTTTTTTTTTTTTCGCTGTCAAAATGGAAACGAACTTTTACAGGTATTAGTAAATTTTTATTTTGGGATTAAAAAATGTTGTTTTATCGGACAAAGTTAAATATATATACACTCTATAACAGAAAAAGCGACGCACCAAGAAAGAGTAATGCAAACTGGACATAAATTAACATGCATTTTCCAATATTCAAAATTTTCCATTTTCCATCGAAACCTGTAGGGTTTCGACGGAAAATGCAAAATTTTAAAGTTTGGCTGCTATCGAATAAGCATGTGACACTGCAGCGCATCTTAACTACGCAATTGTCAGAATATTAAAAATGAGAAAATTTTTATTCCGGAGGTCATAAATTCTTCGAGAATTTCATTCCGTCTACTCAGATAGACTGTAACTATGCCTCGCATACAGGTGAGCAAACAATATGTGCAGATGACAGCATTTGAGAGCGGTGTGTCGCAGGAGCCAACTGTATCAATTAATGCTAAGCCGAATAACTGTTTACATAAGCGTCAGAAGTGAACCAATGCGTTATTGATTTGTTGACTTTTGTGAGACCGTTTCTCTTGATTAAACCATCCAAATTTTCTGAAACTGTAATCATTTGTTTTTCTTCGCATGCACATCACATCTATCAATTTTCGTCTCATTTGGATAACTCCTTCTTGGTGCGTCGATTTTTTTGTTATAGAGTATATATATATATATATATATAAAGAATCAATAAAAAGTATAAAGAAACTGATTTAAAATATCACGTGTTTTTATATTTGGACGTCAATTGTATAAGTTTTGTTTTACATAGATATATTTTAGTTTCATAACCAGTTCCTTCTTTTCATTATATAAATTAAAAATTTCAGTTGAACATTACATCAAATTTAAAAAAACTGTAGTGCTTAATGTATTTTAAACACTTCAATTTATAGTAAAAATACTAAACATTTGATGATAAAAGAGCAACACACAACATAAAAACGACATTTATTATTATTATTATTATTATTATAACAATGGTTACATGTTTTTCTTTTTACACAATTTGCTTACTTTTGACATCTGATCCTAATAATCAAGTTATTAGAAAGTCCATTTAAAAACTTTAAACTATTTCGTGCAATTAGATCAAATGTTAGCCTTTTATAAAACCCCAAATCTTTTTTTTAAAAACCTCTTTTTATTTTACTTTTTTTTTTTAAACTACAGAGTGATTATAAATAAACTTCCGTTATAAATGGCCTCCTGTACCCAAAATGAATTACAGGGGTCGTACTCTCCGCTCTTTTTCAGGACACTCTTGATGACAAGAAATTTCTGTCACCACTAATTTCATGCAAAAATCTTTATGGTCATTTTTACAACAATGACTCACGATTAAATAAGATAAAGATTATTGTATAAAAATAGTGGTAACAATAGAAGCATTTTTTATCTGCTTGAGCATAGTTGCCCCCGTTTGCGACTTTTTCATTGAACATTATTTTATACGACATTATATTCTATTTAATGAAATGTCCGGTATGAAATGAATGCGCCTGACCCAGTTTTGCCAGAGAAATAGAGTATAATGCCGCATAAAATAATGTTCAATAAAAAAGTCGCAAAGTCTGGCAACTATGCATGAGAGTATCCTGAAAATAGGTGAAAAGTATGATCTCTGAAATTAGCGAATCGCCACTAAAATTGTTGTCTAACCGTTTATGCGCTCAAGGAAAAAACATTTTAGTCCTAATGGTGTACTAGGTGTAGCTTTGCTTGGAAACATTGAAATGATAGCAAAGAATTCCCATTAGGAACCCATAAAAATATTGGACACTTATTGATCAATTACTGAGCCCTCATTGGTCCCCATTCGCTCAATGTCCTACTTTTTTATGCAAACAGCTATCTGACAGATATTTTTTTGAAATACAAATATCTTTAGTACTTTGATCGCATATCAACAATTTTTCTGCAAACATCAACCTGACTTTGCGAAATGAATTATTTTTAGTGCTTTAATCGCATGCCATTACAATCATCTACATACGGAATTCCACTCACTCGATTCAGCTGAAGGATTCTTTTTATTACAGAAATTCATCAACTATCCAGCAGTTAAAAATAAACATCAGTATAAATGTGAGCATGCAGGATGTTATTATTATTGTGCATTTCCGTGATTCATTTATTAGAGTTATTTCTTTCTTTTTAAATAACTTTCTATACATTTATAGATGCCAATTGTTTAACAATTTTCATAAAAGTCATTACAAATATTTATCTTCGTTTTATTTAGTTGCAGATAAATATTGTAAAAGAATATTATTAAAAAAATATTGGTGTAAAGATTACGGACAATCTATAGTAAATTGCCACCATATCACAAACGTTATGTCTCTCACATTTTTCATACCACTGGTACTTCCTAAAACAATTTGGTTTATTTAAAACTCCTTTTCTGCATATAAATAGCACTAATGTAACTTTGTATCCAAAAACTTACTTCCTTAACTTACTGGCACCGTCAAAGTTCAAAAAGTTTTTTTCTATAAAATGATAGACGAGACCTTCCGCGTTGAATTTCAGTTCGTTATTGTCGGCCCAACTGTTTGGAATTTCCTGTGGTTTTGTTAGTAACACGCTGAATACGTGCGGGGACCCCTTTGAAGGACACTTGACCTAGGTCTTTAGCGCAAACAATCGGTATTAATCGCTACGCCACCACCCGCCTTAAATTACTATCATTTACAGGTCAGAGAAATTCATTTTATACGAGAAATTTTAATGAACAACCGAATATCCGCTCCGTACATATTTGCCAACTTTAGCTCTTATTGACTACCAGAAAAACATAGCAGATAATTTTATTTTATTTAATCACTGAAACCTGTTATAGAATTACACATGAAATTCTAGTAAACTTTTCTTACAGCCAAAATAATACTAAAGTTGGCATCTACAACGCAAATGAATGAAGAACATTGCAATTTGTTAAATAAAATTTCTGGTATGAAATGTATTTGTCTGATTTTCGAGTTATACGTGGAAAAAGAGGGTGATTAAATTACAATTTTGTTTAATATTAGCCCAGTTTCGAAAACTATAATACTTAAATTTTTTAACACATTCGCATGATTTGTAAATGCATTAGCAATTTTATTTCAACACTTGAAACTAATTGTTACAAATGAATTGAACTTTTAGATTTTCTAAACGAGATTACAAAGTAATGTAATTCCTCTTTAAAAAAAAAATAATAATAAAATACAAAATTCTTAACTAGAATCAGAAAGAAGAAGAGAGATTTTTTTTTTTTTTTCTCTAATCACATTTATCACTTTATTATCCTCGGAATTTCGACAATTTTTTTACCCGTATTATTAAGAAACAAATGAGTTTTGTAATGGGTACCAGGGGATTTCTTTTTTGTCACCAGAAGTAAAAAGTTTATTTCTTCTTAGGAACTGAAGACACTTCTTTAATTAATTATTATGCAGAAAGAACTTGATTCCTTTGATTTGTTTTGTGCATTTTCTTTCTCGTGTTAATGTCAAGAATAGTTTTGCTGTTTTTTCTTGACTTAAAAGAATATCCTGAGATTAATTAATTTGCATATTTTTACTGGCGCTTCATGTTAATTTGAAATCTTTCGTTTCTGAATTTCTTTCAGTTTCGTATACTTCTTAATAAGAATTAATGATTCTGTTAGTTTTTTAGAACTTATTGTTTAAAATTACTTTCCCCAGTATGAAAAAAAATTAAAATGTTATACTAATCTACAACAACGTGTATCAAACTAATTTTGTAAGCATAAAAAAAAGAGATTAATTTAAATATAAGGTGCAACATTCTAAATACTTTAAAAACTATAGCAAGTTTTCAAAACTATATCAAAGCATATTTTTTTTAAGTACATTAACTTGTTAAAATTCAATCAAATTTAAGTTTACAAGAAAGTAATGCATATTTCTAAAATTTATGATAGTTATTTTATTGTGTTTGTGAAAACATGAAACGTAAATAAAGAAAATCTTAACATATATACTCTTGCTTATTTATTACTAGAACAGAATTACTAATTTTACGAATTTTTAGTAGGGTAGGTGCTCCAGTGATTGACATGTTCCACTCTATCCCAAAATAATTCATAGATAAGAAAAATAATAAAATCATATATTTTACATATAAGAATTTTAACATTTTATGTCAAACACTGGAGCATAAGGTGCTACTAACTGGTAAAATGAATAACTAGCAGTGTCAAACACTGAAACATAGGGGCCAATTACTGATAAAATGAAAAACTGGCAGTGTCAATTACTGGAACATTGAGTGTGTATCAAATAAAAATTCATAATAATAATAATAATAATAATTTTTATCAAATGTATATATTTTAACATATATGTGGTTCTGAATGTCTTTCATGCCATATGTACTAACTTAAGATTTCTAAATATATTTTCGGATGACTAGAACATTAAAAACATCATAGACTGCTCTAAAGGTGTCAATCACTGGTGCACTTACCTTATTAATGAAATTAAAAAAAAAATTCGCTTTATTTGATAACGAAGATTTCAGGATTGAATAAAACAACGAGAAGATTCTATAAATAGTTTATACTTAAGGTTAATAAAATTGGAAACTCTGCTTGTACTTATTTTAAAAACAATTCATTTTGAAAAGAAATTGCATACCTAATAGATGATCAATGATCACTTAATGTTTCCTAATCCAAACACACGGTTTGTTTTTAAATTTTTTATAGCTGTAATATACTAAAGAATTTTCTCACCAATTTTTGAGTAAACAGAATTACTTAAAAATAATAATAATAATAATAATAATAATAATAAAATAAACATTGTTGTGTTTCACTAAGAAAACTTTCTTTTATAAGGTAATGGTAGTCAAAAACCATATTTAATAATAATGAGTTGGCTCTTTGAAATAAATCATTTCGGTCATGGGAACAAGATCAAAGACCGACTTATGAATTAAAATTAAAGAAGGTTATAAACCACTTTGTTTTAATAAAAATCTAAATAATATTTTTGCCGTATTTAATCAAATAAAATCGACATGGTACAGGTATACTATAAAGTTATTCTGTTTAAAGTTTCGATAAAAACATAGATGCAGTGAGTGAGATAGACATTGAAAATAAGGCATTTTGAGAGGTGTAATGGAATAACATTGATTAGGAAATCATAATAAGATGTTTGTTCCACTGAAAGTAATATTTAAATAAACAATTAATCAGTACTTTAATGTCCAAGTTAGCATATAAATTTATTCAAAATTACATTTATTTTAAGCAATTGGCTAACTGCATGTTAAAATAAACATAATTTTTTATTTATTTAATCATTTTAGTTACAAACCACATAATTTAGCATTATAAATCGAATCTACATTCTACAGTTATTTCAAATGCTTTGTTTTGTATTAATTTAAGGTTTTATGCAGACCTTATGTATAGGAAAATATCAAAATTTAAATCTGATACTTACATTATCAGACATGCCAACATTTTAATTTATTCTGGAGCATTTTTAGTAACAATTACATTGTTAGGAATTTTCTTTACATTATTTTTCTAGAAAGGTATTTTTCTTCTTATTTATTAGTAAATACGTATTGAAGAAAATTTCACTGCAAATATGAGTGATGGGGGAAAAAAGTAAGTATCAAGAGTGGTCAGGAATAAATTAGAATGTTGGTATGCTTGCATTATATAATATATTTTCCGATTATTATAGCATATGTAAGTATTATGAAGTATTTACTATATTTATTATATATATTAGTTACAATTTTATGTAGACATAGTTCGTACAGTCCTTGAATTTTCTTGATTTTCTGCACCACTAATATTATACTGCAATTTTTGATAAGAAAAAAGCCGTAACACCTAAAAGGAAATGGTTTCTATAAAAATTATGGTGGGAGAGTCCTTGAAAAAAGGCGTGGCCGTACGAACCATGGTAGATTTATAAAATTATTTCAGATAAGCAGGGATGGAACACGGGCGCAGAATTCATACCGGTATTTGTTTAAGAAATTTCTCTAACTATCATATCGTTGATTTAAGAGGTAGAAAATTTTCTTACATCTATAGTGGTATGAATTCTGCGCCCGTGTTCCATCCCTGGATAAGTAATGTAACACATTTTTCCTAATTTTTAATTCAATAAATTTCATAGTTCATACATGCAAAATGGCGTTTAGGCATTAGAATATTTTGATTTGGAGGACAAAATGCCACTGTATATGCATTGCAAATTGAAAAATATGTGGTAATAATCTTTAAAATGCCATGAAGACCAAAACTGTTTCTTTCAAAAGAAAGCGGTGTTATTTAAAAACTATTCCATGCGAGTGAATTATTAACTTTCCATTATTAACATTGGTAACAATTTATTAAAAATAATCGTAAATAAAACTTTCAGCTGTGTACAAAAATAAATTTAAGTATGCTTCACACTTAGAATGTGAATTTCATTGCGTTATTTTTAATTTTCAAAAAGTGACTAATGCTGTTTATTTCGTGATTTCCTCAAAAATAATAATTTTATGTTTACGAATAAATAAGCACAGATGATCATCTAACAAGAAGTGATTTAAAACAACATAAATTACACAAGTCTACATCTTACATTTTGGTTTTGTTGACTTTATGTTTTTTGATGTGCTGTAACCGAAGCTGAAGACAATTTCTTTCTATAACGTTTTGTCAATATAGGTTGAACTACCGACACAATTTCTTCCGTGACTTTTCCACCAATCTAATTATTCGGTAACTTTTATAGTATGTTTCCATGGTACATTATAATTAACCATGGAATCATATTAGAAACTGCCGAAAATGAAGAAATTGTATCGATAGACACCCTGTATCAGTGTTGCCAGATTGGGGACATTTTTTATTCAATATCCACCACTAACTTTTAATTATGACGGTCGACTAATTACTTCGAATATTAGTCATCTATTATGTATAGTCAGAAAAGATAAAAAACACCCCCTAACTAATTTCGATGTAAGTTGCCGTAGAAATATGCGGCTGGTACCAATCGATTTGTAATATAGTTAGATTTTACTTAGAGGGTCGTCTACATATTAGAACTGGCATCAACTTCAATTTTTTCAATGGTAACCCCCGTTTTTTATAATTCATTTGAATTCTTTGAATCAAATCATCGCGGAAAATGGTATAGATTATATATTTTGCACAATTTTTCATAGAGTTATAAGCTGTCAAAGTATGTGGATGCTAATGTTGAATGAATGTGACAAACATTAATTCATATCTTTCCCAAAAATTATTATGATCAAATTCTGTTTTTTTTTTTTTTTTTTACGTTAGTATTAAGTGCCCCAAACATATTCCATGCATATTTTCGGTAAAAAAATATTTTTCTAAATATTAAAATTATTAATAAATTCATATTTGAAAAAACTATGAATCATAACCTATGTTAATTTTTGCACGAATAGAACGGGTATCATCAAGAACGTGGGTTTCCAAATTTACAGCTCGTTCATAACATTATTTTTTGAGTTACAGTGATATTTCATTTTTTATTGTTGTTAGGGGGCTGTCACTTGTTATAATTTGTATCCTCTGTGAGTAAGTATCTGTATATATTTTGAAGAAAAAGTATTTTAATTTATTATTTTCTTATTGTTTTCTAAACAACATTTCGTTGTTTACTTATTTTTTATAAAATTATCGCTATGCAGGCGAGAGATTTTGAAAGAAATCAAGCGCCACCTTTGCATTGCTGAAACAATATTAAAAAACTAGTTTGCATATTCGTATTTGACTCTTTATATGACGCTGGTATGCATAAATCTCAATGGCATTTACTACATCGAATGCTGAAGATAAAACTTAAATGATTTAATTGCAAATATGTAAAATAATTTTGTTTTATATTCATACTTGCCAACCATCTCATTATGAACCGTACAATTTTTAGTACCCGATTTTTTTTCACACCAATAATTTTTTAGAGTAATTTTAGTCTTATTTAATCTTAACAACATTTCGAGAGAATAACTCTAAAAATATAGTGGTGTGAGAAAAGGGGCGTTTTTTCAGGGGGCGTTAAAAATTGTACGGTTATTAATGAGATGGTTGGCAAGTATGTATATTGTAAAGTTTTAGAAAAATGAGTGAAGGCGTGGCTTACGTTGCAAGAAAGAATATACCCGATTCTGAAATGTTAAGACTTGAAAATCTGTAACTCCGCCAGTGGGCGTTTCTTTTGCAACTTTTATGTCATTTATTTCTTAAGAATATACATAATATTCATATTTTCACAACCAATATGCTACGGATGCAAATACTTTGATTAGAAAGAGTATAATTATAATGTATATCCATTTGTAATATGAATCTGGGTATAGAAAATTTTGTTCTTAAATATCGTAACTGGAGAGATTAACTACCACAGGCGGGCCTTGCTGTCAAAAAGACAAAAACATGCGGTTGCGAATGTGTTAATCTTCCCTAGTATCGTTAGTGACGCCTTCTTTTTCACACCAGTAAATTTGAAGAGTAATATTCTCCAAATTCAATTACGATTAAATAAGAAGAATAATACTCTAAAAAAATATCGGTGTGAAATAAAAGGCGGGGCTGACGATACTACGGAATATTAATTAGGTTCATGGCATGTATGTTTATGCATATGAAATATCACTTCTCAAATTTATTGGTGACTGTTGAATAAAAAAAGGCCCTTTACCTGGTAACAGGGTTGCCAAATTTCGACTTTTTTTTATTCAACAGTCACCAATAATTTTTATTTGTAACGTTTAACTAATACTTTCGAAGGTTTATAGTGTATTATGTATATCAAACGTAACGTCTCAAGATTATTGGTGACTATTGAATAAAAAAAGGCAAAATTTGGCAACCCTGCCTAGTAACACTGTCCTGTATTGAGTAAAATCGAAACGTGATAGAGAAAAACTGGCTTAATTTTCGGTTTCAGTACACACACAAAAAAAAAAAAAAAAATGTGTATCAGCTAAAATTATCAAATCAAATTTTGTGAAATTAGTTTTGTAATAGTTATATCATAAAAAGGGCATTCAATTGAAATAAATCTGTTGGTTCAAAATTAAGAAATTTTGGTCTAGAATATTGGAAGAATACACAGCTGTGCGAAAATTAGGAGCAAAATGAAGAAAACAACAAAAAATTGGAACGCAACAACATAACTTTTCAGTAAAGCAGTCGGTAGATATATTAAGGACTTAGAGCGTATATATATATAGTATTTGAGAAGAAATTCAATAGACAATGCAAAACAGTGGTGTGAGAAAGAGTTTAAAAATCGGAACATTCTTTTGAATTGTGTAGGATGGCAATAAGGAACCAATAGGAAGATGAAGAAAATGATGGAGGAAGAGAATCGTGGAACTCCCCGTTAAATGAATCTAACTAATCTTTAACTAAAGTTTTTGTAAGTAATATATTTCATTAATGTCATATTAAATATGTATACGTCTTTTAAAAAATTCTTCATCGTTTTCATTTACGAAGTCGTGAATTTTATTGAACCAGTACGTTTACGAATGTCTCCTAAGTTTCGACATTTGGTGAAATCTACTGCACAAAATAGAGTGATTTCAACGACGTGAACCATCGTGATGTATTGAACTATTTTATGTATTCAATACGTGTATCAGAAAACGCCATTCGGATGACTTTACCTGAAGGTACAGTTTTGGGGAAATTGAAGGAAAGTCCTTATTTGATTACTGCATATTAGGAATTTATGGTCCTGCACGCCTGTGCTCTCCGATCGTAAAGAGTATTTCAAACGAAAGATAGCAGCTACTCAAGTATTTAGTTGTTGCTCTTAAAAACAAAATTGAAAACTTTTGACCATATATTATTCTACAGAAAGAGGAAAAAACAAGCGACAAACAACAGGAATCACAAATCGCACGTAACAGATTACTATATGTCCAATATTATGTATTATCAGAGCCTCCTTAACTAGATGCCTTCCACGCGCGGCGAATCCCAATGTTAAATTAGGCAACATTAAAAAAAAAAAAAACTAACGCTAGGTGACAGCACCTACGCAGAGCAACAATTTTCTTCTGTTTCATAGATAAGTTTTCTTTTTCATCTAAAAATCTAGCTATTAATTTCAATTTAAAGTCCAAAATTGTATTTTTTCTTTTCTTTTAATTTGAAAAAATAATGTGAAAGTACTTTATCGTAAATATTTTCAATAAAATATTCAAATATTTATATTTAAAAAAGTATAGGGTTTAATTTTCTTCGAAAGTGGATAAGACCTATTTTAGCTTTTCAACTAATTGAATTACAACGTACCAAATAAATAACACCTTTTTTTTATTATATATTTTATTAATTAAAAAACGAAATTTAAAATTAAATAAGCAAAAACATGGCATGTCTATCACGCTATTAAATTATTTTTTATATATTTATTCAATAAAAATTTCAAATTTTTTTTCTAATTTAGATATCAGATGAAAGTTTCGTTTATATAAATTAAAATCTCTAAATTTTGAATGAGTTTCAGTTTAGAATGAATAATTTATGATAAATTATTAAAATCATGTCTTTTTTTTTTTTTTTTTTTTTTTGGTCATGTCCTTTACGTTTCATTTTTACCTTATTAGGTGTGAATTATTTTTCTTAAATTGAAAATTTTATATGATTTATAAGAAAAATAGACCAGCACATTAACGAGATAAGTTAACATTCAGTAATAAAAATTGGACAAGAAAACAATCTGTTGTCTAGTCCGTCACAAATAAATAAATAACCATTAAGATTTAAATTTTTTAAATTAAGGATTTCTTGAGTATAAGTTTTCTCTCTCACCAAGTTTTTTTTTTCTTTTTTTTTTTTTTTTTTTTTTTTTTTTTCAAGATTTTATTAGCTCTACCAGTTCCGAGAGGGTATGCTTTCGAAACTGATAGACATTTTCGAATTAAAGTTGTGTTATATTTACATGTTTTGAATGTCTCCTGAAACGAAAAATAATGGTCTGTGCGCGTCGGTTTGTCTGTCTCGGATATACTTGGAAAATGCTGAAAGTGTATTTCATTTTGTGTTAGGTGTTTTTCATATAAGACTAAATTTAAATGCACAATCTGATGTACAAATAGTTTATGGAAAACATACAGGGCTATCCAAATTTAAGCTAAACGTTCTTTTCTGTAGAATATAATTGACGGAAGTGCTTTCCAAACTTTTTTATGTCGACGAATACTGTCGAAGAAGGAAAATTAATTTTTCGAACCCATAATGTAAACAAAGTATTTTTTTTTGAAGTTCTATGTTCAACTCAGGGTTTTGAATAAAGTCACGTTTTGAGGTTTCCTGAATACAAAAAACATTTTTTTTTTAGTTTGTAGCGATTGATTTATATGCATATTTATTATCAGAATAACTTAAAAACAAGCAAATGCAGGAAATTCACAATTGTAATTTGTATTTTAAAACTCTTATTAGGTTTCAATTTGAAAAATTTGATAAAGATTAGCAAATTTAAGGACAAATTAATAACATCCTTAAAATATTTTTACTTCTATTACTTCCATTGTTTTTACTTCCATAACATAACTATTTTATTTAATAAATCTAACTTACTAACAGAGCTGTCAATCCTTCGAATTTTTATATTATAATTTATTTTAAATTTATTTTCGTCTTAATTACATAATTTACGATAATAAATAAAAAGAATGTTTTTGTGAAAAATATTATTGATATTCAAAAATCCGGAGGGTTGGTAATTTTGCACTAATTATTTATGCAGTTTACATACCTTGTCTTGAAATATTTGCAAGGCATTTTTTTGCGCTGAATTGCATTGCTTGGTATTTCGTGAAAACTTATATTTTCACGGCGACTGTCCGATTTACAAAATGGAACGACGCAATACACCATATTATTAAAAAAAAAACCTCTCACATTTGTTAAATTAATAAAACATAAACCATAAAGAACTCAGTTGAAACTCAGTAGAATGGCGGAAAATAAACAGAACTTAATGTTCGGTATCAAGCGCCAGCTACTGGCTATGTTCTTCTTGTACTGTTGCCAAGTTTTCGAGCGACTCGCCAGGCATCTACTTAAGGAGGCTCTGGTATTATGGTGTGTGCCATCAGCGCGACTTCAGTTGTTTTTTATAGATGAGGGCCTATTTAGTACAGGCAGAGCCTGATAAGGGGGAAGCACACATTATTTATACTTACACCGTTATTTTTTAACAAATACTTTACCTCCTATAACAAACAAAAAATTCTCATTAAAAATTTTTTTAAAAGAATTCTGGTGTCTAATAACGGTGAGTAAATTGGATTGTTTTACACCGTTCATTTTTTATAAAAAATATTTCCTCGTCAAAGCGTGGATTTTCTATGACATGAAGTAAAAAATAATGGTAAAAATATTCTGGTGAGAGCGGAGATAATGTGTGCTTCCCCCTTAATCAGGCTCTGAGTACAGGGTTCATTCGGGCTTTATTTTTTCCCTGATTCTTACACCAGTAATTTTTTATAACGATTTTCGTTATAAAATAAATCCGTGAATTTAAGATGAATTCTATTCTTTCAGAATATTTGTTGCGAGCCTCAGAGAAAAACGACCTGTCCGTGTGAACCCTGTTGTGTAAAAAGAAATTCTGAACATTGAAACAGAAAAAAAACACGTTTCGGAGACACCGGAGATCTTATAAGTGGCACCTTAATAGCCATGTTAACTCCTACATTTTCGAAAGAGTTTCAACGACTGGTGTTCTTTTTCTTCGGAGGTTCTCATACCTTCCATCTGTCTGTTTTGAGGTGATCAGAACCTGATTAAGGGGGAAGCACACATTATTTATACTTACACCGTTATTTTTTAGCAAACACTTTCCTCCTATAATAAACACAAAATTCTCATTAAAAATTATTTTAAAAGAATTCTGGTGTCTAATAACGGTGAGTAAATTGGATTGATTTACACCGTTCAATTTTTATAAAAAATATTTCATCGTCAAAGCGTGGAATTTCTATGACATGAAGTAAGAAATAATTGTAAAAGTATTCCGGTGAGAGCGGAGATAATGTGTGCTTCCCCCTTAATCGGGCTCTGGAGGTGATATAAATCTAGACTTTATGTTTATGAACGAAACGTTATACTTTATCTCACAGGGGAATCACACAGCTCTTATATAATAAAGATACTTAAGTAATAGAGTGGTTGCTAGCTCCTCGGAACTAAATCGTGGAAAATACGTTTTGAACCCTATTGAGACGCATTCTGCAGCGCGTGATCATAAATTTAGACTGTATGTTTATAAGCTACAACATTGAACTTTTGCTTGCAGGAGAAATCCGAGAGCTTTTATATAGCAAAGATACTTACGTAATTCACTGGTATGGAAGGTCCTCGGAACTAATTCGTGCAAAAGATGCATGGAACTTTTTTGAAATATATTTGGCAGTGCGTGACTATGTTTCAATAATGTTTCAGTATTTCGACAAATACTTGAAGAAGAATGTGAGGTTAGGTCTCAATATCTCCTTGATAACATTCTCTCACAGCATCAACAGACGTATTAAATTCCGCACAGTTGTCGGAAGGGATACTTTTTTTCTAGTGAAGAATCAATTTCTGCACCAGAAATCTGTAACACAATTATTTCTGTCGTCTCTCTAATTATGTTCGCTTAAAATAAATTCCTAAGCTAGCTTAAAATAAATTCCTCGTATGTTCTTTATTCAGGCCTCGCAACGTTCTTGAAATTTTACTCTCATTTATGAGATAGTTATCACTATTTCAAATATATATATATATTTTTTTCAGCATAACGTTTATTATCACATACATCCAGAGCCTGATTTAGGGGGAAGCACACATTATTTATACTTACACCGTTATTTTTTAACAAATACTTTCCTCCTATAATAAAGAGAAAGTTCTCATTAAAAAAATAGATTTAAGATTCTTTTAAAAGAATCCTGGTGTCTAATGCCGATGAGTAAATTGGATTGTTTTACACCGTTCATTTTTTATAAAAAATATTTCCTCGTCAAAGCGTGGATTTTCTATGACATGAAGTAAAAAATAATTGTAAAAATATTCTGGTGAGAGCGGAGATAATGTGTGCTTCCCCCTTAATCAGGCTCTGCATACATCCTAATTAATATTCCGTAGTGTTGTTTGTCTCGCCCTTTTTTTCACAGCAATAAACTTTTAGAATAATATTCTCCAAATGCAATTACGATTAAATAAGAAGAATACTCTAAAACGTTGCTGGTGTGAGAAAGAAGGCGGGGTTAACAATACTACGAAATATTAATTAGTATGTTGGCAAGTATAATTATCATCATCATCATCGCGGGACTTTTGGCATACTTGCCAACATACTAATTAATATTCCGTAGTATCGTTAGCTCCGTCTTCTTTTTCACACCGGTATCTTTTTAGAGTATTTTTCCTCTTATTTAATCGTAATTGCATTTGAAGAACATTACTCTAAAAATTTATTGGTGTGAGAAAAAGGGCGGGACAAAGAAGACTACGGAATATTAATTAGGATGTTGGCAAGTACGCCTTTGGGAGCACCTCCACCTGAACTTGCAATAAGCACAAGAAGACATCTTAAGACTAAGCGAGTAGTCGGTCTTCTTTGTTGAAGTTACCTATGAGTGATCTCAATGTTAACGCAATATTTGAACATTAAAATATAAAAAAAAAAGAAGCATTGTCAACAGTGGTGGCAGTATAATCAAATGTAAATAAGTTTTATGAACGGTTTGAGTCCTGTTTATTGTTTATTTAGAAGTTTTCACTGACAAGTGCTACATACTAACTATTTGAGGATATTTTGGTATATTTTAGTTTGTTGTCGAGCGCATCTGCATAACATTACATTCAAAAAAGTTACTCATCATTATTTTTTTTATTTTTAATTTATGTAATATCTTTTATAAGCTTTTACTTCTGGAAAATTCATTTTTGAATTATTTAATTAGGGGTGGGAATCGATTAAAAGTTTTAACTGGGTTAATCGTTGTTCATTAATCGATTAACCGGTCGATTAATCGGATTTTTAATCGGTTTTCATTTTTCTTCATATAATTTTATTTGAATGATGAATAAAACTCTCATATTGTGTGTGTGTGTATGTATATATATATATATATATATATATTATTCATAAGTTTGACTGAGAAAAAATAAAAAATAAAAAATCCAAACATTTTTGTCTAATCAATTATATCTGTTTCATAGCTGAAATTTAAATCAATTTTCAGAGTAATAATTGGTGACTTTAAGTGTTAATTTTATATAAACATTTTCACTTATTCATTTTTTTTTTTTTTTTTTTTTTAATAAATTATTTTTTCAACTCATTTTGAAAGAAATATTAAATGAATTTACACATGTTTTAGTTTTATATTTGCAGGCCTTGTCCATCTCGCGTGTCACTATTTTTAAACGAATTCTCAAAATTCCATATCATTATCAAAAAAATCTCAAATTCTTATATTTTAGTACTTCTTTGTCACTTCGGACTAGAACACATAATGTTATTTTCTGTTTCTATTGCAATAGTTACTATCAGCAATTCTGAACAGGCAATAAACGCTTGAAGATATTGTGAAACTCTGTTGACATTTCCCCCATCAGAGGGATAGTGAAAATCTCAATTCCTTCTTTTTTTTTATCATTTCTATTTTTTGAAAGCTTCTTGTTTCTATGAATACTATTACCCTAGCCAACACTTTCTGTAGAAGGCTACAGACAGGTGGTGTTGCTCCAGCATGCACATGGAGCGGCATTTTGTTTAATAACTGTCCTTTCCCTTTTCTCTATCAACAAAAGGGCAACAACTTCTTTTGAGAGGTTTTATTTAATTTTATTTACTTATTTATTTATATTATTATTATTATTTTTGCTTTTCCATTATTTGATGGATGTTTCTTAGAATGTTTGTTAGCAAAATATGCTAAAAAAAATATTTTGTAGGCAGAATAGTATTTTTACTTTAGTTCGTAGTTTGAAAATTTTAATCGGATTTTGAAAAATTTTAATCGAATTAATCGACCCGATTAACTCGATTAAAAAAATTGATCGGGACTAAGCATTGATCGATTAACCGAACTGATTAATCGATTAATCGGCACAGCCCTATATTTAATTATGAAAAAAATCGTGCAAACTTTAGACTTTCAGTCTAAACGTAATCTCTACTTAATATATAGTAAAGAAATTGTAGATATGTGTATCTGTATTCCATGCTTGTATATAGTGGCACTGACAGCTATGAAATCAGACTCGAATAATAACACTTCTTTCTACTTTTCTGGATATGGATGAATTTGTTACGTGACCTTAGGGAATCTTTTCAAAATACTAGACCTCCAGTTTACTCTTTAGATATCAGTCGTAAGATTTCAGTCAGCGATTTTCACTGTAAGTGAATCTGCTTATAAATTCCATTCTATGTAAATGAGAGTTTCTGTAAGCATAAACTAATTATTTATTCATTTTGTGAGACAGAATAGAAATAACATTTAAAAGTTGCAAACAATTATGCAATTTAATTTAAAATGCGGTATTTTGTACTTTAGGTACTAATATAACAAAAACGTATTTTGTAAAAGAAATAATAATAATAATAATAATAATAATTCTATCAGGCTATTTTTATTTTTACTTTATTGTATTTATTTATTGACAAAAAAGTAAGAATAATTCGTTATATGCATACTTGCAAACATCCTAATTAATATTCCGTTGGGTTGTTAGTCCCACCCTTTTTCTCACACCAATAAATTTTTAAAGTAATATTCTTCAAATGCAATTACGATTAAATAAGAAGAAAAATATTCTGGTGTGAAAAAGAAGGCGGAGCTAACAATACTACGGAATATTAATTAGTATGTTGGCAAGTATGGTTATATGTTACCATTCTATTTATTCCATACATGGTTTAACCTTAACCATATAATAATCACATTAAAAATTACATTTTGTTTAATTAAATGACAATTATTAAAAAATAAGGAGTTTGATAATATGTATTCGTATATAATATTTGTATAATTGTGCCAGATAATGCTAAATTTCATACTTTTATAAACTTAAAAGGCTACATAGATTTTATGATATGCCTATATCAAAAATATAGTCAGATGAATGTCGCTTTGATTTTCGAATGTCTTTAAATGTAAATGTGAACAAAATATGTCTTATACCCTGAAGAGTTCTTTAAAATGTTTGAACTTTATACATGCTTTTCTTTTAATATATACGAGGGTTGATCCAAAAAAAAGTTTACAAGCAGAAGCATTTGAAACGTAATAATTGTGGAGCGAATATTTCCACCCAGGGTGGTTGACAGATGGCGCTAGTTGTCCTACAGCGGTTCTACGAGTAAGTAGCGTCAGTACGCAGACACTTAAGAGCGACAGTAATGGCACGACGTCTAGAAAAGTGGTCTCGCATAGAGGTGCGAGCCGTAATTCGATTCTTATGGGCCAAGAATGTGGCCGCATCCGAAATTTACAGACAAATCGTTGAGGTATACGGGGACAAAGCAATGAGCTTCTGCATGACAATGCCAGGCCCCATACAGCTCACCAGACTCAGGAATTGCTGCAAAGGTTCAAGTGGGAGGTCTGGAATCACCCCCCCCATACAGCCCCGATTTGGCTCCAAGTGACTATTTCCTTTTTCCGGCGTTGAAGCGAAACTTATCCGGAACATGGGTCACCTCAGACGATGCAGTGAAAACAGCTGCCGAGAAATGGCTCAATGAGCAGGGCCCTGATTACTACCAAGACGGGATAAACAAGTTGGTCGAACGTTCTGACAAATGCCTAAACAGGTTTGGCGACTATGTGGAAAAGTGAAGGCCAGATGCGTCTCTTGATTCCCATTTGTATCTTGTTTCTATTGTTAATAAATACTTTTTCATTTGCCTTGTAAACTTTTTTTTGGATCACCCCTCGTATATATATATATATATATATATATATATATATATATATATATATATATATACATATATATATAATTGAAATTTTTGTTGCATTTAAAATTTTTTAACTATAATGTAACTTCTTAGGGAAATACATGACCTCCTAGAAAGAAAAAAAAATTAAAGCATAAGTTAAATTATATTTATGTAAATATATATATTATATATATATATCCTGCTGATTTAATTTGTAAATTAAACGCTATAGATATTTTACATTCATAATACTTACAATCTAATATTAAATACACCGAAAATATGATAAAAACTAATCCAATTAAAATATAAAAGTAATGAACATATCGATTTTAGAAAACGCAGCGATGGGAATTTGTGGTAGAACTCATACCGGTATTTCTTTAAAAATTTCTCTACTTATAATATCGTTGGTTTACAGAGGAGAAAATTCTGTTTCATAAATACCGGTATGCACTCTGCGCCATGTTCTCATCATTAAAAATGTAGTTAAGAGAAATAGATAGAAATTTTTAATTGCAGTTAATCTACAACAAACATAATCTAATTTTGCTTTTAGTGACAGTTTCTTTCATCTAAAATTTGTTACACCAGAAATATATCCATATCAAATCAAAATTCAATACAAAAGTTCAACGAAAATTTAGATTTTTTTTTCTTAGCTGATTGCTTACCATGGGGTTGCCATGGACTGTCTTTTTTCCCAACGCTTCTATCAGAATTTTTTTTTAAAGTAAACTTCAGTAAATGTTTCCTCGATATATTGAAGTAAAAATTACTGTATGACTATTTTGTTTGAATAATCAGGGAAAAAGGCGGGAATATGGCAACCCAGTTGTATTTTCCATAGAACAAGAAAAGGTAAAATTCCAATTAGAAAAAAAAAAAAAAAAAAAAAAAAAAGATTGTTAATTTTGGAAATAGTTAAAAATGTTAATACTTTTGGTGCTGAATGTTAATTTTTAGCTAATTATAACAAAAATGAACTACCAAAATCGAAATTTTCAAATGTCCTTCAACTACACACTTTTTTAATGCTTTGTCGCATTTATTTATGCTTTGTTTGTGTATGTCTTCACTGAAAGATTATTTTACGATTTGACCAAGAAATTAAATAGCATTGTACTAACTGTCAAAATTGAGATTTACTATCTAAATTATTTTGAATGAATATCAGATATTAACATTATCTGCACAAGAATTCGATATAAAGTAGTTTTTGTAAATTTGATGTATTAAATTTACTTTCTGTATTAAACTTACTTTCTTTACTATTATTTGATGTATTAAATTAATTTTTAATTTCTTGCTAAATTTACTTTGTCCGTGTTGCTAATTGCTAATACTGGACAAAGATTAAGATTTCAGCTGTCAATATTACATTTTTCATTATATTTTTATTACATTTTTAAAAGTTAGGAAATGCAATACAATAAAAATTATATTACAAAAACGAAAAAATATTATATTTTTCAAAGACATGAAATGGACACAAGTACATACGTATAAATATATGTAGAGATACTGATCCCCTGATGATTTATTCTACATTCTGACCATTTTATTTATTTATTTATTTTTCAGGAAATTAAAATTTGCCATATTTTATGGTTAAATTTGCTATTGTCAGTTTGATTAGAAACTCCTTTTTACAATCTTTAAAAAACTCCTTCTTGTAATGTTTGTATGTGGCTTATATTCTCATCGGAATTATTTTAAAGTAAGTATGATATTCCTTTTCATAACATAATTAAAATAAAACTGGTCAACTCATTTAAGTAATTTTACTTTAGTTAATTAGTAGCCTTTTAAGCTTTTATGAATTGTTTTGGCAATTTAATCATATTTTTTTTTGCATTACACTTCTTTTTGTTAATATATATATAGAGAGAGAAAGAGACAGAGAGAGAGAGAAAAGTTGGTTTATATGCATATGTACTTCTTACGCATATATCATTAACTTGCTAGATATATACTTAGCTAATACAAGTATAAATAATGTACACCACACACACACAGGCCATAGCCTCCTTAAGTAGATGCCTATCGCGTGGCTCTTAAGCTTGGCAACAGTTCAAGCGGTAGACAGCGCCACCTGGTACAGACTGCGGGACTTTTTTATTCAACTGTCACCAAAAGTTTTTTAAAGTGGGATTTGAAATACAAAAAAGGCGAATAGAATCGAATAAACGTCGATCATATTTATCACATACCACTTCTTAAAATTATTGGAGACAGTTGAATAAAAAAGTCTCACAATCTGTACTAGGTGGCGCTGCCTACCATTCGACCTGTTGCCAAGTTTAAGAGCCACGCGACAGGCATTTAGTTAAGGAGGCTATGCACAGGCATATATATTCTATAACAAAAAAAAAAAAAAAACGACGCACCAAGAAGGAATAATGTAAACTGAACACAAATTGACATACATACAGGGTACTAAGGAAAATGCAAAATTTTAAAGTTTGGCTGTCATCGAATGAGCATGCGACGCTGCAGCACATCTTAACTGCGCAATTGACAAAATATTAAAAATGAGAAATTTTGATTCCAGGTCTTCGAGAATTTTATTCAGTCTACTGAGAAAGACAGTAACTATGCCTCGCTTACAGGTGCACAAACAACATGCGCAAATGTCAGCATTTGAGTGTGGTTTGTAGTTGGGCTAAAAGATGCCGGTTGGTCTAATCTGCGAATTTTTTGACAATTGGATAGGAGCAGCACCACTATTAGATGATATTGACAGGAATGGGTGAACCATAGCCGAACATAGCGTCAGGAAGGAAGCGGTCGGCCTAAAGAGAGGACAGAATGTGAGAACCAGTCAATCACAAAGCTGTACTCAAAGCTCCAATTCATCATTATCGTTGATCCTACGTGCAACTGGTTGTACTTCAGTTACTTCAAAGACACTTAATAGAAGGTGAAAAGTGGTTGAGCTCTGTCCCCGGATCTCTCTTCCAGTGAGGACGTTTGGAGCATCATAAAAAGTGTCCTACAACTAGCTCGGGATTTTGCAAATCTAACGCACCAATTGGACAGAATTTGGCATGATACTTTATAATTTGGCATGATACAGGAGCACATCTGCCAACTCTGTCAACCAAGTCGAATAACTGTGTACGTAAGGGCCAGAAGTGGACCAACGCGTTATTGACTTGTTTACTTTGTGAGGCCTTTTTTCTTGTTTAAATCATTCAAATTTTCTGACTGTATTCAATTGTTTTTCTCCACATGTACATCACATCTACCAATTTTTGTCCCATTCGGATAACTCCTTCTTCGTGCGCCATTTTCTTTTTCTTTTCTTTTCTTTTTTTTTTTTTTTTTTTGTTCTAGAGTGTACATATATACATATATTGTGTGTGTATAATTAAGTTTTAAAGCATGTTTTGGTGAATTGAATATGTAATTGTGAGCTGTGAATAATATCTTTATACACAAAATTTTTCTATCAAACATTGGTCGACACACCTTCAGCTGACACACTTTCAGTCACCTCCCACACCTTCAACCAGTTGACTAACGTCAGCAGCAGCAGTGTAGAAAAATTCTACTTTTCATACGACGAAGTCGTTAACCCAATTTCGTTTTTCGACGGCTGTTCGGAAGTGTACAGAAGACCAGGCATTTTGCATTGACCAAAACAATTGTTAATCATAAAACACTATTTCAGGGCTATATGTCGGATGTTCCAAAATATCCCAGCACATGTTAGTAATGCGACCTTGAACAGTTTCGCAACTTGAGGCTTTGTCTTTGTATAATACATAGATGCCAATCTTTCAATTTATTCCGGAGTATTGTTAGCCCCGCCCTTATTTCGCACCACTTTATTTATAGAAAACTTTCCTCCGATATATAACTTCGATAAAATAAGAAAAAATTATTCTTAAAAAATAACTGGTATGAAAAAAAGGCGGGGCTAAAAATACTCTGGAGTAATTAAAATGTTGGCATCTATGATAAATGAATCAAATTTATAGGGCGCAAAATTTTGCGGGCAAAGGAACGTTTTCGACCGATTTATTCGTTCAGTTGCAGGTAGTGTTGATTATAGAGTTTATTAATCCCACTTATAACAGGCCCCAGCAGTTTGCAAGAGAGCATACTCTTCCTGTCCCATCAGATGCAGAGGAGAAATTTTTTGCAGTGATTGGCTCGTTCGTGTGCTTTTCCGAGATTTACCTTATATATATATATATATATATATATCCATTTATTATCAAGCGTCGCAATTTTCAACATAAAAGGTTTCATGTGTTGCTTTTTAAGAAAATTCGTGCACTTCAAGGTATGTATAATCTAGTTAATCAGACTGAATGCCAGTGGCGGCTCGTGCATCGAAAATAGGTGAAGAGCCACACTGTATTTTACACTGTATTTATTTATAGAATGTAAATTTACATTTAAATAAGTTTTTTTAGTTAAGACCTTGCTAAATAAAATTATGCATTAAAAATACTTCAATATTATTTTTGAGCTCTTCACCTATTTTCGGTTCATGAGCCGCCACTACGGTGTGGCACCCAACTTCTCGCCTTCTCAATCGTCCCCATTCAGTCAAAAGGATTAGAAATTATTTTCTTGGCACTCCTAATTGTTCAGCAAGTTCATTTTGCATTTGACATGCATGGATCTTCTTCGAACAGTGCTAGGAAATTTTTATGCCTTACATTCAGTGGAGTCAGTGATGGAACATTGGCGCTCAACTCATACGGGTATTTGTTTAAAAAAAAAAAAAAAATTCACCAACAAAATCGTTGATTTAAGAAGTAGAAAATTTCGTTTCATCAGTTGTGGTATAGGTTCTGCGCCAGTGTTCCATCGCTGGTGGAGCGCCACTACGTTCTAGATTTATAATATTAAAATTTTTATAACGTCGTCAATTAAAAATTTTAAATTTTCTGCTGTAAACATAGAATTTTGCTTATTTTACCATTGAATTTTTTATATTATTATTTCAACAAATTTAAATTAGATTATATAATCATAGCCTCCTAAACTAGATGCCTTCCGCGTGGCTCGGAAACTTGACGGTAGACAGCGCCACCTGGTACAGATTGCTCGACATTTTTATTCAACAGCCACCATAAATTTTTAAAAGTGTGATTTGATATATATAAATGGAAAATAGAATCGAAGAAATGTAGATTGAACAGGGCGCAGCCCCCGCTCACCGCTCGAAGAGCGGTGTTCAGCGCTTCTAGAACCAAAGTTCACGTGATTGTATATATCATATATCACTTCTTAAAATTATTAATGACAGCTAAATAAAAAAGTGCGCAATCTGTACCAGGTGGTGTTGTCTACCGCTTGAGCTGTTGCCAAGTTTCCAAGCCACGCGAAAGGCATCTAGTTTAGGAGGCTATGATATAATACGTTTTGATAATAAAATTTAAAATTATAAATCCTTCCTTTAACATACAGCTTATTTGAATATATTCTGGAGTATGCTAGCTTGACATATCTTCTGAAACTTGTTAGGATTACATAATTATTTGAATTTGCTGTATTACCACCTGTCGATAATGTTGATAATGCATTTGTTGAATTCTTGGCTTGAAGTTTTTGCTTGAATTAACATTTTTTATCTTGTTTAGTAATATTAGTAAAATTTTGATTTTTAGAAGCACTTTAAAACCTTTAACGTTATGTGTCTCAAGTCACAAAAAACAAAGTATGTATTTTAAAATATTTTTTTTTAATTAGTTAATCTGAATTTTTAAAAAATGAACGTTAAAATGCTGCATAATACTTAATTATAGTATCTTAATTCCCTATTTGGAATATGCATCAACGTATAATCCACAAAGGAAATTTTCATGCTATTTTTAAATAAAAACATCCTATGATCATCAGCAGCATACAATCTGCAAGTGAAACTTCTCTTTAAATGAAACTTATCATATGATCCGCTGGTAATTTGAAGTTCAATCTCTTTCTCTTGCAGCTCTGAAAAGAACTAATATCAAATAGATATTTTAATAACGATCTTGTGTAAAAAAAAAGAATAATTATTTCTATATGGTAAAAAGTATACTTATCATAATTTCATAATTAATAAGTTTATTTAAAATATATATATATATATATATATATATATATATAAGCATATAAAATATTGAAAATTTCGGAACTAAGGCATTTATTTACACAATAATAAGAATCAAGTCCGAACTCAATGCAAAATTAAAAATACATTAAGCTTCATAAGTAGAGAAAAAAAAAAATGATTTTAATGAATTCACTATAGAATATTGAAAGAAAGTATATGAAATTCAGAATCTTTAAAATTACAGATTTTTTCACCCTTCGTTTTAATGTGGCTTGGCCTTCATAGGCGAAACCAAGCTTTCATTCTTTGTTAAAACAAGATGTAGAAAATACAGGGCAACATCACATTATACATTTCGTCATATATACAACGAAATTTACATTCAGAACTTTTAATTGACATTTTCAAAATGTTGTTAAAAAAAAAAAAAAAGTCACAGGTAATTAACAGCGTTGCATATTCCACATTAAGGGGGGGGGGGATATATATATATAAACGTATAACATGCGGATTATAGACAGGAAATTAGGGCTATCAATAAGAATTTAATGGGTTGGTATTTTAATGTTCCATTAATCTACAGCGTTTAAGAATTAAGACCTTGAAAATATTCTTAAAAAAAAAAAAAGTTATTTTTATCATTTTTATATTTTTCCTGATATTGACTGTAGATTCTTGAGGTAATGTATAAATTAATTTTAATAATGCATGTTAAGATAATGAAAAATGTCAGTATGCTATAAACCCCACTCCTTTTTTTTTTACCAATAACGACTACGTATAGAGTCTAGTGATATACAGTGAAATTAAAATAAAGTATATAAACCGTTATCTTTGGTATACTTTCCGCCAAAAAATAAATAAATAAATAATAATAATAAATTCGATTGCGTAATTGATAACAAAAACTCGATTTTATATAAACAAATTCGATAAATTCGATTTTATATATTTTTTGCGCTTATTGGAGATTAAAATTCGTCGGGGCAAAAAAAATTAAATGACAGCAAAATATTCCTTTCTAAAAAATAAATAAAAAACATCTAAATATGAAATATTTTTACGAATTTCTAAATATATACGACATAGTTTCTATTATTTAATTATTTAAGAACATTTGAAACCAAACGTATATAAAATATTAAAAATCTTTTATATTTATGTTTTCTTATATGTTTACGTTTCTTTATGAACGATCACTTAATTACGATATTATTCTTATTTTCATATACGAAAAGCTTATACTAATACATTCATTAAAGTTATGTTTGTTAAGGCACCCAGGTGAATTTATCAGAGGAAATGCTTCCTGCAATTTCCAAGAGAAATAATGAGATTCTTGAAAAGATGACAAATATTTCTCCTCTTATTCTCATACATATATAAGATATATATAAGGATACGTGTATTAATTTATGTAGATGCTGTCTTTTCCTTAATAATTAAGATAGTAATTAAGGAAGAATTTCGGATTTCTGTTTTCCTAACATAATGAAACTGATTCACACATCTAAACATTTTAAACTTATAATTAGAAAATTTCCCGGATACTGGAGTTTATTTATCGCAGGACATTCTTGTGTAATGTATAAAAGTACACAGTCTTATTTTTGTAAGCTATTTTAGGATATTTTTATGATTTCTTACTATTGTAAATTTTTGACTCGTTCTAATTTTTTATGCGCAACTAGACATGCAAACAGTTTAATTTATTCAAGATAACTGCTTGCCACGGACTTAGAGAAGTGTACGTCCATGCTGCTTGACCAGACCTTTTTTATCACCACTTTATTTCTAGTGATTTTTTTTTTTTTTCAATATATAATTACGATTAAATAAGAAAAATACTCTTAATCTATTTTGTAAGCTATTTTAGAAATTTTTTAAGACTTAATTTATAAATTCTTATTACTGTAGAATTTTTAAATACTGTAATTTTTTGTACGTATGCATAGTTGCCAACATTTTTATTTTTTCTGGAGCACTTTTATTTCCGCCGCTATATTGCGCCACTTTATTTACAGAAAAAAAAAATCGATGTATAATTACGTTGAAATAAGAAAAAAAAATGGCGTTTATATGATTCAACAGAAAATTTAAAAACATGGTATATAATTTTTTTTTTTTTTTTTTTTTTTTTTTTTTTTTTTACCTTGTAATTATTATTATTGTGTTTCCTTTTTCCATAAGCTCTAAAATTCCTTTTTTACTGTTTTTTGTTCCCTTTACGTTCTCATTTCCCCTCTTCCATTGCAGTGAAGTTGTTTTTCAGGACTTACACTCCGTTAGCTTTCATTCCTAAATGCCGGAGGGTGCATGACTTTGTCCCAGGTACCTCCAACCCACATCATCCAAAGATCCAAAGAAAGTATTCAATGCAGATTTATTGATGGTTGCTTAGATCATCAGATCATTTTTTTGAACAGATACGCCATCGACACATTGACGGGATATCTAGTTGAGATGGACATGATCAGTCATGCTGTTCGATGGCTAGTGAAGTTACGTTAACAATTTAATTATGGAAAATGAGAATAGCATCACTACTCCCCCGATTCTTAAGGGTCCTTTTCAGGACCAGCGTCCGAAGGTCGGTTCGGATCAAATGATTGCTAAAACTTCTCCCCTTCTATCCAAGTCACTCTTCGTGAACCAGACGACGCTATTCATAGATTCAGAGGGAGACGTTTTACTAATTTTGAATTACTGAAATTATTCTACAATGCGGGAAAATATAATGAAATCAAAAGTAATATGATAGGAAGAGTATCTGATAATGTTATGAAAAATTTTTGAACTTTAAGTTCACACATTTTGACTCCATTTCCAAGAAATTCACAACTGGATTAATTAAAGATTTCACTGCATCAGAAATTCGAGAGGTCATCGAAGCCTTCCCTGATTATCGTATCGGTTACGGTACTATTGAAACTACTGATTGGTCAAGCGATGAAACAAACATAGAAGAGATGGATGCTAGCCAGGTATCCGATGATAATCTAAATTCACTAATCATTACTAATATTCCTACCCGCAGCACAAATCCTACTAACATTATTTCTGTACCTACTTACAGAAAACTCGACTCTATCAGTCCATCCTACAAAAATTGTAAAATTAATATTAATTTCTCTATATCAACTCAAAACAGATTCAAAGCTTTAGCTGAAACTGAAAATGAAATTTTTAACCTAGC
This sequence comes from Salticus scenicus, assembly GCA_963930645.1. Taxonomy (NCBI): domain Eukaryota; kingdom Metazoa; phylum Arthropoda; class Arachnida; order Araneae; family Salticidae; genus Salticus; species Salticus scenicus. Next base: position 111,099,843 of record OZ005655.1, read on the forward strand.
AGCTCCACTAGATGGCGCCTGCAATAAACCCTCTGAATTTAATCTTACTAAGGAAAATGAGGTAATTGAAAGCGTACTTTCTGATCAAAAGTCATCACTAGATGGCGCTAGAAAACAGCCCCTTAAATGCAGTCAATTTAAGAAAATTTCTTCACCAAGAGGCCACTACATCACTGTAAAATGTGTAAAGAAAACCAGCTTTTCAGAAATCTCGAAAAGGCCTTAGGGCATTGCAATTTCATTGCTACACCTGCGGGTGATTTTTTTGAAAACCTTCCCAAACTCAATGATATTCATAATGGCATCACTGAGAAACTTTCGAAAATGAAAGGAAAGAGCACCCTCCACTTAAAATTGTCATCCGAGGAGTCCCAATTGAAACTATTCAGTTAGATATTGAGGTTGCCTTATCAAAATCAAGTTATGACGCCATAAAAGTAAATCAATAAGTTAGCTTTAAAATCCCTTCCCCTCTTCCAAGTCCAGTTAAATAATTCTGAACATAGCAGCATAGCTGCCAAGTTTTTTAATTTATTTCGGAATGTTGTTAGCCCCGCCCTTTTTTCACACCATAATCTTTGTAGAAAAATTTTATTCAATATATAATTACAATTAAATATGAAGACAATTACTCTAAAAATATTACGGTGTGAAAAAGGGGCGGGGCTATCATCATTCCGGAATAAATTAAAAAACTTGTCAGCCATGTAGCAGATCATTTTTCCAATTACATAAATTTTCGTATTACAAAATTTAAACTGGGGAATATAAAACCCCCACCCTAACTCTTCAATGCTACCGGTGTCAGATTTATTTTCACGTTGCTAAAAATTGTCAAATGAAAGTAAGATGCATTCGTTGCTCTGAAAAGCATCCAACTAAAGATTGTCCTCTCGAAGATAAAAATTAATTAATCCTGTTTGTTCCAATTGCGAAGGGAATCATTTAGCTAACTACAGAGGATGCCCCAAATTTCCGGAAAATGAAAATACTAAATTTGCTCTCCCTGAAAAGCGAAACCACCTTAACCAGTCCGAATTTCACTCACTCTCACAGACCACGCCCTCTGAAGAAAAACGTGTTACACTTACATACTCAAATCAAACCCCATCCGGGAACTTTCCGATAGCCTCAATGAAATAGCAACTGAATTTAAATGAAATAAAATTAAACGAATTAAAATGAAAAAATACTGATAATACCATTAATAAGCTAGCCATTCTCTGTGAGGCCCTTGGTGATTAGGTTTCTGATCTTCCTTAATAGTTTTCTGGCACTTTGAAATTGCAATATATTTGTTAATTTTAATTAACTTACCGACTGGGGATATGTAACATTTTTTTTTTTTTTTTTTTTTTTTTACTTCTGGTATTTTGTATTTTATTCTGTTTCTATATTTCTGGTCGCTGAGGTGTGGGGTCATGTTTATGTAGATCCCGGGTACTCGGCACGCATTCATTTCTCGAAGTCTATTCAATGCAATTTAATGAACAGTTTTAAGTGAAAATTTTACGTATTGAACTTAATTAATCATTGAATGTATAACTGCAATTTTTTTTTTATATATTCTGGAATGTTTTTATACCCGTTCTTTTTTCGTACCATATTTATTGGAAAGTAACTTTCTTCATAATTAATTATAATTATAATTTAAAATAAATTATTCTGCAAATAATATGGTGTAAAAAAACGTGCGGGTACTAACAAGATTCCGGAATATATATAAAAAGTTGGCAGCTATGTTTGAATGAAAAATGTAGGAATACTATTGGTTGTTTTTAAACTAAAGCCAATGTAGTCACATAAATGGTTTCTAATGATGAAACTGTTTAATTTCCAATACCAAAATCTCAACCGCTATGAATAAATTGAAGGATGTTTTTATTTTCAACATTTCTGTGATATAAAAACACATAATTTTACTTTTTTTTTAATCATGAAATTTTTCGATCTTAGTTATTGAAATTCCTATACGAATTTCGAGCATTGCAAGAGATAATCAAATTTTAGATAGATAAATAATGAATAAAAAATGAATGAATATTTTAAACATTTAAGAATGAAAAATAAACAATTTTTTCTCTCTATATTTCTGGAAATGTAGGAGGTAACCTAAGGAGGTAAACTAATTTATTTATTTTTCAGTGCTGAAAACAACTACTTGTGTGATATATATTATTTAAAGTAATTTCCAAGGAACAAATTGCGCATATAATTTAGAAAAAATAATGATAATCAGAGTTTGAATTTATTTAATTGAAAAAATAGTAATTTATGGAGACTTTTTAATGAAAGATATTTTAAAGCTAATGCAATAGACAAATTATCTTATGATTTACATTATATTTTATATTAAACCTAATTTTAATTGTTTTTATTTTATTATCTGTTATACACGTCTCCTAAATTTTCTATTCTGCTCTTTCATACTTTAGGTACTTTTTAAATTCTCGATATAGAGGATGAAAAATAAGATTAAAAATAAAGTGACTGCATTTTTTCAAATATTTAAGACTATAAATATCTCTCGATATCCACACTTGTATGGATGTGTTGGCAATTTAGAGCTTCGAGAAATTTTATAGTACTAAAAATAACAACTTCTATGATATGCTTTTCTGAAATAAATTGCTATATTATAGTTGATCTATGAGAGAAAAAAAAAAACCTTCCATCTTGTTCCGAAAGCATCTTATTAAAGCCATATAATTAAAGAAATATTGTAACAATCTATTTCATTTCTGATATTGCAGCAGCAATATTGCCAAAATTTGGTTTACGAAAATAAATATATAAATAAATAAATAATTCTTGAAGTTATTTCTTGGATACACAAAATATATTTCTTCTTTTCATTGGTTTTCATTTCGATGACATAAGTAAATATGTGGATAATAAAAGATATATATTTTTATGTTGAATTTTCAAATATGCTATCTAGACTAATAATTAAAGTTAAATTTTATTGTGAAAATTTACAAGCACTGTGTAAATGGTTTTAACATATGTTAAATAATTTTAATACTTTTTTTTTAATCAATTAGTTATGTCATTATTGTTAGTGAGTTGATAAAATATTCTAAAGCTATTAATAGAAACATATTCATAAGCTGGTTAAATAATATGAACAGTTGTTGTTCTTAATGCATAGCTGCCAAGTTTTTTTAATTTATTCCGGAATGTTGTTAGCCCCGCCCTTTCTTCACACCGTAATCTTTGTAGAAAAATTTTATTCAATACATATTTACGATTAAATATGAAGACAATTACTCAAAAAATATTAGGGTGTGAAAAAGGGGCAGGGCTAACATAATTCCGGAATAAATTAAAAAACTTGGCAGCTATGTTAATGCCAATTTTTACGCTGTTTCGCTACCGAAATAATTTAACGGAAATTTACACTTTAATTAGTGAAAACTGTTAAAGAAATATACAAATATATTTATTAAAATTTTCCAGCTGTCAGAAAGCGTAATTGTTGCAAACTATGGTAACTCATAAAAAATTTTAACGTCTTGAACGTCAAAGAGAAAAATTAAGTATCAGACAGCTGTAAAGGTAGCGTACCGCTATAACCTCTATTATAACTTATAACATTTTCATTAAAAGAATTAAATTACAACTTCTTTATACTTTGTCCATTAAATCCTCTAATATCAGTATTGTTTTACCCTATTTTCCTAAATTAACTCATACCGAAATTCTTAAATAATATGATTTTAAAATAATTTTTTCGCCTTTCAATAAACTCACCCTTTCTCAGTTAAAAGATCGCAAAGGTATGTATTGAGGCATTTATAGTATGTTCTGCCAATGTGTTTGTCATACATTGGTCAAAATAAACGTAGCCGTAAAATTACGGCTAAAAAAATTATGTCCGTAAAGAAAAATCAACAAATCGACCATTTTTAAACATTCCTGAGAGAAAAACCATAATTTTGAATTTGATACAGATAAAGTAATTTACAGGCCCAAATCTACTCACGAACTCGATTTCTTTGAAGCTTTTCACATCTATCAGAATCTTAAAAATATTGTTAGCTGTAATTTCCCTGTATTTCATTTGTCTGATTGTTGAAAACATAGCCTCCTAAACTAGATGCCTGTCGCGTGGCTCTTAAACTTGGCAACAGGTCGAACGGTAGGCAGCGCCACCTGGTACAGATTGTGCGACTTTTTTATTCAAATGTCTCCAATAGTTTTAAAAAGTGATATGTGATATATATGATAGACATTTACTCGATTCTATTCGCCATTTTTGTGTTTCAAATCCCACTTTTAGAAATTTCCAAGATTTAAAATCGCCAAGATTTAAAAAGCCAAGATTTAAAATCGAAGAAACATTAATTTAAAAAAATTCAAATTCCAAATTCGAAAAAATCTCGATGAAGTGCACACCTGCAGGGTCCCAGGTACCTATATTCCAAAATCAGAAGTTTTGCGATCAGTAGAGTGAGCACCAGAGCGCAGACAGTCACATACACAGACTCTTCTTTTTATTTATATAGACATATTGAAAACCCTTTCAAACATTGCATTATATGAAACCAAGTATTACATGAAGAACTATAAAAAATGAAGGAAGTTGGCGAAAAGAAAAAATAAGCAACCCGATATTGAAGCATACAAATTCACCACTTTTTCAAGGGCATTGAATGAATGTTGTATGCAAATAGGTGACCTTTCTGTCATGCTGTTCGCAAACTGCTAAAAATTTACATCGTACAATGTCCGAGGTCAGCTAAAAGACTTGGAAATAATTTCAAACAATATGTGAAAAAAAACCAAGTCAGAAACAAACTTATGAAGTGGAAAAAACCAAGAAAGAAATAAACATATTAAACTTCAAACATCAATTTTTCATTATAAATTTATGAAGTGGAAAAAAACCACGAGAGAAATAAACTTATTAAACATAAAACACCAATCCCTTCATAATAAATCAACCCTAAGGAAATTTAATAAAACTAAATTTTTACTTTCTTTACTTTTGAAAGGCAATCTGAAAAAAGGACAGACCACGAGACCGAAAACAGTTAAATTCACAGTTAATAAGGGAAACGAATTCATCTACTGAACGATTAAGTAAAATAATTTTTAGTTTAAATTTTAGTGTAAATAGTTTCTTCTAATTTTTAACATATAAACCTTAAAGTTAAAATTTATATTGAAATTAATTAATTTAATTAAATTTGAATTTTTTACAGAGATTAATTTGCGTTACGTAAATTCGCAATTCATAAATATCATGTAGAGATAGAAGTGTTTCATGGATTCAGAAGAATAAGTTATAGAGAAATGAGCGCCATCTGTTAGAGTAAAAAAAAAAAAAGTAATGGCCATTTTTTTTTCTTTTTTTTTAATTTTACAGTCCCTTCCAACCATCTATCCAAACAACAACACCCATCCTCCGTAATCAATCATCTGCCCTCCCAACTTCCACCTTTTTTATTGTCTTTTAATTTTTAATTTAATTAATTAATTTTATTTTATTTATTTATTTATTTATATTATATTATATTTTATTTTTTGGTTAAAAATACACAAAAGTGCACCTTTTTTTTATGCTATCACCATATACCAGGATAGAATAAATTAGAAAATAAGGTTTAATAGTTGAATTTACTAGAAATTTAGGATAACCATAAAGTCTAGCCTGAAAACAGATTGATTTAACGTTTGTACTTTTATATTTATCAGAACATAGATGTTTTATTCTGTAGAGGAAATTAATTAGAATAGTTTTATAAATAGTTTTATGTAAATAAAGATATAAATCAGATAATAAACTATTAGCAGAATCACCTTGTGGAATACCTTTAATACTTTGGTACATAATGTGATTGTATAAAATAAAATTATTATGTATTATAAAATTTAGCAATGTTTTAAAGTAATGAAACGATATTTTATCTTTAATACTATGTTTATGTTCATTAAAGAGAATTAACGGTAGTGTTATGTAAGTCGTGAATGTCTATATTATTAATTAGGGTAGGTGCTCCAGTGATTAGCATGCTCCAGTAATTGACATCTATCCCGAAATAATTAATAAATAAAAATAATAATAAAATCATATATTTTACATATAAGAATTTTAACTTTTTATGTCAAACACTGGAGCATAGGGTGCTAATAACTGGTAAAATGAATAACTAGCAGTATTAAACACTGGAACATAGGGTGCCAATTACTGATAAAATTTAAAGCTGGCAGTGTCAATTACTGGAACATTGAGTGGGTGTCAAATAAAAATTCATAAAAAAAAATAATAATTGTTATCAAATGTATATATTTTAACATATATATGATTCTGAATGTCTTTCATACCATATGTACTAACTTAGGATTTCTAAAAATATTTTCTTATGGCTAGAACATTAAAAATATCAGAGATTGCTCTAAAAGTGTCAATCACTTGTGCACTTACCCTAAATCATTAAAATCAAATGTTCAGGTATTTGTAATATTTTTTAAATTTTTAATTCTATGTAGAAGTTGAAAACTATTTTTAACACAATGCTTATTGTCATAGTTTAAAGTTATGCTATAAATTTCTTTTAAAATTTTTAAAAGATGGTTACACATTGTTTACTTTCATTTGAAGGGTATTTTCGGAAAGTTTAATGGCCGATCAAACGTCGGTAACGGTCGATAAAATCCAATCTAACGATTCTACGTGGCTTGTCATAAAAACTGTTTTGATTTGCTTTTGAGGGGGACTAACTTCCACCTTTTGTGGTACATTTAAAGGGTATTTTTGGGCAGTTTAATGGCCGATTAAACGTCGGAAACGGTCGACCGAATTTGATCTAACGATTCTAGTTACATCAAAATTTTTTTTGATTTGGTTTAGAGGGGGGGGTGGTAACTTCCACGTTTTGGGGGAAATTTAAAGAGTATTTTCGGCCAGTTTAATGGCTGATCAAACGTCGGAAACGGTCGATCAATTCCGATCTAACGATTCTACGTCGATTGACATAAAAAAAAAAAAATTTTTTTTTGCTTTTGAGGGGGTGCTAACTTCTACGTTTTGGGGTTCCTTTAAAAAGTATTTTCAGGCAATTTAATGACGGATCAAACTTTGGAAACGGTCGATCAAATTCGATCTAACGATTCTCCAAAGATTGACATGATTTTTTTTTCTTTCCTTTTGAGGGGGATGGGGGGAACTTCCACGTTTTGGGGTTTCTTTAAAGGGTATTTTCGGGTAGTTAAATGGGAGATCAAACGTCGGAAACGGTCGATCCAATCTGATCTAACGATTCTACATCGATTGACATCAAAATTTTTTTGATTTGCTTTTGAGGGGGCTAACTTCCATCTTTTGGGTATCTTCAAAGGGCATTTTCAGGCAGTTTAAAGGCCGATCAAACGTCGGAAACGGTCGATCAAATCCGATCTAACGATTTTCTAATGTTTGTGTATAATTTTTTTTAAATTTTGAACACCTTTTAATTTTGTGGAAGTTACCTCCCCCCCCCCCCCCCCCCCGACTATTTTTCTATATATCTCGATTTTTTTGACCGATCAAACGACAAATTTTACCGATCAAATTCGATCTAACGATGATAAAACTAGTGATATCCTTTTCTCAGTGGGGATGGGGGGGGGGGGGTAGGTTAACTTCCATGAGGTCAAAACTTAATTATATTTTTACTGAACGGTCTATTTTTAAAAGTTCATGAATTTTACTTTCTTCTTCATATCAAGATATAAAGTTTTGTTCATGAAAAAAAAAAAAATAATAATAATAAATAAATAAAATAAATAAATAAATAAATAAATAAAATAAAATAAAATAATAATAATTATTATTATTATTAAAAAATTAAATTACATTTTTCATAAAAAAATTTTTCTTTTGAGAAGACATTCTTATAAAAATCTTGAAATTATTTCACCGAGATTCTTCTACTTAAAATAAAACTGGAAGATTGTAACATTATAAGATTATGAACTAGAATTCAAAATCAATAATTGCTAATGTTATTGGTAAAATTATTAACAACAGTTGAATAATTGTTATATTATTGAATAATTGTTAATATTATTGAAGTGAAAATGGAAGTTTATCTGGCTGTATTTAGAATTTGAATTTCGAATAAATACTTAAATTAATTGTAATAAGAAAATATATTAAAACAAATTCTTATTCGTTATAAATTGTTAAAAACTGTAATAAAGAAAAACAGTTAGTCTATAATAGCAAAATTATAAATTTAAAATGTTGGTATGCATATCAAACTAACACTTAAAAATAGCAGTTTTATTATTAGTGCTATATAAAATATTTTTCCAATCATTAAAAACTGCAAAACGGAATAATTTTCTATTTAAAAACTCTGATTCAAATTTATTATAGATGTTCAGAAACATAAAATGATTACGTAAGGAACATAACATATTTGTTCGGTAAAAAAAAAAAAAAAAAAAAAAAAAAAAATATTAATACTTAAAGGAAGGGTCACATAAATTTACGTTTTTCCATTATACTTCCTAGAATGAGCCACGTTAATTTACGTTTTCCCATTGTAAATTCCTAGGGCCAGAGCCTGATTAAGGGAGAAGCACACATTATCTCCGCTCTCACCGGAATATTTTTACAATTATTTTTTACCTCATGTCATAGAAATTCCACGCTTTGACAAGAAAATATTTTTTATAAAAAATGAACGGGGTAAAATAATCCAATTTACTCACCGTTATTAGACACCAGAATTCTTTTAAAAAAATTTTTAATGAGAATTTTCTGTTTTTTATAGCAGGAAAGTATTTGTTAAAAAATAACGGTGTAAGTATAAATAATGTGTACTTCCCCCTTAATCAGGCTCTGACTAGGGCGATCCAGTCACATTTACTATTTTGCTGGAATTTTTAGTAAACTGCGTTAGTTTATCATTTTATGCACATTGTATTGTATTTTCTTAACACCATTAGTTATAGTACTACATGTCTGTCGATCGTACTGTTCTATTTTGCTTTTTAGGTAATATTTTGAACACATTTGAGACGAGGGGTTGTCCTATTTTGAAAAGAAATCCCCGCCTTTGGGCATTGCTTCGAAATGTTGCATTATAAAGCAAATGTTTGTATGTATTCATTTTATTATTAAAAATGATAACATGATTATAGTAATTATAAGTATATTTACATACATACTAACTGTACTTAATATACTGTACTTAAAGTAAAGTATTTACATGCGTACTATCCTAGTAGTACAAATAAGAAATCTGGACATATTTTACTGGATAGATGCAATACACAATATGTCATAGCTGTCAATATTTTAATTTATTCCGGAGAACTTTTAGCTCCGCCTTTATTTTGCACCACTTTATTTATAGAAAAATTTTCTGCAATATATAACTTCGATAAAATAAGACAGAATTACTTTTAAAAAATAAGTGGTACGAAATAAAGGCGGGGCTAAAAATACTCCAGAATAAATTAAAATATTGGCAGCTATGAATATGTAAAAGAAACGTCTGTAGGCGGAGCGATTTATAAATGTATTAGACACACGATGTGTAAAATGCCCTGTAACCGAGAAAAACAGAGCAGATTGAACCCGTCCGTTAAGAGTTAAGCTATTTTAAAAAGGAGTAATTTGTAATAAAAATTCTATAATAGATTGCTATGCAATATTCATTTTATATTGTCTCCCGAAAGTAGCCGATATAAACATAACATAACAAATATAACATAAACATAAACATAATATAACATAGTTGCCGATATTTAAATTCATTCTGAAGTATTTTTAACCCCGCCCTTAATTCGCACCACTTTATTTATAGAATAAGTTCTTCGAATATATAACAACGATAAAATAAGAAAAAAGTTCTCATAAAATTTGGTATGGATTAAAGACGGGGCTAAAAATGCTCCGGAATAAATTAAAATGTTGGCAATTCTGCTACAATTACACAGATGCCACCATTTTAATTTATTCCGGAGTATTATTAGCCCCGCCTTTATTCCATACCACTTATTTTTTAAAGTAATCTTTTCTTATTTTATCGAAGTTATATATTGGAGAAAAATTTACTATAAATAAAGTGGTGCAAAATAGAGACGAGGCTAAAAATACTCCGGAATAAATTAAAATGTTGGCTTCTATACAATTTCATGTTACATAATTAAATGTTGAATTTTGAATAAAAAACAACATGCATTTATAACGAAATAATACTTTGCACGTTAAATCCATTTTTAAATCTTTGATTTTTCTTTAAAGTTCTAAATATTCTAAATGACACTATCCCATGATATATTAGTCATTTGGGATATTAAATATACGTTACCATACAACATTTTACAGAAATGAATTTCAAACATTGAAAGCAATTTCAAATATATTTTTTTTCTCTAAACCATTATCAAGAGTGAAAAGAAATTGCCATTAGAAAAAAATAAATATTGAAAAACTCACCATCAATTATAATGTCTTGTGTCATATGCCAGCAAAGAGTGTAAAAGACCTCCAAACAACGAAAAGGAAACAAAATTCAAAATTGATTTTTAAGTTTTGGAACGTGACTTCAGTCTTTATTCATACTTGACTGAAATCATTTACATTTTACCCAACTGCTTGAAAGAAGAAAAAAATGTTTCGATATTCCACTGTTGTTGTCTTCTATCCTTTCATATGCTGGCCCTGAGAGAAGAAAAGAAAAGAAAATGAAAATGCGTATAATAATATTTTTGAAACAGCCATTCAAATTCATTTTTCAAACATTGGTGCAAAAGTTCTTTTTTTTTTTTTTTTTTTCCTTTTAAGTTTTTGAATTGTATTTTGGTGGTAATGACGCGTGTTATACTGTTAGGAATTGAGAAAGTATGGATAAGTCTAGAGTTTGAATACTTGCCAATCTGTTTTCCGCCATTTCGTTTCCTTATGAATTTTTTTTTAACCCTTATAATAAAAGAAAAATTATTTCTTCGTTTATATTCAAAAGAAGTATTAAGTTAGAAAACATTTTGATGATCGAAATTGCGTATTGTTTGTAAGGAATATTAAAGATAGTAATTCTCATAACAATAACAAATAGGCACATTTTTGAGAAAATAGTTTAAAATTTTTCTGTGTATATCACATTATTTCCTCTTATCGTATTTATCGAAGATTTTTTTTTTTTTTTTTTTTTTTTTTTAATTTGTATGAATGGAGGTTACTGTATGTTAATGATTTTTTTTTCTCTTTTTCTTTTAATAAGTATAAAGGAATGTGCTAAACTAATATACCGGGTGATACAGAAGTGAAGCAAACTTAATAAATAATAACTTATATAAATAAGAAATTTACTAAATAATAACTCACGAACGAAGAAATAAGGATAAAAAGCTTTGGTTTGCACAAATCGAAAAGAAAAGAAGCAGAATTATACACACACACACACACACATATATATATATATATATATATATAAAGAAAATAAAAGAAAATTTTCTGTATTTGACTATAAGTTTGTGTACACGTGACAAGTTACTGACATGTTACAAAGGAAATTTAAAACTGTTTAATGCTGTGACCGTCATTCAGAAACGCAGTTGTCAGATGAGAATATTTCCAGCTCTAAATATTATTTTTTTGTTTTACGGCAGGGCAGACACTAGCATGTTTCAATCAACACAAGCACGTTTTTTCTCAGTACACTTTTTAAATTGCCAACATTATAATTAATATTCCGTGGCATTGTTAGAATCCGTCCTTTTTCCCCATCAATTTATTTTTAGAGTAATTCTCTCCAAATGAAATTACGATTAAATAAAAATAAAAATAATCCTATGCGTCACTCACACGACTTTCTCTTACCCGGAAATTTAATACTATAAATACAGATTGTAGATTAAGAGGTAAGATAACGAGTACTGTTACGTAAACCTATGTTAAACAATTCAAATTAGGCTTCGGAAGAGTTTTATATGATAATTAGTTCTGTGTGAGGGGGGGCTACCACCCCCCTCAACACCTGTTTCCTTAATGCACCTACATTTATATAGAATTTAATTCTATTATTAAAATTAAAAATTTACTTAAAATTATACAGACAATTTTCACACGCAACATTCATTGAAACTTATCAATCTTGATCAGACTTTTCCAGCAACAATCTTATATTAACTTCAAAATACAACATTTGGATCACCTAATTTTTTTTCGTTTTTAAGTTACTCTACGAGACACAGACGAAGACCAAAGATCCCTGTGGAATGTTCCCTGTGTAAAATGGTACTAATAGGTCCTGTACAACTGGTTTCTGTACAGGGAGATTCAAAAAATGCCAATGCATTACGCTTTAGGAGAGATATTGTTATGATTTACATTTAAATAACTTTTACAGTAAATCAATAAGAAATTGTCATTTATTTTTAAAATGCAAAAATCATATTTTATATAGAATATGATATGCTTAACCTTTAGATTTATAGGGCTACACTAAAATATATAAACAAATTAAGAGCTGATTTCCTGTAGTGTTAAACATTTTATACACTTTTCAACAATGTTTAAGAGTTATTAAGAATTCATTTAGGCTATATGCCTCCTTTTTGTCCTTTTTGGAAAATGTTAATAATCAATGCATACCGCATGATTTTTCTTTTTTCTTTGGAATTGGAACTGATCGTCTGGGAAAAAGACGAGTATCCTAGATCTGCGCAGTCCAATTACACCACACCCAGCCACATCGACTACAGTTTACAAGAGAGAATGTAAGTCCTAGCATCCGGGAAACTGAAAGTGTGATATATAGTTAGAAAGCTGTGACAGTGCACAGATAACCAATATGTGAAAAAGTAACTGAAAAGGCGAGTAGATAGGCAATATGTGAAAAATGCGAGATAATACTGAAATATCTGGGAAGGAAGATAATGGGAGAATGTAAGTCATTCCTCAACTATAAGCACTTACAGGAGAAGCGGTTCACAACAATCCATATAAAAAAATCCTGCTTTAGTCTTTACATAGGAAAAAACCGTACTGAAGCAGTGGAACCTGTTACACACTGGATATAAAAATTACTTTTTAAGGTTACCGGACGTGGCAATGTAAATTGATACCTGACTCTATGGTGGAGTGCGTCGGCGAGCGGTAACCACCGAAACTTTAGAATGAAATAAACGGGAGGGGGGGGGGAGCCAAAAATACATAGAAAATAGCATTGTATGAAAATGAAAAACCTAACAATCATAGGTATGTGAAAAAAAAAAATAATAATAACACAAGCAAGAAATTAATGTAAAAGTAGATAGTAGAAAAAAAGAGAAGAAAATAAAGTAAAATAAATATGAATATAAATAAATAAATAAATAAAAGTAAAAAACGAATACCGGGAAAGGTGGGCACTGGGGCCCTGAGGCTACCGACGAGGGCTATCTTTTAAAGCTTGGAATAGACTAGGACGGAAAACACTGGTTAAGACGGCTCTATACAATGCCTTTGGATGTGGTACTTGAATTGACGCTAGCTTTGCAGGCCGATTTTCCCTCCTGATAAAGATCCTCCTGCGATAACTGGCATAAAAATTTGTGATTTCTTTTGTAATATTCTTCAAGGAGAAATAAAAACAACATAGTGAAAAGTTCAAAGGACACTTTCCAATAATGGATAACTTACAACAATATTCCGCGATGCAGTCGATTCTGGTGTGTGTAGTCCTTAATCTTCTTCTGACAATGCCTGAAAAGAAACCCCCGTTCCAATTACTTTATGTTCACATTCGTTTTCTCTGCATTCATACATTTCCAACGATTGTCACACGTCATGATACTTGCATGCGACAACTGGAAAAAATCTTTCACTAATTAGTTAGTTAATCTCAATCATTCTCAAACAACTTATTATTTATCTATTTTTAATTAATTAATCTGCAAAATAAATTTATGAAAGTTCAATGAGACTTCTTAAAATACTACAATAATTTTAAAATTAGGATATATATTTGTACATAGAAACCCCTTATGAGAAGCACACAATTAAAATCAGTTTAAAAATGAATTATTCATAAGTTTAATAGCTTAAAAATAATTAAATTCTTACACGAAAACCCGAAAAAATTATGGGAAAATCGACATCCATCACTTCAAAATGCAGGACATTTTGAAATGAGTGGCAAGGCATTTCCTGAATTGAAAACCACTTTTTTAAAATAGAAAAATAGTTTGCAGTGATTTTCTTTAAAAATCAGAGCAAAATATAACTGAAACTATAACTTCAAACTATAACTGAATTTTTTTTTTTTTTTAATCTAAATTTAGTGATATTCAATTAAGGGAACACTAAATAACTTATTGTAGTTGATTTGTCAAACTGTATGATTTGTGTTTCTGTTTTTAATCATACTTGCCAACATCCTAATTAATATTCCGTAGTGTTGTTAGTCCCACCCTTTTTCCCACACCGGTAAATTTTTAGAGCAATAGTCTCCAAATACAATTACGATTAAATAATAGGAAGAAATCTCTAAAATGATACTGGTGTGAAAAAGAAGGCGGGGCTAACAATACTACGGAATATTAATTAGTATGTTGGCAAGTATGTTTTAATCATAAGTGAAATATTATAACTTACATTTTAAAGCTTTTCCAAGTAAAGTTTTAATAAATATAATAAACATACAACATACCTATAGATTTTAAAGAATTTACGCATTAAATATGTGCATAGAAAGCTGCCAACTTTTTAATTTATTCTGTAGCATTGCTAACACCCGCCTTTTTCACAGATGCCAGCATTTTAATTTTTTCCGGAGTATTTTTAGCCCCGCCTTTTTTATACCGCTTATTTTTTAAAGATAAATTTTTCTTATGTTATCGAAGTTATATATCGGAGAAATTTTTTTAATAAATAAAGTGGTGGGAAATAAAGGCGGGGCTAAAAATACTCCGGAATAAATTAACACTTTCGTAACCGCATGTTTTCATCTTTTTCACAGTAAGGTCCGCCTGTGAGTGTTATTCTCCCCAGTTACAATATTTCAGAACAAAATTTTCCGTATTCACAATACATTACAGATGGATATACATTATAATTATACTCTTTATAATCAAAGCATTTATATACACACAGAGCCGCCAACCTCATCCGGCAAATTGTTAGTACCGCCCCATTTTCTACACCAATCATTTCTTAGAGTGTTTTTCTACTTAATTCATCGCAAATATATTTGAAGAAAATTACTTTAAAAATTAAGTGGTGTAGAAAAAGGGGCGGTACTAACAATTTGCCGGAATAGGTTTGCAGCTCGGTACACAGTATATTGATAGTACCAATATGAATATTGGTTATATCTTTAAGAAGTAAATAACATACAAATTCCGAAGGAAGCGCCTACTGGTGGAGTTAGAAATTTTCAAATGACGTGAATCTATGTCAGCGGTCGCGAAAGTGTTAAAATATTGGTACGTATGTTTTTTTCCCCTACACCGCCTTCTTTTACACCTACCAACATTTTAATTAATATTTCGTAAAATTGTTAGTCCCGTCTTTTTTGAAGTATTTCTCTTCTTATTTAATCACATCTGGAGAAAATTACTCTAAATATTAAATGGTGTGGCAAAAAGGGTAGTACTAAAAAATTAACGGAATATTATTTAGGATAATGGCAGGTATGTTCTTTGTATGGTTATTTTTATTCAGTATGTAATTACGGTTAAATTAGAAACAAATTGCTCTCTTAAAAAAGTGGTATGAAAAAAGGCGAATACTAATAATCCTACGGGTGCTGTGCATACCTGCCAATATACTAATTAATATTCCGTTGTATTGCTAAAACCCGCCCTTTTTTCGTACCAGATATTTTGGAAAGTATTTTTTTCTTATTTAATTGGAATTAAATTTGTAGAAAATTGCTCTAAAGATATTGTGGTGTAGAAAAGAGGGCGTTGTCATCAATAGTACGGAATATTAATTAGAATGTTGGCAGGTATGGTGCTCAGCATACTTAAATACATGAATAAGTCGAAATGATTGAAGTATTGATTAAATATTTATAACTCAAGGTGATTTAAATGCAAAACAACTATTTTACTGATACAAAGGAATTTTTAACTCAAGGCGAGTTAAAATAATAATAATAATAATAATAATAATAGTAATAATAAATTTCCTTGAAGAAATCAGTCGGTAACAAAAGTTTAAAGAGGTTACTTTTGGTATATTTTGAAATGTTAGTTTCTATCTTATCAGAGGAACAAAGATACTGAAATAAAATTATCATTCAAACGAGAAATTGTAATACAAAGACAAAGATTTTTCTTATACGTATAAATATTTTTTTTGAAAGATCTAGAAACAAAATGGAGTGGTTTCAACCTAACATTTTCCTCGCTGAAAAAAGGAAAACAAATTGTAATTTTTTATGGATATAATTTTCAAAAATTTTGAATGATTTGACCTTTTTTCTTTGATTAATATTATTATTTATTTATTTATTTATTTATTTATTTCAGATGCTAAACTTTTATATTGTTCAAGTTTATTATTATATATTTATTTTTTAAGTAAATTTTCTTCCATTCCATTCTGAGAAGTTTTTGGCATGCATTCAAAATTTGGGAAAACGAAATTTGTCTCTCCGTTAATGTATATCTTTCTCCCCCCCCCCCTTCATATATTAGTATGTGGAAAGGAGTAGAATTAATTTGCAATTATCTTTTCTTTTGTGAATGAATTCATATGAACTACAAAATTGAATAACTTAAATGATATTTATAAAATTAGACGTTCTTTCTGTAGTTTAATTAGTTTTGTTAAATTTTTTGTGCCTACTCTCAGAGATTAATATATGGAAGAGTAGAATAAAAATGTAGATAGAATATTAATTCACGGCAAACTTCATGTACTTTCATTTCTTACGTGATCCTGTTAACAGAATCAAAATCCATGCGAAATTCTGCGTTTAAGTTTTAAACTACAGTTAATTAAAATTTGTTAAAATTCACTATGCTTTATTTTTATTTAGCAAAATATTTAGTAAATTCCTTTTAAAAAATTATGAAAATTATTTTATTAGAAATCTGAAAGTTTAATGTGTTTTGTACTTTATTATAAATATCAACTAATGTGTTTATTAATGTGTTACATACCTGCCAATACTAGAGAATGTTTTCATGAGAAATCATATCCCTAATGTAAATTAATAATTTTTTTATATATTTATTCCTCAAAAAAAACTGTACGACTGATTTCTAATAAAACAAGAGGAGAGGTAATAAACCCTATCTGATAATTTCTCTCTAGCTCTCTCAGAATAAAATAAAATAAAATAAAATATATAAAGGTAGTTAAACGAATAACGATATAAATGTTATGCCATTAATGCTATTTTAGATAAGGTGAGATTTTTGTTTAAATCTTTGCACTCGAAAATAGTAATCTTTACTGGCACTGTGAAATTTGACTTTTTACTCGACATTTCTTGTACACCAACAATACAATGCACTGCATATAAAACCTATGGAATTTGCAGTTCAAGTTTAGTTATGTGTTATTCATACTTGCCAACATCCTAATTAATTCTCCGAACTGTTGTTTGTGCGACTTTTCTTTTTCTTTTTAATACCAGTATTATCTGAGAGTATTTTTCTTCTCATTTAATCGAAATTGCATTTGGAGAATATTACTTTCCAAATTTACTAGTGTGAAAAAAAAAAGGGCAGGACCAGATTGCGCGATTTTTTTATTCAACAGTCACCAGTAATTTTGAGAAGTGATAATTAATCTATATAATCGACGATTAATCTTCTATTATATATATCGAACATCATTTCTCAAAATTATTGGTGACTATTAAATAAAAAAGTCGCGCATTCTGGCAACACTTGACAGGACTAACAGCACTATGGAATATTACCGTATTTTCCGGCGTTACACACGCACAGGTTTGCTATATGAGTTATACTCCGGAAATTTAAATTTACAGAAAAAGCTACTTATAACAAGCTTTTGTTCCTTACAAATATAGTTTTATTTGTAAATTAAATTTTCTGGTATGTAATTCATATACACCTCGCGACAAAAAGATATGAACAAAGGGTTTTTTCTTTGATTTTTCATAAAATAACGTTATCTAAATTGTGCTTATCATCAATTATTATTATAAAATAACACTATTCCTGGACTAATTTTTGTTTTAAGACTAATTTAGAAAAACTTTAAGACTAAAATTTTTCTAATTTAAGACTACACAGCGCGACAAAAAGATAGGAACAAAGGTTTTTTTTTTTTTTTTTTTAATTTTTGAATATGATTTTTGAATATGATTATTTTCAATATGAATATTTTGAATATGATTCAAATATTTAATATGTTTTTGATATGATAATATTTTGTTATGATAATAAATGTTCAGCACAATTTAGATAATGTTATTTTATGAAAAATTAAAAAAAAACCCTTTGTTCCTATCTTTTTGTCGCGGACTGTAGTCTTAAATTAGAAAAATTTTTGTCTTAAAACTTTTCTAAATTAGTCTTAAAACAAAAATTAGTCCAGGAATAGTGTTATTTTATAATAATAATAAGTGATAAGCACAATTTAGATAACGTTATTTTATGAAAAATCAAAGAAAAAATTCTTTGTTCCTATCTTTTTGTCGCGGGGTGTATGTGACCTGCGCGTTATACACCGGAAAATGCTATAATTAGGATGATGGCAGGTGTGGTTATGACAGGTTTTATCAGGACTCCGCCCACTTCTTTCTCGTTACTAGATTTTTACTCAAAATTAAGTATAAATTTGGTTATTTTATCCGGGTATGGTTATTTCAGAGCTGCCAACATAATCCGGCGAATTGTTTGTACCGCCCGTTTTTCTTCACCAATATATTTTTAGAGTATTTTTTTCCTTAATTCATCGTAAATATGTTTGAAGAGAATTACTCTAAAAATTAAGTGGTGTAGAAAAAGGGGAGGTACTAACAATTTGCCGGATTAGGTTGGTAGCTCTGTTATTTCATGCGTCGTTTCTCATAATATTATTTATTTATTTTAGTATTTAATCGTTCATTTTACTGACAAAAAGTATCTACCGTATATACCGGCGCATAACGCGCACTTTGAACACAGAAAATAAGATCGAAATTTAGGGGTGCGCGTTATATGCCGGATGTAAAAATGATACCTTAAAAATAAAGAAAAAAATGGGCCTAAAAAAATTATATTTCTACATCATTAATATACTGTTTATTGAAAAAAAAATGACATACCTTATATACTTATATTATGACATAAAAAGTTCGTTATATTCATCTTGAGTTATATTTTCAGGAACATCATAACACTCTGTATCATCACTATCAGTGTCACTCTGGTCGTGGTCCATAAATAAGAAATCGTCTTCGGTTCCATCTAAATTATTGGATATGCTACATTTTTTAAAGGAATTTGAACTATCTCAGGTTGAATTTCATCCCACGCTTTGATAATCCACTCACATACTGTCTCTAGACTGGCATGACGTATTTGGCCTCCTTTGGTAAAAGTTTTTTCCCCTTCTAGCATCCACATATTCCATATACGTTTCAAATTTGCTTTGAATGGTTTGTTGATGCACACATCTAAAGGCTGAACTAAAGACGTTAACCTGCCTGGAATTACGGCCATGTCTGTGTTGCATTCTCTCAGCAATTTTTTCGGATTATCCAATAGAAGGGATCTGAACATATCCCAAACTAAAAGGCTTTCTGGATTCTTTAAGGCACCCGGACGTTTTTGTCAAACATTTTTTATCCACAACTTTACACCTTTTCATCCATCCAGCCTTTCTCGTGTACATGAATGAAAATATCTTTTGGGAAATTGCATTTCAGCATGGTTTTTCTTTTAAAAATAACCATAGGTTTTAATTTTGTACCGTCCGCTAAGCAGGAGAATACCA
The DNA here is from genome assembly GCA_963930645.1 of Salticus scenicus. NCBI lineage: Eukaryota > Metazoa > Arthropoda > Arachnida > Araneae > Salticidae > Salticus > Salticus scenicus. Next base: position 111,119,728 of record OZ005655.1, read on the forward strand.
CGGTGAAGCGAGATTTTTCATGACCTGTTGTTTTTATGTGAACGGTTTTTGTTCCTTTCACATCAATTGTTTTATTTCCTGTCATATCAAACATTACTGGAGTTTCGACCATATTTCCGATCTGTGATAGTAAATATTCTTTTTGCCTTCGTAGATTAATGACATATTTCTGGAAACTTATCAATTTGCTTTCCAAATCCTTAGGAAGCATTTGTGAAACTTTTGTTTTTTCTCTCAGAACTAAATTATTCCGTGCCATAAATCGGCTACACCAACTCGTAGTTGCCTTAAAATGTTCACTTTCATTTGGATTCGTCTTAGCCCACTTTAAGGCAAACAAACGTACACTGTTTCTTGTTATAATTAATCCATTTTGGCGAGTTTCTAGGACCCAATTCGCAACATTTTCTTCTAGGACAGGACATTTTTCTACTCCTTTACGCAAAGCACATTTATTCCTTGGCATATTGATGATTGTCATTTCATTTTTCTTCCACTCGCGTATGGAACTTTCACCAACATCAAACATCCTTGCTGCAGCACGATTTCCATTTTCTTTTGCAAATTTAATAACTTTGATTTTGAAACCAGCAGTGTGTTTCATTCTTTTCACAGGACCCATATTTGTTTCGAGGTAAGTCGTATGCCTCCTTCATCACACGAAAGAGAGAGAGGAAATGAATTCTGAAGAAAATACTGCACTAATTTTGTCTCACCCCTCTTTTCATGGGTTTGAGAGTTCAAAAGTGTGGGATAATCCTTCTAATAAAAGACTTCAAAAGATAAGAGCATTGTACATATACATTTCACTATTCTTCGTAAAATAACACACACACAACTCTTTTTTACCCTTGTTACAGTGTTACTGAAAAGAAACTCTTAATCCCTATTAAAATTGACAGCCTTCATTGACAGCCTTCACCGACCTATGAACAAAGTATTTGTATTGCACCCCTCTGGAAGATAAAGATTTCATCCGGAATTGGAAATGCTTATTGATAATATTTTACATGTAAAAGACAGCTTGACAATTGACCAACCGCTAAAAATGTGATTTTTGAAATTGCCGAAAACTCAATTTCGAAAAACACTGTCAGAGAAAGTAAAAAAAAGGGGTGCGCGTTATACGGCGAACATACCTAAAAATCAAAAATTGAAGCCGGAAAGTAGGGGTGCGCGTTATACGCCGGCATATACGGTATATGTTATTCATCATGGTCTTCCTTCCAGCATTCTAATTAATATTCCGTAGCATTGTCAGCACTCACCCATTTTACCACATCACTTTTTATTTTTGTTTTTAAGTAATTTTCTCCAAATGTAATTACGATTAAATAAAAGGGAAAATGCTCTAAAAAAATATTGAGGTGAAAAAGAAAGTGGTTACTAACAGTACTACGGAATAAGAATGTTGGCAATTATGCCATGGTGTGAAAGGGTTAAACGTTATCCTCGCAAATTACAAATATTTTATAATACAAATTTTCATTTACTAAATATTTAAATTTTGATGATGATAAAAGAGCTTTAAATATACATCGTGTTTAAAACTTACATAAACTTTTGCTTTCAAATAAGTGTCATATTACATAACTTCATTAAGGTAATATTTTAAAATTTATTCACTATGAATAAAATAAAAAAAAATAATAAAATTAACTTTTACACGCATAAAAAGTTATAAAAATAAATCATAATCAGGAACCATAATTTGTTGATAATAATTTATTCTCTGTGATTTGATGATACTTTACAGCCAAACACTTCTCCTACTTCGCGTTTAAAAAAATACTGTGCAAAGATATCTAATTAACCATACATCCCTCTGCTTTTCAAAGACGTTACATATACATCGCAGTGTCTCATTTTCATTACATCTCATTGTGTCCTAAATAGAATATTTTGGAGATATTGTAGCTGATTGTCGTTGCGATATACATTCCGAGACATTTGGAATACGCAATCTCCGATTTTATGATACGAAAAAATCTGTGCCATGTATCATAGAGATGGCAATGCGATGCCTTTAGATCGAGAAATTTCCACTTCTAAAGAACATTTCTGAGATATTTTATAGATCATCTGTGTGAAATCACAATGTCGTGAGTTGGTTTTACGTCACACTAGTGCTACGCTAGGGGCAACTGGCGACGGTCTGGGACACACCTCTAAGGGTGGTCAGTAAACATGCCATCACAAATTTGAATTTCCACGGAGGGGATGGCTCACCCGTTTCGATAATCCCCAGAGGCATAATTCGGATGGAACATGGAGGACATTGCGGCAACGACGAATATTACGTACATCAGTCACCATTAAAGTACACGACGGTCTTCTTCCGGCCCAAGAATTGAACCTGCAATCCTTCAAATCCTAATGCCGCATTGTGATGTTCCAGTCACATTTCAAAGCTTAATTATTCTGTATGGACAGCTTTTTCACAGTGCTAAAAATAAACTGCAGAAGTAAAATTTTTCTAAACCTAGTCCTTATTTTATACCAGTTCTACTTATTTCTCATGGTTTGTAATGTTTACGATAGTAATATATATATATGTAATAATATTAAAAAATATTAATATGTTCTGTGTCGCACGGAAATGGTGCACATCATCTTATATAGTAAAGTGGAAGTCCAGGCATTTTACATACAGAAAGTAAGGAGTCCATTTGAGTTCGAAATATCTTTTATTAAGTTCTAAAGATGCAGTCACAATAGATGATATGCAGTCATGGGCCGATTGTTCGGACATCCTGAGCGGTATATGTGCGTTTAGTTCCGGCATCTGAAAAGCTACGGTGCCGATGGCCGGTAGGTATCCAAGCCGCGGTACCTCGAAGGACCGCGAATCTATTTCGTAAACTTTTACATGATGGAGTATCAGTTAATTAAACGTGAATTTATTAGACAAGTGATGGTCGTAAAAAGCCACGAGTTTTCGCGTGCTCCCGCTTTAATACTGCATATTTCGGCGGGAACCGAAACTATTCTTATGAATGCTTATTGGATAAGTAGCTAAGCCAAAACACACCTATCTTCTCTCATTGGTTGGCCCGGGCATCCAGGATTTAGTATTTCATAATGCTTTACCGCTTATTTCGACTATTGCATAATTTTGATTACGAAACTTATTCTGAAATCAGATTCCCGCGCTACGAAGCTCTGTGGAGAAAGCAACGTTACCTGGGCACTCAAATAGAATTCTCATAAAATTGTTATTAAAATTAAGATTTATTCTGAGATATTAATATTAAGTTATCACTTAATATTAATTTACATACTAATTTAGAATCTTGCTTATTTTATCCTTCATATATATACAGTCGGTAACAAAAGTGCCCGAACACTAGCAAAAATTTCTATGTAAAAAAAAGTACACTTCGTACGGTTTTATTAAATAAATCCTTATCGAATCCTATTCTTAGTCAGTGTAAGAACATGATTCGATAAGGATTTATTTAACAAAACTGTATGAAGTGTACTTTTTTTGCATAGGAATTTTTGCTAGTGTTCGGACACTTTTGTTACCGACTGTATATATATACTATATATCACTGTTGCAAAGTTTTGAAATTAACTTTCAGATTTGAGAACTGATTAATTCTTGAAATTATACTATGTCACTCTGGCATTATTATTGCGGAATCAATCTTCGAGTAAATATCATTTGTTTAACCCATAACGCAATCCCAATCAGTGGCTAAGAGGTTCTGCTCTCGAAGTTGGTAGACAAGAATTAGAAAGTTCAATCTCAGGGCACGATCATTAACCTAGAAGTTTCTATTTTTCTGTGGTTTTCTCTAGATCTTGCGTAAATTTGGACTGGAACACCTTCATAGGTGCGAACTTGTACAGTTTTTTATCAGCAATATATGCAAAAAAATTTATCATGTTTAATCACAGAAAACTTTTAAAAAACTTATTAAAAATTTCGATTAAAATTTTCCGCTACCAAAACAATTGCACAAATTTGAAGCTATGCACCTTAAAATCCCCCCCCTCCACACACACACACACACACACACACACTTTCAATGGTTGGCATTCCACCCAGACTTGAGTCCCACATGCAGCCAGTTAGTCTTAACGCCTGTACTAGTACCACCACCACCACCACCACCACCACCACCCTTAAGGCAATTCCATTTTTGTTAATAAATTTTAACATTTAAATTAGATTACCATCAGAATTTCAGAACAAAATTAAAATAAAGGAATAAATAACTTGTTCGCTGAGTTACAAAAGTTAAGCGTTAAAATAATTGAAGATGAATTTATGCTGTTTGTAATTGGTGATTTAGTCTTCGGGCAGGGACGCCGTTTAACGGGCTGCAGTATGCATATTTATTACTAAGTCGGGAATTTTTAAATTGGGGACACGTGTTCATCTACTTTACTGCGCCTGCTGTTTTTACTCTACAAAATATAGGAAAGAACGAAATGTCACTCTCTGTGTTCATCCTTTTTCCCCCCCTGAAATTCTAATGCCGTAGTAAGTAATTTTACCACAAAAATGGAGGCTTAGACTGAAAATAATAGGTATGGTAAAAGTAGCCTAACACGCCTTTCTCATTTAAAATAGATGAATTGTGCGGTAATTATACTTCTTATGGACTTATAAAAGATTAAAATTGAAATTAATTTTATCTAATAATTTAAATAATTTCTTTCTTTAATCAATCTCAACCCAAAAATATTTTAATATACCATTACTAAAAGTAAATGGCCTGTTAAATCGTTAACCTTAATTAGTTATTCACAGTGGTCGAGAGTCTAGTCTTGCTCTTAAGATGAACACAAGATTACAAAGGCCTTAAAGGCTTTTCGTAAAAACTTTTTTTTACTTTACCCAAAGACTAACAATTGTTTTTAACTGTTACTGCAGTCATTTTTGTATACAACTAACATTCCAAATGGCAAAGCATTGGCTGCTTTTTTATACAAATACTAATAAATATATCAGTTCAAAAATAACTATTATATAATATTTACATACTTGGTATTATTTATGTTTTTTTCCGCTGTACTATTAGTACCGTTTTCATTTTTTAACATTACTTTGCTTATAGAGAAATTTTTTACAATTTATAATTATGATGAAATAAGGTGAAAAGTGCTTTACAAAAATCAGGGGTGCAAGTGTTTCCACTCTTACACCAGTATTTTTTATCAATTATTTCTTTATTTATTCCGATTGAAGACGATAGACATTATTGATAATGAATACTGGTGTAAGTGTTCCGTCTTCAGACGGAAACTCTTGCACCCCTGAGTGAAAAATAATGCTGTAAAAAACGGGCTTTTACTAAAAATACTCCTGATTAAGTTATAAATGTTAGCAAGTATGACATCTTTAATGAAAAAAAAAATGCCTTTTGTATGCAGTGTTGCTAGATTGCGCGAGTTTTTTATTCAAAAGTTTTTTATTCAAAGTTTTTGAAAAGCGATGTTTAATATGCATAATCAACAATTAAGTCTATATATTATGTATATCAAACATCACTTCTCAAAATTATTGGTGGCTGTTAAATAAAAAAGTCCGGCAATCTGGCATCACTGGTTGTATGAAAACACTTTGTTTTAAAAGTTGGCTGCAGACGTAAATATCTCTTAAAATTAAAAAAAATGTATATTTTTATATTTAAAATTTTAAGTCAGTAAATGAGTTGAATAAACATATTATCTTTCTTTTAACATTTTAATATTTTATTTTTTTCTGTATTCTTTTCTCCTTTCCTTTTTTTTTTTTTTTTTTGTCTATATTAATAAATGTTGAGAAGAATTTAGAAAAACATTTGATTAAAAAAGGAAAAAAAAAAAAACTTGCTTTTGTTTACACAGTACACTCGAATTGTTCACCATTTTCAATCATCAGTAGTGCAATTACATCCTCACATTAATTAATAAAAAAAAAACTTTATGTTTCAAACACTTTTACTAACAAGATAAAATATTTTTTTACAGAAATATGATTAAAATTTACAATACCATATTTTATTTACAAACTGAATATTTTAAAATTATACACAACTTGCACTAAATATTGACGTAACATTTGAATATAAAAAGCAGGCATCACTGTTTTAAAAGGAATCTCAAGCTCCTCTTTGTTTCAATTTTCAAAACACATTTTTAACACATCGAAAAATTTCCTTACATTAAAATCAGTCGAAATACTTTACGTCGAATTGTACTGAAGGATAGTTTTCGACAAAGTCTGCTTTCTCGACGTTTTATAAAACTGACAATGTCAGCTATGTATGTTTGAACACATTATTTGAAAGCTTTGTTGATTTGGAATTGAACAGTAGATTACAGAAACTTCTACCGCCAGATATTTTAAAATTTAAATATTTTAAATTCCAATTAAATTATTTTTAATACATCATTCGAAAGATATTTTAAAGTTCTTTTAAATTATCGAAAGTTTTCACCAGATTTACACGTTTGAGGTCTCCTGATTAGTTTTCTTTTGCATCTCAGCTACTAATTAAAATAATTTCATAAGTAATACATCATTAGAAAGCTTTTTTGATTTGGAATCGAACAGTGGAATACAGAAATTTGTACCGCCAGATGGCGCAGTATTATTTTCAAATTTCAATATTTTAATTTCTAATTATGATTAAAGTATTTTTAATACATCATTCTAAAGGTATTTTAAAGTTCTTTTAAATTATCGAAAGTTTTCACCAGATTTACACGTTTTGAGGTCCCCTGAATCAGTTTTCTTTTATACCTCAGTTATTAATTAAAAAAATTTCATAAGTAATACATCATTTGAAAGCTTTGTTGACTTGATCCACATTTTAAAGTACTTTTACATTATCGAAAATGGAATTCGAGATTTCACAAGATTAACACGTTTTGAGGTGTCCTGATTAGGTTTTCTTTGTATCTCAGCTACTAATTAAAATAATTTTATAAGTAATACATCATTAGAAAGCTTTTTTGATTTGAAATCGAACAGTGGATTACAGAAATTTCTACCGCCAGATGGCGCTGTAATAATTTCAAATTTCAATATTTCAATTTCTAATTATGAATAAATTATTTTTAATGCATCATTCGAAAGATATTTTAAAGTTCTTTTATCCTATCGACAGTTTTCATCAGATTTACACGTTTTGAGGTCTCCTGAATTAGTTTTCTTTTGTATCTCAGCTACTAATTAAAATATTTTCGTAAGTAATGCATCATTAGAAAGCTTTTTTGATTTGGAATCGAACAGTGGAGTACAGAAATTTGTGCCGCCAGATGGCGCTGTAATATTTTAAAATTTCAATATTTCAATTTCTAATTATGATTAAATTATTTTTAATACATCATTCGAAAGATATTTTAAAGGTCTTTTAAATTATCGAAAGTTTTCACCAGATTTACACGTTTTGAGGTGTCCTGAATCAGTTTTCTTTTGTATCTCAGCCACTAATTAAAATAATTTCATAAGTAATACATCATTAGAAAGCTTTTTTGATTTGGAATCGAACAGTGGAATACAGAAATTTGCACCGCCAGATGTCGCTGTTATATTTTAAAATTTCAATATTTCAATTTCTAATTATGATTAAATTATTTGTAATACATCATTCGAAAGATATTTTAAAGTTCTTTTAAATTATCGAAAGTTTTTACCAGATTTACACGTTTTGAGGTCTCCTGAATCAGTTTTTTTTGTATCTCAGTTATTAATTAAAAAAAGTTCATAAGTAATACATCATTTGAAAGCTTATTTTAGTTTATACACATTTTAAAGTACTTTTACATTATCGAAAATGGAATTAGAGATTTCACCCGATTTACACGTTTTGAGGTGTCCTGATTAGGTTTTCTTTTGTATCTCATCTACTAATTAAAATAATTTCATGAGTAATACATCATTTGAAATCTTTGTTGACCTGGAATGGAACAATAGATTACAGAAATTTCTACCGCGAGATGGCGCTGTAATATTTTTAAATTTCAATATTTCATATTCTAATTATGATTAAATTATTTCTAATACATCATTCGAAAGATATTTTAAAGTTCTTTTACATTATCGAAAGTGGAATTCGAGATTTCACCTGATTTACAATTTAAAGTGTCCTGATCAGGTTTTCTTTTGCATCTCAGCTAACTGAGTAAGACCGTTCAAAATTGGTATATGCAAGTTATCTAGGATGGGCTGGAACGGTGGGGAAGGAATAGGCGCGCAGCGCGCATGGGTTTGGGACCCGGTGCGAGTTTTTACCCAATGATAAAAGATTTTTTTAAAATTTTATTTTCTTAATAATAAAAGTTTGAGTTGAGAAGGAATATGCGGGTACAGCGCACGTATATCCTCAAACGTGCGCGCGCAGCGCGCATGGGTCTGCGCTGCCGAAGGCAGTGGCGTCCCGGTGTGAGTTTTTACCCGATGCTAAATGATATATTTTTTAATTCCTTTTCTTGAGAATGAAAGTTTATGAGTAATAACATGGAATTTTGAGAAGTCATAAGTATGGTGAAGGAATACGTGCGCGCAGCGCACGGGTCTACGCTGCCGAAGGCAGTGGGGACCCTGTGCGACATTTTTCCCGAGCAAATTTTGTTTCTCTTTTTTCATCACATGATAAAAATTAATGCAATTTTAAGAATTCATTAATTATTGTGATTAATTTAAAAATAGTGACCAGCGAAGCGGGCATAGCCTGCTAGTATATATATATATATATATAAAGTATTAAGCTTTTAAGTATGAAACACTATAGTTAACATAACTTTATTGAAACCCAAATTATTATTTTTCTATTTTATTTCTTATTAACCGAAACTCTTATAACAATCCTTAAAAAAAAAAAAAAAAAAAAAAAAAAAGAATTATGTAACTACAGTTTATAATTTTCAGAAATAAAAGCAAACGGCGACGACCAGACACTGGCGAAACGAAAACTCGAGGGAGGGGAAAGGAGTTGGGAAAGGAAATGAGAGGAGCGAAACTAAACTAAAAGTGGAGGGAGAGGAATTTTCTGAAATTTTCTGGAATTTTCAGTTGGGATTTACAAATACGCTGGTATATATAAAAAAAAATGAATAAAAAAAAATAAATAAAATGTAGGCCTTAACTAATGTGCGATTAGTAAAAGTGGTGGAAACTTATTAAAACTACTTTAAGTAACGTGTATTGAAAAGTTAATATTGTTAGTATTATGTAAAGAAAACTAGAAAGGAAACCTTCCCTAACCTATGTTAATTCAACAATTTTTACATTGACCCCAACCTATGTGGGAAAAATTTTATTACGGGTTTAGAATCAGCAGGCCAAAATGTGATATGGGGTAAATTTGCACATGCGAATACCCAAAAATAAGCAAAGTCCCCAACTTACTTGGGAAAAATAAATTAGCCTTTTATGTATATCAAATATCACTTCACAAAATTATTGGTGACTACTGCTTAATGGCCCTACCAAATATCAAATTTTCTGCAATTGTAAAAAATTGAAGCTGAATTATAGCTTTTCCATGTACGAGGAAAATTGCAGCATAAGAGCGTCACCTGCCAGCCGATATGCACTCAAAATGGATTAGAATATTAATTCATAATAGCTCTCTCATATATCTGGTTTTGTAGATAAGTGCTGAGATATAGTTTTCCCGTAAATGTAAGATATCAAAGCGTAGAAGCGCCACCTTTCAGACGATTTGCATCCGAAATTATGTCAAGGTGCAACTAAATGGTTTGATGATGATGATTTTATTAAATTCTATGAATTAATTTTGGAACCAGAGCTGCTTCAAAATTTTTGTCACACTCATGCAGAGAGACTGATATTTTTAAAGAAGTTAAAAATAAACCGAGAGATAGAGAGATAATATGCTCTTTTTTGATAATTAAACTTTTTCAGTTATTTTATTTATGTCTGTAGAAAGAAGCTGCATGCATAACATATTATTATTATTATTATAAAACTAAGTTTTTATCTTATCATATCGATTGTTTAAAAATATAATTTTTACAACAGATTCATCAATTTAATAACAATATTTATTCCTGGTTCGTATTTTTATTGAAAATTAGTACCTGTATTAGGATATTTATTCATAGTTATAAGCTTTGGTAAACATACATTTATTCAATACTTTAAATCTAATTTAATTTTTTAAAGCACCATGCAAAAACAAAAAGAAACTCTTTCAGCTGCACACTCATTTAATGGTAGAAAGTGCTACTCAATAATAAAATTAACATATAATACATGACGCTGCATTTACTATGTGTATGAGAATTTAAATGGAGGAAAAGGAGGCGAGGTATGCATACTTGCCAACCATCTCATTATGAACCGTACAATTTTTAGTACCCGCCTTTTTTCCCCACCAATAATTTTTTAGAGTAATTTTAGTCTTATTTAATCGTAACAACATTTGGAGAGAATAACTCTAAAAATATAGTGGTGTGAGGAAAGGGACTTTTTTCAGGGGGCGTTAACAATTGTACGGTTATTAATGAGATGGTTGGCAAGTGTGGGTACGTAATAGGCATTTCCGGGAGAAAAAATATCATTTGGAGAGAGGTGGCTATAACAGTTTGGACGCAGTGGGCACATTTCTTACAAAAGACATATTTCCGTGAGCGCTGATCGTATGCTTCCATAAAAGTACACTTTAAAGTAATCATTCCTTACCTTTTTCATTTTGGGCTAATTTACTGTTTTTTATTCTTATTACATTATATTCTTATTAATATTATATATCATTATTATAGACGTTCATTATCCTCTTTATATATATATATATATATATATATATATATAAATCATCTATCATAGTCTTTATATGTACATTATCAAGGAATCTTTATCCTTTTTTAATCAATACGAAATCAATATTCCATTTTAATTTGAACTATCTTCAGATATTAAATTCCGGCTGTAGTTATTCGCATTTTAATAAATACACATTTTTTTTCCCTCATCGCTCAGCATATTTTAAATTCATTAATATTGTAGAAATTGAAAGAACCGATCTCTGCATGATTCCTATACTTTATTTCATTTTCTATTTCTGATCAGTCAGACGAAATCGATTTAATTTTTTTTTTCTTTCCACTTAAAAGTATTTTATTGAAATACTTCCGCGACTTTATTTTTAGCGACAATTTACTGGAAATTCATGATTTAACAAACTATTTTCTTTCGTTTGTTTTAAACTTTGAGCTCTTTCTTTTTATTGTTTTTAACATTTCGACGGAGTTATAGATCCTTTTTATTTGTTTGGTAGTTACTTTATAAAAATAAAGGTTATTGCTTTCCAGAAACAAACGATTCTGAAAGATATAAAAATATATGTTTCTGACAAGGTATAATTCTAAAGAAAAGTAAAGATTTTTTTTTAATCTAAAGAGAACAAATAAAGCAATTAAATGAGTTACGTCATTAATTTATTATTTTTTGTAAGCTAAAACACTTTTAAAAAGCATTCGATGTAGGAAAAATACTTTAACAATAAAATTTTTATAAAATAAAAATTGATCTAAGAAAAAATGGCTCGAGAAAGTAGGTATAGACAAATTATCTAACCCTTTACAACCTGCCCCTTCACAACTGTGCTGGTAAAACTTAAAAAAGAAATAGTAACATTTTCCTTTTATCGTGTCATTTAAAGTCATACGTGCCAACATACTCTTTAATATTCCGTAGTATTGTTAGCCCCGCCTTCTTTTTTCCCACCAGTATCTTTTTAAAGTATATTTCTTTTCATTTAATCCTAATTGCATTTGGAGAATATTACTCTAAAAATTTACTGTTGTTAGAAAGAGGGCGGGACTAACAACACTACGGAATATTAATTAGGATGTTGGCAAGTATGTTTAAAACAAACCTGTGCAATTGTGTGAGTTCATTTATTTCAGATGCTTCAGCGAAACACAACTATGTGGCACTAATAACAAGACAGGAATATATTATTATTATTATTATTATTATTATTATTATTATTATTACTTATTGGAAGCCATAGCTGCCAATATTTTAATTTATTTCGGAGTACTTTTAGCCCCGCCTTTATTTCGTATCACTTATTTTTTTAAAGTAATTTTTTCTTATTTTATCGGTTATATATTGAAGAAAATTTTTCTATAAATAAAGTGGTGCGACATAAAGGCGGGGCTAAAAGTACTCCGGAATAAATTAAAATATTAGCAGCTATGTTTGAAGCGTCGATCTTCTAACAACAAACGACAAATCTTAAGTATTGTCTCAATTTTTTTTTAAACATTATTTTTAACGTTTGCTTAGATTCAATTTTTATATTAATGTACTGTATTAATGGTTTCAGTGAATTTTAGCCTTGATAATATTAATTAGGCTTTTAAAAAGTTGGATAAACTAGCAACCTACACAATTGTGTAAGTCTGGCATTTACCATTTCAAGCATAATATACACACGTTACTATTCTTGAGATTTTAGATGGCCTGAAGACGATATTTGACGCATTTGAATTACAATATATCAAATCGGGGAGGGGGGTGGACATTTGCGACTAGCAAATGGAAGCATATTAAACCTGGTTTAAAACGAAGAAGTGGAAAAGGTAAATTCGTGGTTTCTGTACGTACGAGATGCCAAAGCATACAAGTTACGCTGTAAAAACACACTTGATTTATTATCGTTTCGTCTATGTGTGGCTGAGAAACAGTGTTGCCAGATCTCGCCGATTTTTTATTGAATAATCAACAATATTTTTTAATTGTAACTTTTCTTTAATAAGTTCGAAGACTGTTGTAATCTGTTATGTATATCAAATATCACTTCTCAAAATTATTGGTGATTATTGGGTATAAATCCGCATCTGGCAACACTGCTGAATGTTGACTACCAAACAAGAAGAGAACGCAGGCTGTCCTCATTGCCAGCGAAGAAGAGGAGACTGTGATGATGTTGCTCAGTCCTTCAGATCAAAGTTTTACAATCTACCCATAAAACTACCCTCTGAAGGGAAGAAGTTAGATGCAACAAGTCACTGGCCTTGTTTCGATTATCTTAAAACTGCTAGGAAGTGTAGGTTGGAAAACTGTACCAGCCGTACCAGACTGAGATGCGAAAAATGTTATGTATATTTAAGTCTTTCGAAAAACAAAAATTGTTTCAAACATTTTAATTGTGACGAATGAAAATTATCCTGATAAATAACAAATTTTTTTGCTTAAATTGTTATTTTTAAATATTTATTCATATAATCGGAACCTACACAGTTGTGTAAGTTTAGTTAAAAATGTCTCCAGTAAGGCCGAACCTACACATTTGTGTGGGTCCTCCTTAATCTAACATCACGTACTTTTATTTATTTTATTTTATTTTATTTTTGTATTTTTTTCAGTCAAATATGATCTTATCAAATAAGGGAAACTAAAAAAAACTTTCAATTTCTACAAAAAATGTTTCAGGTCTTAAAGGGCTAAAGCGTTGCTACTTTGTCATTAGACGTCGGTTCTCCGTTTTTATCCGAATTTGAGTTAGAATATCATTTCATCATAAAGATATAAAAAATTGTAAAAATTTAGCTAACATGTACAGCGCCCTTTTGCATATAAGAAAATCATCTCCAGGACAGTGTTGCCAACTTTTAGAGACTTTTATACTTAATATTCCGCAATAATTTTTATTGCAAAGTTTCTTGAATTGCATATTTGTTTAATCGATAATAATATATATTGAAAAACATTCTTAAAAATTAGTGGTAGTTATTATCAGTACAAAAACCCTTAACGGGTTAAAAGTTGTGACGCAGCTACTTTATCACTATAAGAATTTGAAATATGGGTCTTAAAAATAATGATATCAAATTTTAAGTGACGCTTTTCTATTAGTTAAAATATACATAGATTTTCTTATTTGATCATTTGCTTTTTTCTTTTATTTATATTTACAGTGCAAACATAATATTTTTAACTTCAAGATAAGACAGATATATAAAATATACTCACTGATGCTTTTTCATTTGCATTTTAATTTCAAAATAACAGTTTTAAGAGGAATGATATAAAAATTCCAGTCACGCCTTGATGTCATTTTAAAAGATTTGTTTTTAGATTCCATTAAAATTACCTTTGTTTTGTCTACTAAAGTATATTTACACATTGAAACAGTGCTATTAATTTTGAAATATACTGTCAAATAATCACACTTTCACTGAGTTCGCATTATAAATTAAAATTATTTATTTCAATAAATCGATTTGTCTTTTGCGTCACGCTATCCAAAACTGCAAGTAAAATTTGTGCAAATGTTTTCTTTGCATCACACTATTTCTTTGCACAAATTCTCACTTAGTTGGGTACTATGATACAAAGTAACATTTGCATATATTTTACTCACAGTTTTGGATAGCGTGACGCAAAAGACAAATCGATTTATTGAAATAAATAATTTTAATTTATAATGCGAACTCAGTGAAAGTGTGATTATTTGACAGTATATTTCAAAATTAATAGCACTGTTTCAATGTGTAAATATACTTTAGTAGACAAAACAAAGGTAATTTTAATGGAATCTAAAAACAAATCTTTTAAAATGACATCAAGGCGTGACTGGAATTTTTATATCATTCCTCTTAAAACTGTTATTTTGAAATTAAAATGCAAATGAAAAAGCATCAGTGAGTATATTTTATATATCTGTCTTATCTTGAAGTTAAAAATATTATGTTTGCACTGTAAATATAAATAAAAGAAAAAAGCAAATGATCAAATAAGAAAATCTATGTATATTTTAACTAATAGAAAAGCGTCACTTAAAATTTGATATCATTATTTTTAAGACCCATATTTCAAATTCTTATAGTGATAAAGTAGCTGCGTCACAACTTTTAACCCGTTAAGGGTTTTTGTACTGATATCATTACTTTTTAGAGGTTATTGATCAAAAAATTAAAACAAGTCCTTCCGGCTCATAGGAAGGTTAGGTTGATTTATCTTTTCTTATCAAGTTGCCATCATTTTTTACAAAATGGCAGGTACAATTTATTAATGAATTTGGTGGATTTATTAATGATGGCTATGTATATATGGAGTGTTAAGCAAATCGGTTCAAAAGTTACTGTGATAATTTTCAAGTGGCCACCATTTAGAAACAAAAGGACAGAGTGACTGAGATGACCAGTGAACTTATCAAAGATATTTGAATGATATGTCAACTGTGCAAATGTGATTCAAACTGATTCCGTATTACAAAAGTTATTGTAATAAAAAAATTTTAAGCGGTTGCCACTTGGAAACAAAATGGTGGAGCAAGTTGCCTAGCAAACTTATCCAAGATATTTGAATTGTATTAAGTTCACTCCCCAACTTTAATTTGAACCAGTTTAGTATTCTAAAAGTTATCGTGGTGGCACATTTTCAAGTAGCAGCCTGATTTGAAGTGGCTGCAAATTGGAAACTAGGTAAATGTTGGAACAAAATTCATCCAAGATATTTGTGTGATAAGTTCATTGTCCAACTTGAACTGATTCAGTATTTCAAAAGTTATTCTGATGATAAATTTACAAGTGGTAGCCTGATTTGAAATGGCTGTACTTAAGATATCGGTCATTTTGTTAAAAATGGCAGATAAAATTCATTAATAAACACTTGGTTGAGACCTTTATGTGGTCAATCTGAACATGAAAATTCAAGCAAATGCGGTCTTAACTGTTGATTTGAAATTTTCATGTAGCCTTCACTTGAAAACAAGCTGCAGAGCAACTTAGTTAATGAACTCATCTAAGATATTTGTAAGATAAGTTTGCTGTGTAACTTTGGTTCAATTCAATTTTGAGTATTATGTCGAAAGTTATCGTAACCACAAAATTTCCATTTTATATACAGAAAAACCCAATTTATACATCATTTAGACTTATACGTCCTTTTAGTGAAGTCCTGATTCATTCCTATTCATTTCAATGAAAAATTTCTTTGTTTAGTCACACAATATTAGTTATGTCTTTTCCACTTTTCTAAAATTCACAAACTAAACAGACGACATACAAATTCTTTGCAGAATCGTTCTGATTTCTAATCTTTCTCCATCCTCAATATATACCGTAAAATTCTGATAGTAACCTCCTTTTATTTTTCAATGGGAAATTTGTCAAAACTGGGGGGGGAGGGGTTATAATTGAAAGTTTCCAGAAATGTATGACGAATTCGTAAGGCGGGGGGGGGGGGGGATTATAATCGGAAGTTTCACAATCTTTTCCAAAAACATAAATTTTATTAATTATATATATAATAGCTACTAAATTATATTAACAATAATATTGATTATTATTTATTAAATTTTATTAATAAACATAATTTTGAAAAAGAAAATGTAACCGAATAATGAACATGTGATGTACACGTGCAACATCTCCCCCCTCTTATAAACAAATTGCGAAGTCGCTAGAAGATTCACTAACAGTTAAACAAACAGTTAATTGCACTGCTATTAACAATTAACTGATATGCAAGAACAGAACAGGGTGAACAATAACTATTAATGTTATTTAAAGATTTAAAAGTAAAAAGAGAATTTAAAATTTAGAAAAAAGTTATGATCGCAAAAACATAGTTGCATAAACAAGATTGTGAAAGCAATGGTCGCTTACGAATAGCAGTTAATGTTTTGGAGTTTAAAGAATGTAAACAAAGCAGCATTTTTTTATTTGGAGTTATTTTACTTTAAAAAGATGAGCAAAAATAGCACTTGGATACGTTTACATGCAAATTAGTTTCTAAATAAACATATGACTTCAGATGTTACAAAAAAAGTATGTTTGCAATGATCATGGGAAAAATGAAATAATGGCGGACTTAGCCGCCAAAAGTAAGGGAGGAGGGTTATAAACAGAATTTTCCGAAAAAGTAAAGTACGTGAAATTTCAGGAGGGGGGGGGGGGGTACTATCGGAATTTTACGGTATGACATTTTTTTTTTCCAATTTACTTAAATAGATTGTAGAAACTATAAAGAAATTGAATAGTTCAATATCTTTCACTCATATACTTTTTTAGAACACTCCCCCTTTCCCTCCACTCTAACACTCGGTGATCAAATGCAATGCAAAAGTCATGTGATTTCCAATCTTTCTCCATCCTCAACATAAATGTCAGTGTTCTCTTTAAACCAGGGTTGGCAAAAACCCGGGTTGATAAAATAAACGAATTTAAATTCTTAAGTACAATACATATTACTTAAATTTTTTAGTTCCACATCATACTATAGATGGAGAACTTAAATAATCGTGAAAATTTTCGACCTCATTTTTTTTTTTTTTTTTTCATTTTTACACATTTTCACGTGTAAGGAATTCGAAAAATGACAAAATTTGTATGGTGCGTATTAGTTTGTTAGTCCGTTAGTCTGTGTACACGATGTCTCAAGAACAAATTATCACATAGAAGTCAGATCAGTTTTAAAATATTACTTTCGACACTGGCAAGAACCCTATTCATTTGCAATATTCGAATTAAAAAACTTTGTAAGTTATTAAAAATTTATGCTTTTCTTAACATGGGAAAATAGGGCAAAATTTTACATTTAAGTAAAATTTTGCATTAAATGGAAAATTTTTATGAAAAAAATGTGAGACCAGTTTTAAAATATGCGTTTTGATGTCGGAATGAACATCAGTAACTAGAAACATGCTACTTTGAAAATTTTGCAAGTACTGGCATGAATATCATAGAGTATAAATTTTCCAATTAAAAGAATTCGTAAATTATTTGGAATTAACAATTTACTTAAAATGGCAGAATAGGGCAGAATTGAGCATAAATGCCCATTTTGAGGATCATAAATATATCAGACAACTTCAAAATAACATTTATGATACTTGTTTGAACATAATTGACTACAAATATTCTAATAAGAAAATTTTGCAAGTTACTCGTAATTTAAGAATTTATCAACATAGTAAAATGGGGCGATATCCCATATAAATATGCATTTTGACATTTTGAGGATTGTTGCATTGGAAATAGTAGCATGAAAACAAAACTACGAAATTGGTCCAAATAAAATAAATTAATAGATTAGAATATAAGATAAATATATCAAAATGAATGGTGGATAGCCTATTAGGTGGGGATTTCATTGTGTCAAGTGTTTAGTCGATTCATTTATCTTAACATGATAATCATGTTAAGAAAATGTCCTGTACTAGAAATGTATGAGAATATATATATAATGGGGAACTGAGCAGAGTCCACTTATGCCAACTAGTTTTAATTATAAAAATAAGTTGCACTGCTTTATCTTTTTTTTTTTTTTTTTTTTTTTAAGTTTTTTAATAGTTGAAATGGTTATAGAAGAAAATTTTATGTTATTAGATTTATAATTATGTTGCTACTAAAATTAAAATAAAATTATAAAGTTTTAAAACTAAACAATTTAATTAGTTAAATATTGATTCTGGGCAACATTTATATCCACTGTTAAACAAAAATATCGTTCGGCTTTACAGGAAAAGGAAAACTGAACCAATTATAGAAGATAAACTTGCTTTTATATTTATAACTGTAGTTACTTTTTATGTTTAAGTACTATTTTCTAGAAAATAACAATAAGAGTTTTTTCTTTAAAGTTAAGGTGTTTTCTATACTTTATAGATCGGATTTGTAAATTATAAATAATTTTTAACAAAAACCCACTTATTTGCAAAAACCCAGTGGGTTTTTGTTGGTGGGCCCGCCCAGAAAAACCCGGGCAAAGTTTTTCTGGGCTGGGCCCAGATTGCCAACCCTGCTTTAAACACCCTTTATTAAATTCTAGCAGCTATAAAGAAGTAGAATTGTTCAATACCTTACACTCATGTAATTTTTTGAGATGCCCTAATCCCTGTGCTAATGATCAGCGACCATACACCTCATGGAATCCTTATGATTTCTAATCTTTCTCATACATAACATATATGTCAATATTCTTTATAACATGTTTAAATATATATAGAGGTAGAACTGTTCACAATGATTAACTATCATCATTTTTATAACTATAATGCTTTGATCATATCTAACTGATTAACAAACATTACATATGCAATCTTGTGATAAAAATATTACCTACTATTGAAACTTGTAACTTCATTTTTACCATGTTTTATTAACTTCGATTCTTGTTTGTTTGTTTGTCTGGTACAAATCTTGCAATCTATTTTTAACTAACTCCTCTACATTTGAAACTTTTAGCATAAATCAGAACCCGGTGACAACACAATACTCCAAAGCTCGATTTTTGAATAGTTTTCTTTTAATTAATTAAAATATGAAAATAATAAGCTCCTAATAGCAATAAAAATAGCCATTAAAATATTAGCTATAATTTAATTGTTGCGTGTTCATTTTCTTTCGACATAAAAATAAACACGTTTAATTAAACGTGAACGTTAAAAAATTATAAAAAGTTAAACGATGCATCTCATAAAAATTGATGTTATTATCACTTTAAAAAATGTATACACATTGATAAGTGCTAATATAGTTCATGGTGCTAATATACGTATTTATTTTAAAAACCAACTTTTTTTTTTCATTATTATTAGTTCACTGAATTGAGTCCGCGTGCTTAAACATTGCTTATTTATTATTTTTTATCCTTGCATATTTTATTAATGATTCAACAGGAAATTTAAAAACATGGTATATAAAAAGTTTTCTTTTTTGTCTTATAATTATTTTCTGTTACTTATTGTAAAGTTATGCTACAGATTATTTTTTAGTGCCCATATAGCTGTCACAGATTCTCAGAAAAAATTCTGCTACTGAGTCAGGGTTTAAGCCGAGTAAAAATTATTTTTAGCAAAAAAGCTAAAATCAGAAAAAAAGCTTTAGCAAAATACTAAAATGCCAGGAATAGTAGAAAAAGATGAATATCAGTTTACACGTTATTCTAAACGCCTCAATATGTTTGATTTTCATTTGTCATTTAAACTTAAAAGTTTTTAATCAGGTTTTTAAAGAGTTATACACAGAAGGTAAATTTTTTTTAATTTGAAATGAAAAACAAAAAAGTAAAACTGTAACCAGATCAATTTGAATATAGTACAAGCATATATTTTACCTCATTTATTGGCAGACATGAAAAACATTAAACTTTTTAGATTATTACTTTATATTGTAAACTTTTTTAAAGCAATATGAACGTTTTAGATACAACTTATATTCTTTTTCTGGAGATATAATTATCACTATCAGGGATTAATACAGGTCGAGTTTACTACCGTTTATGGGTACCTTCACAAAAATCGACCTGGCAAAAAAGGTATCTTCACAAAAATCATACAGCTAAAATCGGTACTTTCACAAAAATCTTAGTCCTCCCAGCAAAATCTAACATTTTTAATTAGCACATTTTCAAAGGAAAGTAATTCGTGCATTTCTGTTGATGCGATTTGCGAAGCAAGAATCATACAGAATGTTGGTTTTAATCTACACACAAGCGTTTGTTATGGGGGAGAAACAGTGCAGCATATGTAAACAAAACGATCCTTGTGTGTATCGGTACAGACACGCTCTGAAATTGTGGCCATAGTGTACCGTTTGCTGATTCATCAGGTGGTTTAACATTTTGGTGACTGTATGGTGACGTGTTTATCCTCCCTGGTACAATTCATGTATACTGCAGTGATACTAACACAAATAAAAACAACTTCTACTTACACTATCTCTACTGAACTGTTTACTTCAGAGTGAAGTAAGTTTTGGATTTTGGTTCCTGTTCTGCTATAAGCCTCACACTAGCTGCTGAGAGTTAATTTTATTATTCTACTTTGTTCAAACTCCCCCCCCCCCTCATACACACAGAGAGAAAGAAAAAGAGTGCACTACAATTTTTCACAAAAATAAAATATAGTTAAGATTTTTCACAAAAATAGGTATTAAGTTTGAAATCTTAGATTGGCCCCTGACTATAGCATGTAAAACTACATTAAGCTTATACTGTATCTGAATATCTGAAAATAAAAACATAACTTACCAAAACAAAAAAAAGGTAAGTAATATAAGTGAAATTTGTTTATTACTATTCAAAGCTTTTCGGTTTACGATTTATAATTTTTCTTTCATTCATATTAGACTACTTTACAAATGCCTCATGTTTACAAGTTACAAGTTGATTTCCTGTATGCGATTCTTATGCGTAGTTCAGTGTTTGATTTTTCTTATGCTATATGCATGAACCAATGCATTTTTCTTGATCAACGTTGCGATTATTTTTCCATGAAAGATTCGTTATAATATTTTCGCTGAAGTTTTTTTTTTTCAATTTGTGTTTAGTAAGATGCTTTAGCAAAAAAACGAAAATGTGTTATTTCATTTGGGCATTTTGGATAAGTCTTTTAGCATTTCACGAAAAATGCTACCATAGCAGAAACACTGTACTGAGGTAATGACAAAATTTCCATTTTATATATACAGTAAAACATTATTTACATGTTTTTTGCATTTATACATCCTTTTAATGAAGTCCTGATTCATTCCTATTCAATTTAATGAAATTTTTTTGCCACTAATTAACAAATTTATGTTTATTTCGTATTTTGGTACAAATAGCCTTAAATAAAAAAAAAAAGTTCTATCGATTTAGAGCAAAATAAGTCTATTTCCACAGTTTTGCATTATTAAACATACATTCGGACTGTTAGCGGCAAAACTATTGTGCATTTCAATAACAGATTACAAAATTATTGCATATTTTGGTAAACAGAACAGAAAAAAGTAAAAATTTTCTTTATAGGGAAAGAAATAATCATGAATTTTGGCAATTATTTGTATTATTAAACATAAAATTTGTTAATTAGCAGCAAATGATTCCGCATTTCAATAATAGGCCACAAAATTATCACAGATTTCGAGAAATAGCTTTGGTGGGAAAAAATAGAGAATTTTATCAATTAGCAATAAAATACTCTAATTTTAGCAATTATTTGTATTGTTGAGCATAAAGTTCCTCAATAAGCAGCAATATGATTCCATATTTTATTAACAAGCTGTAAAATTATTGCTCAATTCAAAATAGTAGTTTTCAAAATATCACAGACTTTATAGATACAAAAACAAAATAATTGTGTATTATGGCGATCGTAAGTAAACATTTCAGGAATAGCATGAAAAAAAGGGCAAATTTTATTGATGAGCAGCAAAATAACAGAATGTAAGCAATTGTGATTAAACAATGAAACTGGTAATTCAAAAATTATACTTTACTGCTCTCAATAATAAGTTTCCCACAATAATCTGCAGCACTTGCTGCATTATTGCTGTGAGCGAGAGTTTTTTTTTTTTTTTTTTTTAAGATAACTAGCATAGGAAATTTATATATAAAAATAATTAAAATTAAAAAAATAAATAAATCATTAATCCACGATTTTAGTATACTAAGATATTTATATTTTGAGTATTGCATTACATATCTGGAAAACTATATTAGCACATTTTGAGTATTAATTATACATTTTGCATTTCTCCAATCATAAATATTGTATGATTTATAACCACATCAGTAGTTATTTAATTAAAATATAAAATTTTTCATAATCACCTGATTGTCTGTGAGTAGTATTAAGAACTTCATTGTGAATTAAGTTCTGTAAATGATTTTTTCCTTTTGTTTTGACAAAAAAAAAAAAAGCAGTCCATTGCACCTTTAAAGGAACATAGAATAACGTCTTCACATTCAATATCATCAACACTTTAATTCACATGAATTTTTCATTAAATTGAATAGGAATGAATCAGGACTTCATTAAAAGGGTGTATAAATGCAAAAGACATGTAAATAATGTTTTACTGTATCTATAAAATGGAAATTTTGTCTACCTCAGTACAGTGTTTCTGCTACGGTAGCATTTTTCGCGAAATGCTAAAAGACTTATCCAAAATGCCCAAATGAAATAACACGTTTTCGCTTTTTTGCTAAAGCATCTTACTAAACACAAATTGAAAAAAAACAAAAAAACTTCAGCGAAAATATTATAACGAATCTTTCATGGAAAAAAATTCGCAACGTTGATCAAGAAAAATGCATTGGTTCATGCATATAGCATAAGAAAAATCAAACACTGACCTACGCATAAGAATCGCATACAGGAAATCAACTTGTAAACATGAGGCATTGATTTGTAAAGTGGTCTAATATGAATGAAAGAAAAATTATAAAATTTTCTACAATTTACAAACAATTCTACCTCTTTATATATTTCACAATCTAATAAAACATATTTTAAAAGAATACTGACATTTATGCGATCAGAATATCAACAGCGGCGGAGGAATACAGTGCCAAGACAGGAACAGTGTAAACTGGTAAACAACTTTAGCGTCTACAGCAAGAACCAGAAATTTTCGATCCGGATGATATACGCATGCGCTCTACAGATCATCGACCATGGTATAAATTCCTGTGCTTGAGTGCTTTAAACTCTTTGGCTTTAATAAAGTTTTAATTTATTATGAATAACGATGAAATAGAATTAAAAAATACTTCGTTTATTTTAAATATTATCTAAATACGTTTTTGACGAAATGGGAAATTTTAAAATTAAAAATATTTTCTTCATAACAAAAATTTATCAACTGCATTCACATTAGACAGCCAACCAACGTGCCTTGAAAGTAAGGACCGAATTACGACATTTTTGCCGAATAAAAGCATGCATTTTGGCGGAGTAATATAGTTCTATTTTTAAAGCAACTTTTACAAAAAACAAGAGTTTTCCTGAAAAAAACAAAAACGTTATTAGATTCAGAAAGATCCCATTAACAACATATATTAATTAAATTAAAATCGTTCGTGCGGTTTTAGAGATATTTTTTCATGAATTTAGTTCATTACATCCTTACACCTCACGTTTTTCCTTTTTGGCTTTAAATTGAGATTCAGATCTCAAAACATACTGCATGTAGAAACGTAAAATTTTCAGGATAGATTAAGACCGAAGAAAAAAGACTATTTTGAAAAGATCAGAACAAAATATAGCATATTTTCTGAGATATTAAGTGTCGGCTTTTACGAATCTCTTTGATGTCAGACTAGGCGTATATATGAGTTCGCAGCTTTCCGTCCGTTTGTCCTTCCGCTTGCGTCACTCGAAAAACTGCCGTTTTTCATGATATATAAAAGTTCCCAGAAGTTGGCAACTCTGCTCCAGGTGAGGAACTCCAGGGATTTAAAGCTGAGAAATAACATTCTAAACAGACATTTTTGACCTTATTTTTATGTAGTAATTGATTATTTGTAACAAAAATTCTGTGGTTGACATACTGGCCAGCATCCTAATTAATATTCCGCAAATGCAGTTACGATTAAATAAGAAGAAAAATACTCTAAAAGAATACTGGTGTGAAAAAGAAGGCGGGGCTAACAATACTATGGAATATTAATTAGTATGTTGGCAAGTATGGGTTTAATAAAATGAATTTTATTACTTGTTGCATTATTTCTTGTAAATAAGGGTTTCGAATTAGGTTTCAGGGGTGGATGTTTCTGGTATTTTGGAATCAACTTTAAGCCTTACATTAAGTTCTAATGACATTAAACACTTAACGGATGTGTGACGTAAATTTATATTTTTTCAATCTGACTTCCTAAAATGGGTCACACACAGATTTATTTATTTATTTATTTTTTTTTTTTTTCATTTTGAAAGGCTGGGTCATAAGAGGGATTTGGCAGCTTCGTTATGTTAAATCTATCAGCTCCCACTTCATGTTTTATAAATGATCTCACTCACAGAATATACTAGACATGTAAAAAAATGACTTTGTAACCCTTTATGGAAAATAGTATTGATTTAATGTCACTGCAAGACAAATAAATAAATATTTATTTATTTCCCTTAAAAATTTTCAGGAAACCGAAAAAAAAAAAAAAAAAAGAGATGGTACAACAGTGTTAATTTGCAAAAAATGCCTGTAGAGCGAAAAGCTAAAGCCAGAGATGCTCAGCTATTACGTTTGTCCGTAACCCTCACACCGGGATTTTTTACGAATATTCGACAATAATAATTAGCACCTATCAAATAAGATGAATTTTATTCCTGAAGAATGACATGGAACTGATTAGGTTTTTTTTTTTTTTTTTTTTTTTTTTAATGTCTGTTATTTGCTTAATACGCGAAATGTTTAGTAAAACCTATCGTGAAGATTTAATGCATACTCGTACTCGACTAAAAAGAACTTTAATTGAAGAATTGTTGTTCACTGAATCCAAAAACACGGATGATGACGATGAAGATTAGTATCTGGCGTTACAGAGAAACTGTCATATAAAGCAAATAACAATCAGAAATGACTAATTAATGTAATCGAGTGGTTCGTAGCCTTTAATGAATTCAAGGATTTACTTCTCATATCGCGGAGATAATTCTTTCTAAAATCAAATAAAAACTAAGTCATTTTTATGAATTGCTAGTTAACATAGAACTCTTTCTTAAAACTGAATTAAAACTCTCTTTTTTCCGCTCGAAGAAAGCCGGGGTCATGTGATCGTGACTGTCCCCGATTGGTTTAGTGGTATCATACGGTATAAGAAACTAGGAAAGATTCTTAATGAAAATTACATTTGAATGCACAATATTAATAAGTTTAAGTTAAGAACAAATTCGTGAATTTAAATACTGAAATATTTAGCAAACGGATTAATAAAGAATTAATTAGGGCACGATCAGTAGATTAGTGGGAGACAGAATCAGTTAAGTTTGAGAAATGGGGCTTTAATTTTAAGGGAGGTTTTTAATTATATTTCAGATATATGTAGGTATATACTATATATACATAATTGAAAATTTGTCATCTAGATAACTTCCGAAATAATGAACTAAATCGAATCAAAGTTGAATAGAAGATTTACCTTAATAATATCTTGGATGAGTATCTCCGTCATTTTGTTTCGACGTTGTGACCACTTGAAAATTTTAAATCCACATTGTAAAAATCGTGTTTAAGACCGGATTTGCTTACATTTTAATGTATACATAAACCATATATAGGTCTCCATCAATACTGTTACTGAGCTTGATCCGCCATTTTGTTTCTAAGTGGCAGAAACGTTAAATTAAGGGTCACATGAAATCAATTGCCACTGGATATTTTGTCTTCACGATGACTTTTAAACCTCTAAATGAATTCGAACCAAAGTTGAATGGCGGACTTATACTGCAGATATCTTGAATGACTTAGCTGAGCAACTTGCTCCGCCATTTTGTTTCCAAGTGGCGGCCGCTTAAAATCAGATTCTCACTTGAAAATTTGTCATTAATTTATCCGACATCTTGTTTTAAAACAGTGGCCACTTGTTGAGAAGAAAGGAATCAACATATTCTTCCGACTAAGCCGGAAGGATTTTTTATTTATTTATTTATTTATTTAATTTTTAATTTCTACTATAACTTGGTCCCTTTGACTTAAATCATATCTGACAAACATAAATCAAACAAAGAGCAATTTATATACCGCCATTTTTCTGTAGTAATTCTGGACATAATTAATCCTTGATATCTGTTGATATTTATTTAAAACATATAATATATAAAATTCTGGTATCCAAATTTTCTTTTGTGGTAACCCTGCTGCCCACATTACTAATTTATTTTGTATCATTGTTAGTACCTGCCATTTTTTCACACCACGTTTTTGGAAGAGTTATTTTCTTCGTATGTAATGTGGTTTCCTATGAAATTCGGGTAAATACGGACTAGGACCCTTTTGGAAGATCCCCATGGCGGACATTCCAAATATAGACCAAGGACCTTAGTGTAATTAATCGTTATTAAGCCATACAACCATTTTCTTACTTAATCGTATTTACTTATTGGAGAGGAATACTCTACAAATGATTTGGTATGAAAAGAAAGGGGCTACTAGCAATGCTACTGAATAAATTAACAGTGTTGGCAGGTATGTGCTTAACCCGAACCTGAAGTGAACCACAACTCAAAATTACTATGCCTTACCAAATAATTCAATAAAAGTAAAGTGTACACCACAGTTGCCATCATTCTAATTAATATTCCGTAATGTTTTTAACCGCCTTTTTTCACACCAGTCTATTTTTAGAGTATTTTTCTTCATATTTCATCTTAATTACATTTTGAGAGACTCGCTCATACTTACCATCATCCTAAGTAATATTCCGTAGTGTTGTGAGTCCCGCCCTTTTTCTCACACCAGTAAATTTTTAGAGTAATATTCTCCAAATGCAATTAAGATTAAATAAAAAGAAAAATACTTTAAAAAGGTACTGGTGTGAAAAAGAAGGAGGGGCTAACAATACTACGGAACATTAATTAGCATGTTGGCAAGTATGGACTCGCTCTAAAAATTTACTGATGTTGCAAAACGGGCGGGTACTAACAATACTACGGAATATTTATTAGGATGCTTGAACTATTGCATACAACCGGCTTTATACATTGCCGTGTACTGCCATTTTGCATAAATAAGCATGGCAGAAGGGTGAAAATTCATTATGGCTGCATTTTTTGCAGAAGCCTGCTTAATCTAGAATATGGTCACTCTTCTGCCTATAAGCATAGCTACCAACATTGATATTTTTTTCCGTAGCATTGTTATTATTCGCCTTTTTTTTTTCCACACCATATTTTTTTTCTTAGAGATATTTTCTTCCTTTTTAATTATAATTACATATTGATGAAAATTTTTCTACAAATAAAAGGCTGTGAAGAAAAAGGGTGGTTACTAAAAATGCTACTTAATAAATTAGATTTTTTGGCAGCTATTCTATAAGGCGCTTTATTTAAATTATCTGATTGGTTTAATAAACTACATTATCTATTAAATTGTACAGACATCATTATTATTATTTTATTATTATTATTATTATTATTATTATTATTATTTTAACTTCTATTGGATTAACAAAGTTTTAATATTTAATTTAAAGTTTAAATATTCTATTGGATTATTATACCTTTCTTTTGAGGAACATTTAATAAATAAAAAATACTTAAAAAAAAATATTCTTTAGAAAAAATATCATTGTGCGGAATTGTGTCCTCAGTTTATGTCTTTTTTCTGTGTGCTTTGCTCTATTGACTTAAAACTCTCGACATCAACCTCAACATTTTTAAGAAAGTAGATGTATAAAATGTGCAACATTACTTATCAAGAATTTGAATTCTTCATCAGGTATTTAAAATCCGGAAAATTGTCTAATCTGTTGTTCTGTACTTCGAGACAACTTTTAAGATTAGTGACTGCTTTTTAACAACATTCTTTCAAAAAATTCTAAATTTATTTATTTATTTATTTTTTATTATTTAAAGTATTTACAACTTATATTTGGACGTTTGCAAATTTTGAGATTTTCTTTATGGAACGTTCAGCCAAGAAAACCCAGTTAAAAAATATATTTATTGAAGGAAAATCAATGCAATGAAACATATTCTCAGTTTTAGATTCGTTCCTAAAAATAGGTATTGAGAAATTAGCTAATGCGTACGCATGATTACTTTTTTTTTTTTTTTTTTTTTTTTTAATGAGGTGCTATATTTTTATCGGAATAAATGATGAGAATATTTTTTGCAAAATGCGATTCAATATAAAAATATTTATAGCTGAAAAACTTTGTGACTATTGCAATGTGTACTTACACACGGAATATTTGGAAAACATGTTAAAAATTTAAATATGTTCATCAATTACGGGAAGTGCCAAGTTCAAACCCAGATCGTACTGGTTGGCTTAGTCGCTCGGAAATTCCTTCGAAACTCTTCTGAATATAGTCTAAAACTTCTTTAGAAAATTCCCGGAGGGCATTCCTGCTAGCTGCAAGTCCTTAATGGGGACAATATACCACAACGCGCATACTATGTCGTTCACCATTTCATGATTTCAAGATAATTTGATTACAAAATCAGAGTTACCAACATTTTAATTTATACCAGAGCAATTTTAGCCCCTCCTCTATTCCATACCACTTTTTAAAAAAAGACTAAATTGTTGTTATTTTATCGTAATTATAGATTAGAAAAAACACTCTAAAAATAAATTGGTGCGAAATAGAGGCTGGGCTAAAAATGCTCCAGAATAAATTAAAAGGTTGGCAACTATGCAAAATACAGAGATTTCCATGTTAAAAATTCATTGTAAATCATACAGCGTTTCCTCGAACAAATATTCGATAAGCAATAAATCACCGCATTTTTTTTTTTTTTTTTTTCTCAGTAATTAAATTTATTTTAATCTTTATCATTTTGTTATAAAAAACTTTAATAATCATTTTCAAGCATATAATTAAAATAATTGTAAAAATTTATATGGAATTTTGATATTTTAAATTCCTAACAACAACTAAAAATAAATTTAAACAACCAGTAAAATACATTTACAAAATACAGAACATTGCAAACTCTAGGAGAGAATGTACAATTTTAAATGAACTAAATATTTTCAAATTGTACGGCAAAGCTCTTTGTAGGCGGTGACAAATGAGATCTATTGTGGAACTTCATAGTTTCCTATTATGACAACCGCTGAAAAAGGCGTACTTCATCGATTGAAAGAACAGCTTATAGATTGTAATACTCCATTCTTAAATGAAATGACATTTATTTCAAAAGAACTCTGAAATTTCTCAAGTTTAAAATAAATGCAAAACTTTAGATGCTGAAGAGATCTATATTTTATATATATAGTCTAGTGATTTTATATGTTAACGTTTGAAATAACAAATCTGAAATGAAATATTTCAATACGAAAATTGAAAATTGAAAATCTATTTTAAAATATTCTATAGCGTGGCATTTTAAAAACCCACTCTATCATCATGTTTTTGATTTAAAAACATAATGCAACTCATATATATAAACATAGATACATAGGTGCCAACATTATAATTAATTCTGGAGTATTTTTGACCATGTCTTTTTTTTTATACCACTTATTTCTAAGTATAAATTTTTCTTAATTTATCGTAGTTATATATTGGAGAAAAGTTTTCTATAAATAAAGTATTGCGATATAAAGGTGGGGTTAAAAATACTCTAGAATACATATTTGCCAACATTCTAATTATGAACCGGAAGATTTTTTTTAGTACGCGCCCCGTTTTCCACACCAGTATATTTTTTACTGTTTTTCTTCTTATTTAATCGCATTAAAATTCGTAGAAAATTACTATAAAAATATATTGTTGTGGTAAGAAAGGGGCGTGTACTAAAAATCTTCCGGTTTGTAATTAGGATGTTGGCAAGTATAAGAATAGATTAAATTAACCCTTTGCGGCACAAGACAATTCGGATCATTTAAATTACATGCCACCAGAATTCATGAACTAAATTAAACTAAAAGAAATTTTAAATTTTCGTTAAAAAAAAAAAAAAAAAAAAAACGGTCTGCTATGTTATAAACATAAATTTCTGCTAAAAAATTTCCGGGATGAATTTTTGCAGCTGGGTCTTAAATGCGTCCTCGCAGCGAGGACAGTGCGCGTTAAGGGGATATTGGCATCTATGCATAGCTGCCTATATTTTAATTTATTACGGAGTATTTTTAGCCCCGCCTTCATTTCGTACCACTTATTTTTTAAAAGTAATTCTGTTTTATTTTATCGAAGTTATATATTGCAGAAAAAATTTCTATAAATAAAGTGGTGCGAAATAAAAACGGGGCTAAAAGTACACCGGAATAAATTAAAATTTTGGCAGCTATGTCTATATGTACGTATGTACGATCGTGTACGTCTTGTATTAGGTGGAGTCTCTTTTGCACTAGTCACACTGTGTCTATCTATCTATCTATCTATCTATCTATAAATATATATATATATATCGCCAAATATAAGCGAATACCAGTAAAATGTTAATGGAATGGTCCAGAAGTTAGAGTTATGTATGTAATAATAACAAATTTCATATTTGAAAAATGTCGTCATGAAATTGAATTTATATATATGTATAATTCTCAGTTTTTTTTTAAATCAAAAGCATGGTAATTAGTGTGCTTTTGAATATTATTAGTTGCCAATTTTTTCAGTAAATGATTGCATATATTTTAATACTGCTATCAAGCTGCACTCATACCTACATTTTTATTTTCCGAATATTGTGTAAGGAAAGTATTGTAATATTGTCAAAACTCCGACTTTGAGATTTTGGTGTTTCTATACGTTTTGAGGTCCTCTGTGTTAAATTTTTGCTATTTTTAGGATGCTGTATGTATGTGTGCGTTTGTGTATATGTGTGTGTGTATGTATGTGTGTGAGTGAACATGCTAGCGTCTAAACGCTTTCTTCAAATGAGATGAAAGTTGGTACGTATATTGTAAGTCTCCGTAGCATGAACCCTGTTAATTTTGGTGAATCTAACATTCATATTTTATTTACAGGGACACAAATAAAAATTCTTTATCATTATGGTTTATGGGCTCAAATTATTTAAAGCGCGAAAGTGCCTAAACGACTTATTCAAATAAACTAGCTTTGCTTTTAAATGATAGCATTTAAATGCTATCGAATGCTGCTATCTGTTTGAGCTGAAAATTTATATACATGTTATAGGCCACTATTACACGAACTGTATAGACTTTGGTGACTCTAGCACGTATAGATTTTTACAGGGACACAAACAAAATTCTTTATGATTGTGGCCTATACGCTCAAACTATTTAATGTGTGATAGCGCCTAAATGCCTTATTTAAATAAACCGAAAATTTATATACGCGTTATAGGTCACCGTTACATGAACTGTATGAGTTTTAGAGAACCTTGCACTCGTAGTTCTTTTTACAGGGACACAACAAAAAATTCAGTATCACTATGGTTTATGGGTTGAAATTATTTAAAGTACGATAGCATCTTATATGTTTTATCTCATGGAGTTGAAAATTTCTATACATATTATAGGTCACTGTCGCACAAAGTGTATGGATTTTGGTTAATCTAGCATTTGTAGATTTTTACAGGGACAGAACGAAAATTTCCTTGTCATTATGATCTATGGGTTCAAGTTATTGAAAGTATAATAGCGTTAAATTAAACATTATACTATATGGAGAAAAATATTCAAACACCCTATTGTAATTTTCTCTCTCTCTTTTTCTTTCTTTCTTTCTTTTTTTTTTTTAAATTATTTATTTCTTGAATCCTGTCACTTTATTTAATCTACACAACCATTATTTAGTTAATGTTCAGAAAGTAGAGTGGAGTCACTCCAGATTTCTTTTTCTTGATGAAGTGACTGGCTTTATGAATTTGATCCGAAAAAAAACATAGCAAATTTTTGAAAATTATGTTGCTTCCTTACGAAATCTCTTCTTTGTCACTTCTAATTTAATGCACAACTAAATAAAACTGAAATATATTACCTACTTTAAAGCTGCTCGTTTTTGAATTATCAACTCGGAAGAAGCTGAATTAAAACTACAAATTGTCTCCGACATGCGTACGGGAATGGAGATACTAACATGATTATGCTGCAGTTTGAGAAGGCGCATTTAAAAAGATTTGAATATGTATATATGTATATATATATGTGTGTGTGTGTGTGTGTGTGTGTGACGTATTTAATTACTTGATGAAAGAGAGATGACAGGCGCAGCACACAATGAAGACGAGGCTTTCTTTCAGGCAAACATCTTTATTTCTTCATCATTTCAGAGTCGGGACGAGGCAAGACGAATGGAGTCTAATCCGACACTCTGCCGATTCGCGCCGGCAGTCAGGCCGCACCCGGGCCTCGGGCTGCCGCATCCGTCGGGGAATGTTTGTAAGATTTAAGCTAATTTCAGAGGAAGGCCAACGTAGAAATGTTTAACAAGTCAAAATCGTGGCAAATTGCTTCGCTTGTTTAATGTTTGGGCTTTTATACCTAATTTTCGGAGCTGCTGATTGGTTCTGTAGATCGTCTGGGCTCTTAAAAGGAATTTCTGGGATTAATTAATATGCAGCTCGATGCAGCAAGACTTGCAAATTGCACTAGAGTTAGCGAATTTCAACTTATAATTTCTTCCTTTTCTGATTTCTGAGTTATAAAATCTTCTGCTAGAAAACAAACTTTAAAGGGGCAATTACGGATTATTTGCGATTATAATTTCGATTAGCGATTTTCACACTTTTAAATTGGTTTTATTTATATATATATACTACATAAATTGTTTTTTACAAATTTTATGATATTATTTGATATAAAAAATATAAAACACCCAATAAAATTATTTTAAAATTATGCTGAATTTTTGCAGCAATACTTCTAGCAAAAATAATTTAAAACTGTGTTTCTTTCTTTCTTTCTTTTTTTTTTTTTTCTTTTTTTATAAAAATAAAGCTATATAAAATTCCCTTATCTATCTATTTCCGTTAAATTTAAAGACATCTAAATTAATCATTTAACTGAATATATGCTTTTGCTTTAAACGAAAAAAGAAGAAGAAAAGATAAAAAAGAAAAGAAAATGAAAAAAATAAATAACACGATTTACTCCCGCTTTTCTCTAAGGTAAATTTATTTTCCAACACAATCAACAAAGGATTCTAGCCACTTTACACTTTTCAAAAAATAATTGCAACTAGGGAATTATGGCTCTAAATTATGTTAACGCATTTGAAAAGAACTAATACAAAGCAATAAAAGAAAAAAAAAAAAATCAATGAACTAGTAGATAAATCTGATACCAATAACAAAGAAATCCAGAATTCATGATTACATTTATAGCCATATTGTCTATATTGGGAATTGTTCTAGTTTTTATTTTTTTTTTTTTCATTCGATAATATTCCAAGCTTTTTGAAGACAAATGTATTTCTTAATGGCACTCATGGGAAGCTTATTTTGACAGTCAGTGTAAAAGACATTCGTCATTGGTTCGGACTCCGCCCATAAATCGTGCCGCATTAGCAGAGAGTTTCTCATTGGGCTATTTATTTATTTTTGTGAATTGATATTTGACAGTAGGAAATAAGATTAACCAGAAAGAGTTAGTAAATCATAGAAGATTATGTTATCTCGTTCTTGCACTTTAACTTGTCTCTTCGTTTAAAAATAAGTAGATGCGAAATTTATTTAATTTAGTGTTAGTAATAAGTTATATTATTTTTGTGATGTCAAAAGTATTTGAAAGTGCTTTATATCAGTGGTCGCCAACCGGTGGTCTGCCATAAAATTTTCACGGTCCGCAACAATTTTTTGATGTTATTTGCATAATTGCCAACCATCTCATTATGAACCGTACAATTTTTAGAACCCGTCTTTTTTTTTTTTTTCACACGAGTCATTTGTTAGAGTAATTTTATTCTTATTTAATCGTAACAATATTTGCACAGAATTAATCTAAACATAAAGTGGTGTGAAAAAGGGGACGTTTTTTTCAAGGGGCGTTAGCAATTGTGCGGTTATTAATGAGATGGTTGGCAAGTATATATTTGCATTTTTTAATGTTTTATTAGAAATTACACTCATGTTAATTTTAACTTTAGAATTTTCTGAATCACTCATACTCACAGCATTAGACTTCAGAATTTTCTGGGTGAGATATAGAAGATAAATGGAATAAAATTCCATCGGAAAATTTTGATTTGTAAGTTATGAGGTATAGTTATTGCTTTGAACTTCTAATCTGCATTCCACACTAAGCTAGTAATTGTTCTAAATTTCGCAGAATATTCGAATTCTCCAAAGGTTTAAAATTTACTCCGAAAACATAATTTCTTATTGGATTTTAGCAATTTAACAACAGAATATGCATACTACTAAATTTAGTAAATGAAATTTGATATATGGAAATAGCAATTAATTGCTGAAATCAATTGTTTCAATAAATAAAATAAAAAATATAATAAAGCACACACATAATTAATTAAATATAAAAACCTTAATAAATACTTCATATTTCATCGTTAATATTTTCGGCTGGGCGCCCAGCTCTTTTCAAACGATCTTCATCTGTGTTGGATCTCTTAGAGTTGTTCAACAACTCTCTCTTAGAGTTGATCTCAGTTCTCTTAGAGTTGATCTCAACAACTCTAAGAGATCCAACACAGATGAAGATCGTTTGAAAAGAGCTGGGCACCCATCCGAAAATATTAACGATGAAATATGAAGTATTTATTAAGGTTTTTATATTCAATTGTTTCATTTCAGTTTCTTATAAAATGGAAGCAATAAATGGCTAATCACGTTCTTCTGCACCCCCTTCTTTTTTCTTTTTTAACAATAAAACATTCTTTAAGCACAGTTCTTGTGATTAAAAAAATATGATTATTATTATTTAATAATAAAATGATGTCTTGATGATGTTCAATGATGTCAATCAATGATGTTTTAAAATAAATAGATTTATTTCATGTTTATAAAATGGGCATTATATAAAAATTATTCTAGAAATATAAGCGTTTTTTAATTTTGTAATATCAGCAGAGATGCCAAGTTTTCACGGATTGTCCGTAATCATGATACCGAAAAATTTTTAATGTATTATTTTGTAACAATTATCTGCAATTTAACAGGATAAGTTATACTTTTTCTTTATTGTGGTATGAAACTGATTTTTCGTTAGTAGTAACTTGGTATCTCTGTATCAGTAGTCCGCGGAATTTTAAATTATGAACTTAGTAGTCTGCAGGATTTCGAAATGTGAATTTAGTGGTCCATGAAGTCGAAAAGTTTGACGACCGCTGCTTTATGTACATATACAAGGTGATTCCGAGGTCATGGGACAAACTTGGAGAACGTCACAAGGATTCAGAATTGCATAGGAACCCATGTCCCCAAACGTCATTTTAGTCCTTTAAGAAGTGGATGTTTTGGGCTATTGTGTACTACTAACTCCGTCTACAGTGCGTAAATTTTAAAATCTTGTATGCTTCATTATTTCTGAAAATCATACACAATGTTTGTATTATTGCAATCGCTGCGATAAAATATATCGGTAAAAATATTATTTATTTATTTGTTTAAACATTAGCATATAAAAACTGATAAAAAAAAAAAAAAAAAAAAACAATATTGTAAAGCCACGCCCGTATCCACGCAAAATCACCCGGTTCTTAACCTTTTGAAACAGCATCTGTCACGCTTCACCTTAGGATTTCGTAAGAGCCCCTGGACGTTTGGGGGTATGGGTTAACTACACAATTTTGAATCTTTATAATGTTCGCAGTTTGTACTATGATCTCGGAATCACCTGTAGATATATATCAATACAAAAAACCCTTAACGGGTTAAAAGTTTGTGACGCAGCATTGTACTTTATGGCTATAAGAATTAGAAATACGGGCCTTAAAAATAATGATATCAAATTTTCAGTGACGCTTTGATATTAATTAAATTATACATAGATTTTCTTATTTGAATTTGCTTTTTCCTTTTATTTATATTTACAATGTAAACGTTATTTTCAACATAAAATAATATATAGCATTTACTCATTGATACCTTTCCATTCACATCTCTTATACTATGAAAGCATGTGTTTTAAAAGAAATTATATGAAATTCCAGTAACGCAGTGGTGTTACATTAAGTGATTTGTTTTTAAATTTCTCTGCAATTATTTTGTTTTGCATATTAAAGTATATGTGCACATTGAAATATTGCTTTTAATTTTCAAATACGCTGTCAAATATATCACTTTCATTAAGCTTATATTATGTACTGAAATATATTTATTTCAATGAATTATTCTATCTTTTGCGTCACGCCATCCAAAACTGAAAAAAATTTCACAGTTTTTTTCTTTGCATCACGATATTTATTTGCATGCATTTTCAATTTATTTGGATGAAATGACACAAAGTAAACATTTCCATATATTTTACTTACAGTTTTGGATGGCGTGACGCAAAAGATAGAATAATTCATTGAAATAAATATATTTCAGTACATAATATAAGCTTAATGAAAGTGATATATTTGACAGCGTATTTGAAAATTAAAAGCAATATTTCAATGTGCACATATACTTTAATATGCAAAACAAAATAATTGCAGAGAAATTTAAAAACAAATCACTTAATGTAACACCACTGCGTTACTGGAATTTCATATAATTTCTTTTAAAACACATGCTTTCATAGTATAAGAGATGTGAATGGAAAGGTATCAATGAGTAAATGCTATATATTATTTTATGTTGAAAATAACGTTTACATTGTAAATATAAATAAAAGGAAAAAGCAAATTCAAATAAGAAAATCTATGTATAATTTAATTAATATCAAAGCGTCACTGAAAATTTGATATCATTATTTTTAAGGCCCGTATTTCTAATTCTTATAGCCATAAAGTACAATGCTGCGTCACAAACTTTTAACCCGTTAAGGGTTTTTTGTATTGATATCATTACTTTTTAGGGGTTAATGATCAAAACGCAAAAGTAAAGGAGCATGGTAATAACACTGTATTAAAAGTGTTGTTTTATAGGTCACACTCGAACAAAATAACAAACTAAATAAAATTTCAAAATTTTATAAAAAGTGATAAAAAAGATGGACACATGCAACATTACAAAGGCATAATATAGTACATTTTAAAAATGACAAAAATTTCTTATTTATATTTATTTCTTATTATAATGTTTTAGGTATAGATTTGATTTAAAAGAGAAAAATAAATAATAATAGAAAAATCTTTAAAAAGTGAAAATTTTATACTGGTAAATATTTAAGTAGTATAGTTTGTTATGAATTTAATTTAAAAAAAATCTTAATCTATTCAAAATTTTATTATAGCTTAACATTTTGTAATTTATATATTATATATATACTAGAAACTTAATGAGCAAATTAATTATTTTCAAATTCTGTTTTAAGAATTTTTTCAATCCGTAGTTTAAGTGATTTATCACCTAATTTTGAAAAAATTACAAATATTTGCATATGATTATCATATTATTTGTCATTTTTATGAAAATAAAGGAAACATTTTTTGTTGTTGCAATCACCTTTTAAAATAGAACCAATTTTGAAAGTTAACAACGTATCAGCATGAAAACAATGTAAATACAAAGAATATTTTTGATAAACAAATGTCATATAAAATACAAGTACCTAAATAAATAACTCATTTAATATATATATATTAAAAAAAGAAAAATATTTTTTATTTTATTTTTTGTGTTTATTTTTGACGCTCCCCGATAGATGGAGCCAAAACGATTATTTGATATTCCGTATTTCAGATGGAAGGGAAGACTGTATTCGTCCGCGAAACTGCCGCATCACGGTATTTTCGGAGTAAAAAATAGTTCGATTTTTAAACTGAGTTATAAAAAAAACAAGAGTTTTCCTAGGGAAAAGGGAGATGTCAGGCACATCAGATAAAAGCGATTAATATCATATATCAATTAAACTAAATTCGCTCGAGCCATATTCGAGAAAAATTTGTCCCTTACATACGCCGTCCATTTACAACTTAAATGAGCCAATTCATATCTCGAAATATATTGCACGCAGAAATGTAGGGATTTCAGGGTAGGATCGGACAGAAGGTGAAAGTCTATTTTGAAAATATCAGAACATAACCTCCCATATTTCCTGAGATATTAAGTGTCGGCTTTCAGCGGTTACTTTGATCTTTAAATTCGTGTATATATAAGTGTCGCAGTTTCGTTCGTTTTTCCGTTTCCGCTGAGTGTCGTGGCGTTCGTTTGTTTTTGCGCTTGCGTCACTAGAAAAACTGCCGTTTTTCATGATATATACATATATTAGAAGTTCTTTATTTCGCTCGCAAAGTCTGTATTATATTCTTTAAACGTAATCTATGACTGTACGGTGTTTTCTTTGAGAATTTATGTCCAGTGATTGAAAAATGTTTTGAGTAATCTTTTACTTTTTTTTTACTCTCCGTCTCTTTACTTTATTTTATTTACTAAATTTTATTTGTTTCATTTCAATTTATATATTTTTTGTCATGGCTCTGGGACTTGACAAGTTTTTTGCCGAAAACTTGCACAGATATTTATTAGTGTAAGAGGCCCATTACTCAGTAATATTACAAATTGAAGCCCCTGTATAATTGCAATTTGTAAGTGTCTTTGCAAATAGAAATTAGTAATAGAAATTTATAATAAATTTTACACTAATTTTACATGATTAAATAAGACGATATCTTTTCTGGGATAAAATAGTGTTAAATAATCGTAGAAGTTGTCATCTGTACCCTGAAATTCGCAATTGGTTTGCAAAAATTCTGTATTTTTCTTTTAGATAACTTTCCGACTTGCAATATAAGCCTGAGATCAATTATTATAAAATGAAAATCGACATCAAATATTTCAAACCCATCGTATAAAAGTAATTGGATACAATAAACTATCAATATTGATTTTTTTTTTTTTTTTTTTTTTTTATGGTGTTTAAAATATAAAATTTGAGATCTACTGGATATTTATTTATTCATTTATAGATTTATTTTAATTCCGACCAAAAAAGGGGAGCACTCTGACTTTGAAGCCTTTGTCTCTTTGTGTGTGTGTCCCACAACCTTAACGAATCATAAGTTTCCATGCTTTATTATTATTTATTTATTTACTTTATTTAATTATTACAGTAATAATTTAACCAAAATATTTCCTTGTTATGTTTGATGAAAAATGTATTTGGTACCTACATATTTATTTATTTATTTGAAGCCGCTTTGACACTGACACTTTAAAATTTGCGAGATGGCTATTTTCCAACTTCCAACTTATGTTATAATATATATATATATACACACACATATATATATTTCAAGTGCTTTTTAAATTGGATTATTAAAAAATAAATAAAAAAAGAAAGAAAAACCTAAAGAAAAACCACCCAAATTTTCAATTGATTTTAATAAAAATTATGAGGTGACTATATATAACAATTATTAAATAACTAGCAAACCCGTGCGAAATATTCGCACTTTATTTCTTTTCTTATTTACCTTTACAATTTGACACTCATAAATGTTATACCAATTTCACCACCTAATTAAAATTCTAATTTACAAGAAGCCAAATTATTATTAAAACCAAATTAATATTGCACAATAGTGAAATCAAAATCATTCAAATAAAGGTTTCCAAATAAAATTCATTTTTCACGACCCTATTTTCATACTTCCGCAGGCAGTACAGTTTTAATATAGGACTCCCACAACGCCTTTTATATTTCTGTCGTCATGTTGGCGATGACTTTTTATTAATTTTAGTATATATATATATATATATTTATACATTGTTTAAAAATAAATAAATTGATTAAATAAAATAAACTAATTCCTATTTTGATTATATTTTTTATGATTGTGCTTTTTAGTCAATTTATGACACAAAAGTTCATATTTTGTATATGAGGAGCAGATATTCAAACCGTGTCAGTGATTTTTCTTTAATCTCAACATAAAATAGTACGAAAATATACTATTATTGTTAATTAAAACTAATTTTATCCCATTATAAACTTACTTAGAAAATTGAGGTTTCAATCAAAAAGTGCTTCCTCAGAGCCTGTCTCCATTCAAATGGTAATTCCTCCAGCTAGCCAATCCGAGCTGTTCTTAATGGTCATATGACCTGCCCAGGTACCAGTTTTTGAGGTTTGTTTATTTTGTTCATGGTATGTTGGTTTATACTTTTTCATTCAAAAAGTGTTTTATCCACACTGGAAGCATTCAAAACATGCTTTCTCCTCGGGTTTCGCTGAAAACATGATTTCTCCGAATTTCAAATGCATTTTTCTAAATAATTTTAAGTTCATTAGGTAAAATATGTCTATATATCTTCTTAGAAACCAGTAATATATCTAAACAAACAATAATTAGAGTTTAAGTGTAGATATTTTTTAATTTACTTGTTTTTTGTGTTTTCTGATAAATTATATCCGAAGGAGAAAACACGGTTTGGATGTTTGCTCCTCATATATCTTTAAAATATTGCTAGGTTTAAAATGACGCTTGAAAAGATTCTGAAGAAACAACTGTTAAAAATATTTTTTTTCGTAAAAAAATCTCATCAGACAAATGTCGTAATTTTTTCTTATTAGTCCATTGAGCTAAGTCCGCGTGCTGAAATATTGTCCATGTATAAATATATTTTTTTTGTCCTCCCGTATCGTATCGTTTCGACAAAAAATAATTGAAACTGGTCCACGTTAGAGAAATATTATATAGATCTGTTAACTATGCTAGTTCTTCCGTAATGGTATTAAACCCCGCCTTTATTTCACACCAGAATAGATGTAGAGCAATAGTCTCGTTATTTAATCATGAGAACATATTGCTGAAAATTACTCTACAACTATTCTGGTGTGAAAAAATGCGGGGCCTAATATCATTACAGATAAACTAGCATAGTTAGCAGGTCTATAGATAATGATAGTGTGATTTATAGAAAAGTAGTAGTCTCTTAAGTTCGAAATTTGGGGGTTAAAACAAGCTTTATACATTTTTTTCATTTTTGAGTTTTTCTCATCTTCTATATTAATTTTAGAAAAAATCTGCGAAAAAATATCTACTTAATTTGCATTCCATAATAGAGAAACTAATTTGTATTATTTAAATATTTAAAGATACAGCAATTTTCTTTCATCTTATATTAAAACATTAATCAGCAGAAATTTGAAAATATCAACTAATAAAAATTACTTTTCGTTATTAAGAACTTACTGCCGAGTAAATGTTTGAAGTGCCTTAGTAATACTTTGTTTTTGCGAGAGTTTTATTAATATTTGATTGAAAATAACTTTCAGCTTTATGTATCTGCAAACAGAAATGGCATTAAAGTCAGAAAGCTTATAAATCTACAGCATTAAGCAGTAATTAAGAAGATACATTGCGCCGTTGTTGAAGTGGAATTACGTCGTACGAAAACGTAGCTATAAATCACTGTGAGTTGCGTCCTAATTAAATGAATAAACGACATAATAATATTTAATTAAATTATCTATTTTGTTATTAGAACTATTTTCATTATGGTTATCGTTATATGATTATCATATGAAGCAAATGAATAATTTCTGATATTTCCTATCATGCGTCTATGCAAATTGCTTAGATTTGGTGATTAAGTGCAGGGATTATTTATAAAATAAATTAGTTATATTCAATATTTTTTTTAAGTATGTTAAAATCGTATTTTAATATATTATACAGTATTTTTATTGAAGTGAAATGAAAAATCTCTCGGTAGTTACAAAATTTAATTGTACTTATAAAATATTTGATACTTCAGCTATTTTATTTTTAACAAAATTCAACAGTATTTACTATGATTACAATAGATTTTTGAAATGTTAAGTTGAAAATATCTATAAATACATAAAGTTCCGATTTACTGAAACTTGTCCGCAACCTTCATACTATTATTATAAAGTAGAATTATTAAATAATATCTTTAAGTTTAAATAGAAAGAAAATCACTCTTCGTTGATTGTGGTATGAAGATTTTTTGCAAATAATAAACCGTGGCACTAATCGAAATTTAATCAGTTGAAAAAAAAAAAATAAAAATAAAATAAATAAATAAATAAATAAAATAAAAAAGTAATCTAACTATTTATAAATTTTTAATTCAAAAGTAGGTTTAAAAAATAAAGGTCAACTATTTCAAATTTCTACAAACGAAAATGAAATGCTTTTTAAACAGTCTATATACATTAATTTCATTCATAATTTTATCAGCTTTAGAATATGAAGCTCTCACAAAAACTTAATGGTGTTCTGCAACAGGACAACGTGCGTCGTCACATCTCTACTACAACCAAAGCTAAAATCTGGCCCTTCGAATTGAAAGTGCTCATCCTCAATGCTTTCTAGATCTCGCTCCGTCAGATTTCCTTTTCTTTCAATCACTTTCAAAAGGGGCTTTCAAATCTGTTAACTGCGGACTTGGATGGATAAATTGTCTGTCTTAAATCCGGAAAGTTTTACGCAAAGATATCGACAGACTGACTAAGAATGAAAAGTACGTTTGAACAACAATGTGTATTATCAAAATGAAAGTATGTATATTTTGAATTAATTTATTAATATTATAATTTTTTTTTTCCTTCAATGAAATACGAGAAATGACTTATACTTCAACCCGATAACTTTGAAGGACTATACAGGACATCCCCCCCCTTTTTTTTTTAACCCGTCCAAGTAACATTTCTATTATACAAATTTCAAGGTTAATTTCCCTAGATTTTTTTTTTCAATATCATTAATGCGTTATATAATGCAGAGCTGCCAAGTTCTTTAATTTATCCCAGTGCACTTTTAGCCACTCCTTTTTAAAGGACTGTCTTGCCAACTTCTAGGTACCAACGTTTATGGATGTTCTGTATTCACCGTTAATTTTTAATTGTAGTTTTTGTCATATTTTATAGAATTTCACATACGCTAAATATTGTTTTAAAAGATTAGTGAAAATTATTAAATGTAAAATTATCAAGAAATTGGCGACATTGTGAGAGAATAGTTGATAAAATATTATTTATTTTTATTCTTAGCCTATAGAGATAGTTATTCCGAATACACATATGCAAATCCATGATACATATTGAAAGGTGTAATATAATATTCTTAAGAAATTATAAAATTTCAAATTTTTCTATTGATGTAAATCAAATAAAGAGTCATTTAAATATTTTAAAATTTATATCTGATCATTAAAATTTAATTTCTTTAATTTTTATGAGATTTATATCGGTTTGTATTAGTCTTCATTAAGATTTATTTTCCTATATTAGAATCAGATATTATAAACCACGTTTCTTTCTCCTTTGGCATACTTGCCAACATACTAATTAATATTCCGTAGTATTGTTAGTCCCACCTTTTTTTCCACACCAATATCTTTTTTGAATATTTTTCTTCCTATTTAATAGTAATCTTATTTGGAGAATATTACTCTAAAAATTTACTGGTGTGAAAAAAGGACGGGACTAACAACACTACGGGACATTAATTAGGATGTTGGCAAGTTTGCCTCTGGTAATTAGTTTCTATAAATTATTTACATTCACAGCTACCAATCCATACCTGTGAATATTTCAATTTATTCTGGAGTATCTTTGGCCCCACCTTTATTTATAAAATAACTTTCTCCAATAGATAACTTCGATAAAATAAGAAAAAAAATGATCTTAAAAAATATGTGGTATGAAATAAAGGCGGTGCTAAATGTACTCCGGAATAAATTAAAATGTTGGCAGCAAATGATCCCACCGTTTTTTGCAGAGATTTTATACAGATGTTTTATACGTAATGGTAAACTCCGCGATATTAAATTGGAGAAAATTAACATCAAAGCTTTTTATTAAAATATAAGTGCATTAAATCTTACTTGTGAAAATGGTGGCAAAATGTATTTTACTTCCGAAAGGAATTGAGAACTTCTAAGCTTGCCCAAAGAATTTTCTGTAAAAGAATAAATTCAGAAATGTATCTTTTGTTAGTATCACATTTCTGGACGTGCTTGTCTTGAATTAATAATAATAAAAAAAAAAATCCCCTGACAGACCTTACCTACAAATTGACCCCTTGCCATCCTTTCTGTTTTTAACAAGGAGGGAAAGGATAAAGATCTACTTATGAATCTTTTAAAAGTGTCAAAGCCCACTGTCGTGCATTTTTTGTATTGTTAAAGAATAATGACTGAACGAAATAAGATTATGGTCAAGATTAGAAACTTTCTAAACTCATATTAACAATAGGGATTCTTTTACAGAAGGAAAGTCATGGTGTGTTTTATCTCCTATTCTTGAATATGATAACTTTAGAAATATCTCTATTCTTGTAAATGCATTCAAGTTTTCTTGCATTCAAAATAAGTTTTGGATTATTTAACCTTGTAACTTTTGAAGTAATGTTTATAAATGCGGGTACATTTA
Organism: Salticus scenicus; assembly: GCA_963930645.1. NCBI lineage: Eukaryota > Metazoa > Arthropoda > Arachnida > Araneae > Salticidae > Salticus > Salticus scenicus. The sequence goes on from OZ005655.1 coordinate 111,164,497, forward strand.
TTGTTATATGATTTATTAAAGAAATATTTGCTCCTTATGTAACACAAAAAAATTCTTGCATTTTAACTTTTTAAATTAAAGTTTGACCTTACATATTATCCAACTTGTTTTGTTTGTATAAAAGAAAACACCAGTTTAAAAAAAAAACGTTTTTAGGATTTTTGTTCCTTTTACTATCGCAAACTTAAAAGAAAGAAAGAAGAAATTTCTTTTTTTTAGAATAAAAAATCAATTAGTTTAGTTATAAACAAATAAACAGATGTACACATGAGTTTTGTATATTGATTTTTTATAAACATATATTTTCTAATTTTCTGAATTTTCAAATTTAATTAAGATAATTATTGAAAAATAGGATAAGCATAGCTGCCAACCTAATGATGAGTACTGTTAGTACTCGCCCCTTTTTCCACACCACCTACTTTTTATAGTAATTCTCTTCAAATGCATTTACGGTGAAATAAGAAGAAAAGTACTCTTAAGAAAAAGTGGTGAGAAAAAAAGGACGGGTACTAGCAATCCTCCGGATTATTAACACTTTCGCGACCGCATGCTTTTGTTTTTTTGACAGTAAGGTCCTCCTGTGGGCGTTATTCTCCCGAGTTACAATATTTCAGAAAAAAACTTTCTATATTTACATTTATATTATAAATGGATACACATTATAATTATATTGTTTCTATAATTATATATTATATTGTTTCTAAGTATTTGTATCTATAGTATATTTGATTGTACAAATGTGAATATTAGGTACATTCTTGAGAAACAAATAACATACAAATTGTGAAAGAAACGCCCACTGGAGGAGTTACAAATTTTCAAATGACGTGAATCTACGTCAGCGTTCGCGAAAGTGTTAATTAAGATGTTGGCGGCTCTCGATAAGTTTAAAATAGGGAAAAAATCGAAAGTTATGATCGTACTAATATTTAATTCATTTGATTTTATCATTTTATGAATCATCACTGTGACGAACACGAGTTCTTACACATAGTTCGTAAAATATGGAACTTTCTTAATTTTTTGCATCAGTATTACTATTTAGCAAATTTTGGTACTAAAAAAGCCTTCAAACTGAAAAGGAAATGTATTACATAAAAATACTGGTGGAAGAATCCTTGAAAAAAGGCGTCGCAGTACGAAGTTACGAACCATGTTATACTTCACCAATATTTATTAATACAGTTTCAGATTTTTTATTTTTAAAACAAAAATATAAAATACACTAAATGCTTTCAAAAGAATGAAGATTTAAAATATTTTAAAGAAAAAATGTAATTAAATTTACAGATTTTTCATGCCAAAAAAAAAAAAAAAAAAAAAAAAAAAAAATGGGCGAGGGGTGTTATAATTTTTTTGTGATAAAGGACAATTTTATTTCACAGATTTTCACACAAAGACTAATAAAAAGGACTAGAATAAACTATTAATTATAGATTTAAACAGTCACAGGATATATTTTTGCGCGATTTTAAAATATCAAAGTGGCCATGATTTTCTTCTCAAAAGGTTATGATAAACATGAAGTTTTTTAAAAAAATTTTTTGTCCGGTGATTTTTTTTTTTTTTTTTTTTTTTTTTTTTTTGTTTCATGTGAAACTAATTAAAAGTAGATTTTTTTTTAATTAGAAGTAACTTTTTTTTTTTTTTTTTAACCTATTGACTGATTTAGTGTTGACTGCAGCGTTGCCAACTGTACGATAAAACTTGCTAACATTTCTAAGTTTTAAATCAGATTTCGTCCCAGTATGTTTCTAGAAAAATACCTACAGTAATTTTGCACGATTAAATAACATGCAATTCCTTATAGAAAATTTCTGGTATGAAATTTTCATCCTAAATTGAGGCTTAGAAACTATGTGTACGATATCGTACAGTTGGAGTTGACAATGCTGTTTGACTTTCAAAACTGATTAATTATTTAAAAAAAAAAAAAAAAAAAAAAAAAAAAAAAAAAAAATTCCATATGTTAATAAAATATATGTTGGCAAATTTGACTTTAAAATTTTCATATTGCAGTTTTAGCACTTAAAACAGTATATTGATATTTTGCATGCTTTAATTATTTTATTTTATAGAGATAAAAATTATTTGCACATTCACAATGGGGAAAATTAATTTTCTGAAAAAAAAAAAAAAAAACTTACCATTTTTCACGTGAAAGAAAAAAATATTGTCACTAATATTTGGGCAAAGTTATGAACTATTGTTACGTCGACGTATATTAGTTTAACTTACTGCTTTTTATTTCTGTAAAACTTTTTGTATGGCTTAGATATCAAATAAGTTGAGTTAAGTTCTATAATGCCTTAAGACGAGATATTTCAGCAGACCGGCTCAGTAAATTTTTCGAATATCGTCATTTATAATTAGCAATATATATTTTATTAAATCGATGATAATTACTGCAAACGTTTCCAAATACTTTCTTAAAAAAAAAAAAAAAAAAAAAGACCGCATTTTTCCTTGCAACTCTTTCTAAATATTTTACTATTAAACTGAAAGATTACATTTTCTGCATATAAGTAAAACACTTTTATTCATTAAAACCCAAATTTTTAAGCAATGGAGATTTGAAAGGCAAGTCTTAAATCAAGCGGCAAAAAGCATGAACATGGCACACACACACACACACACACACACACACAAATAAATAAATAAATAAATAAAATAGAAGTTGTACATCTACATCTACAAATATGAAGGATACAAAGCAAAGTTGCGAGGAGGCCTTTAGCTCTGCAACCATTGGCTACAGACATATATTTCCAGTTACAAAATGTTTAAAAAAAAAAAAATAAGCAATTATGATTTGGCATGTCTAAAAAAATAATAATAAATAATAAAATAATAATAATAATATTAATATTAAATATTTTTTTTTTGAAAATTACAAAACCTAACTTTTTTATACAGTTCTCATGTGCCTATAGTCGTATTTATTAAAAATTGAAATATAAATATTTACACAACGTTGAAAACATCGGAATAGCAGCCAATAGGAATTTAAGAACTTGGAGTTCAGCCACTAAGAATTTGGGTAGAAAACTATTTAAAAATCAGGAATATGTGGATTTTACGAAATATTTTCAACAATCCGAGAAAAGGGATACAACAAAATCATAATTAATGATGTTTTTATGATTTATATATATATATGGAAAGCTTCTAGAAAATTGGATTCATGTAAGTGTTTAGGCCGACATAATAATTTTGAAAGCAATTTTCAGTTATTTAAAATAATTTTTCGCATGATCACGACACATTATAAATCGAAAAATTCTTTTATGTTAATAGGGCTGCTAAAGGCGACTTTTTCTATATCCTCTTCGTACCAATTTCTAAAAAATAAAATTTATAATACCTATATTTTCGCAGGTATGTCTGCTCTGCATATTGCCTGCATAAATTTTTTATAAATTTTACGTTACGAAAATAGTAATACGAAAATAAAGTAATAAAAAGAAAAAAGTCGCCAGTGTCAGCCCTGTATTTTTAAAATATCGCCACATTTGTATTTTATTTTATAAAATTCATATAAAATAACAAGATAAATATCTGTGTAGCTAAATCCTCATAAAGTAAAGTTTTGTTGTGCTATGTAATTCAGAAAATATCAGATTTTTTTCTTTTAAGTCAAAAATTAAAATGATGTTCTAAGATATTTTATTACTCATTAAATATTTCTGAAAAAAAAAAAAAAGTCAAATACAGAAATATAAAATTTAATGGAGATTAAATGAAATGTTATGCCGTTAAATTGTAATCAATGAATTTTATAATCATTATGTAACTATAACGGTTTTGATAAGCCATTTTAAAAAGGAAATAAAAAATACATAAATGAGTACAAATTATGTAAGAATAAATATACCAAAAAAGCTTTTTATTACCTATTTTCTGGCGTATAACGCGCAGGTTTGTTATATGAGTTATACTCCGGAAATTTAAATTTACAGAAAAAGCTACTTTTTAACAAGTTTTTGTTCCTCACAAATATAGTTCTATTTGTAAATTAAATTTTCTGGTGTGTAAATCATGTATGTGACCTGCGCGTTATACGCCGCAAAGTACGGTACATAAAATTATAAGTATGCGTAATAAATTTCCCTTTTCTCTTGTAGTAAATACTTCCCGTTTTCCCCAATACATTTTTAATTTATGTTATTGATTTACCCTGGTTACTGAAATTAAGAAAAATGAGCCTTAAAATCTGCACTTTAATTAAGATTCTGTTCATTAGAGTAATTTACAAAATGAACAACGTATGGTATAATGGAATTGCATAAATAGAATTGAAGCTAAAAACATGTGTTCCAGTAAATTCTGTAAGAGATAAATTAAGCATAAGTGTGTTTCACTTCCGTCATATAACACTCGTTCGTTTAAAATACTTGAATGATTATAATAAAAACTGGAAATTTGCAATTAAAAGTAATTAAATATATTTTTAAAATATGTATTAACTTTCGAACTACAGTAACAGGGTTTCCCACAGCCGCGCTTTTATAGAACCACATTTCCACAACATTTATCTTAAAACACATTTCTACTTAACTATACATTAAATCAGAAATTTATTTTAAAATAATAGTGGTGGCAATGTGCTTAAAAAATTTTGGATCGTGAGAAACCTGTGTAATATGCAGTCTTTTGGAGAAAACTTTCATGTATTAAGAACAGAGTTCCCACAAAGGAAAATTTTGATACCAGAATTTTTATAGAGTATTTTTGTAATAGATATCAACGAATATCACCAATTAGTCTAGACTAAAATTACTCTATAAAAATAGTAGGATTAAAATTCCCCTTTGTGAAAAACCAGACTAAGTAACAAATTCAAAACAATCAGTTACCTTAAGCATTTTTATCGGACAAAGCTTGATTTTTATTATTTAAATCGACATATCCGTGTTAGCTTACTCACTTAAAGGCAATTCGTCTTGGTCAGCATTTGTCAGGCATCCTATACGCTCATTAAAAAAAAAAAAAAAAGTGAGAGCTTCCCATATTCTAAGAAAATGATCAGCTTATATTCATGACATAAGAGAAAGCTCGTATAGTGTATAAAGGCATGCTAACATTTAAATTTTTTCCGTACCACTGTTATTATATGTTTCACATAACTTTTTGTTTGTAGTGGAATTCCCCCCCCCCCATATGTAATTACGATTTAATAAAAAACATTATTTTTAATATGGTATATAATAGTTACCAGAAGCACAATGAGTACATACAATGTTAAAAAGAAAATCTCCTGATTTGAACGAGATTAACAAAGACCATCTTCAAATCATCCAAAGTTTATGAATTAATATTTGAGAAAAAGCGTAACTTGTTGGATGTTATTGAGTTGCTATTGTTACTAACTACACTTGGAAACTGAATGAAGAATGATAAAAGACTAAAATAGACACCCAAGCTCTAAATGTTCACACATAATGAATAAATGGGCATATCGAAAACTTTCTCTGTTGAACAAACAAAATAGGAAATCACTTATGGATTAGTAGACAGCTGAATACATTGTGAAACAAAATACAAATATTTATGAATATGCCGTTAATTTAGTTATGCATAATCTGAAAACCCTTGAATGTTTCACTGCTTGTCATAGATCCCTGACGTTTGTGACTTAATGATCGGGTAAATATAGTAACTGGACGTAGATACAGTGGAATAAATCTTTTGGTAAAACTAATTATTGTCCTTTCTGCATTCGCGCCAATGACGGCGTAGTAGTACACTAATTTGTAGGTAAAGACGTTTATTACTGAGTATATACAAAACGGAGAAAGTTGTACTATGCTCTGAAAAGCATTCTCACGCGCATTTCTAGAATCTGGGATGATTGTAGTAATACAACTCAGGAATATTGCAGATCAACTACAATATTTATATCTTCTAAATTCTTCAACTAAATTAGAATTTTCGAACAGATAGTATTCTATTTACAATCTCAAAAATGTCTGACAATACTTAATCAGCATTATGAGATATTCTAGTTGATATTAATTGCATTAAGTTCATCTGGGATGATATGGAATGTCGTCCAGAATACATAAACCACATCCATGTAATTTATACGATATATGTTCTTATAATTTCAGTAGATTCCTCGATTGTAAACAAAAACAATTAAAGATCATCAGTATTTTATAAGACAAAACTCGCTCAATCAACTACGAGGGAATATTATATTACTGTTTTGGTTGGTCATTGCAGGGTTGCCACAGGCGACATTTTAAAATTATTTTCGTACCGCTATTTCTATAACATAAAATTTATAGTTAATTTACGTAGGCAAAGTGCAGGCAAATTCACTTACGAAAGTAAATAGTAAATTATATATATATTTTTCTTTTTTTGAAGTAGTATTACGAAAAGAACATAAAAAAAGTGCAGCCTTGCATTGCAATGCAATTTCAATATTTTGGTATTACCTTAAATGATTTTGGACCTATTAGATATGTTTTGTGCAAGAATGTTAAAGTACAAAGAAAAAGATTTGTTATTGCGGTGTTTAATCCAAATAATGTTATTTTTTAATCCGTACAACTTTAACCGTCAGTAATGTTGCCCCGATTAAGTCAGATGTTTTCTTATAGTAATATGTCTTGATCAATAAGCTCCGTCTTTTCGAGTTCCATAACATTATATAACAAAACGATTTTACGTATTCATGATTAAATCATTTAAATTTTATTCTAAGCAAGGTGATAAACGCCACTGGCGTATGTATATGCTGTTTGAACATAAAGAGGTAAACGCAAGTACGCAAAATCCCTTTGAAAGTAAAGAAATTTTTTACAGGAACGCCTTGTATTTAGAGTTGGCTGAAAATCCTTTCATCAAATTATTGGAATGATGAGTGTTAATCTATAGTATACGAAGAATAATGGTTTCTTTCAATGTGAAAAGCCTTATCTAGAAAGTAATCTATCCATTCTTAGCAAAACACAAATGAATAAATTTTAGAAGATAAATCGGTAAAACTGAACTGCTCAGTTATTTTATTTACAATATCCAACCTTCAGGAACTGCCAGATCATGAAAAGAACAAACGAAATTTCAGCTGTTACAGATTGATGATATCTGTGAATAAATATTTCACACTATTTATAAAATAAATGAATTTTTCGCTGTGCATAATCTTAAACTTGTTTTAAATATAAGCGAAACGTGAAATTGTGCAATTAAACAATTTCTAAATGATGAAACAAATATAAATAAAGTTGTTAATTATATTACTGCTGATAAATCTATATATATAAAAGAAGACTTCCTGAGGGGGTGATCTATCAACGCCCGGACCAAACCCCTGGACCTAGAAGCATGAAATTTTGTGACAATGTTCGTTCTATGACGTAGGCATCCACTAAGAAGCGATTTTACAAAATTCGCCCCCAAGGGGGGGGGGGCAAAACGTGATTTCACATGCGTAAAACGTGATTTTGCATAATCCTATATATCTCGAACAAAAAAATAGATACACGTGAAATTTTTGCTCTAAAATATAGCTAACACAAATGTCTAAAAAAAATTTCTGGAATTTTCAAAATTCGGTCCCCAAGGGGGCGGGGGGGGGGGGGGCAAAACGTGATTTCACATGCGCAAAACGTGATTTTGCATAATCCTACATAATCTCAAACAAAAAAACAGATATCCGTAAAATTTTTGCTTTAAAATATAGCTAACACAAATGTCTAAAAACCAATTTCTGGAATTTTCAAAATTCGGTCCCCAAGGGGGACGGGGGGGCAAAACGTGATTTCACATGCGTAAAACGTGATTTTGCATAATCCTATATATCTCAAACAAAAAAATAGATATACGCGAAATTTTTGCTCGAAAATATAGCTAATAAAAATATCTAAAATCCAATTTCTGGAATTTTAGAAATTCAGCCCCCAGGTGGGGCAACAAGGGGGGGGTGGTATGGGGCAAAAACAAATGGAAATACAGTTAGGCCGTTCAAAATTGGTACAGACAGGTTTGAAAGGCCTGCAAGTCGAATGGGGATATTTTAAAAAGTGTTAAGTTATTAGGAGGGGCGTAAAGGGGGGAGGGGAGAGGGGGGGCAAAAAAATAAAAATAGTGTTATCGTTCAAAATTGGTATATAGAGGTTATCGATACTTACAAATCGATTGCGGATATTTTCGAATTTTTAAAATTATTAGGAGGGGCGGGAAGGATGGTGGGGCGGTAAGGGTGGGGCTATGGGCAAAAATAAATAGAAATACAGTTAGGCCGTTCAAAATTGGTACAGATAGGTTTTAAAGGCCTGCAAGTCGAATGGGGATATTTTCGAAAGTGTTAAGTTATTAGGAGGGGCGTGAAGGGTGGAGGGAGAGGGGGGGGGCAAAAAAACAAAAATAGAGTTAGATCGTTCAAAATTGGTATATAGAGGTTTTCGATACTTACAAATCGATTGCGGATATTTTCGAATATGTAAAATTATTAGGAGGGGCGGGAAGGGGGGGGGGCTACGGGGCAAAAACTAATAGAAATACAGTTAGGCCGTTCAAAATTGGTACAGATAGGTTTTAAAGGCCTGCAAGTCGAATGGAGATATTTTCGAAAGTGTAAAGTTTTTAGGAGGGCCGGGAAGGGAGGGGGCGGAGGGGCAAAAAAAATAAAATAGAGTTAGATCATTCAAAATCAGTACATAGGGGTTTTCGATACCTACAAATCCATTGCGGATATTTTCGAAATTTTAAAATTATTGGGAGGGGCCGGAAGGGGGGGAGCGGTGGGGCAAATAATAAAAATAGAGATAGATTGTTCAAAACTGGTTCTTAGAGGTTTTTGATACTTACAAATCGATTGCGGATATTTTCGAATTTGTAAAATTATTGGGATAGACGGGAGGGGGGGGCGAAGGGGAAAAATAATAGAAATAAGAGTTAGAGCATTTTGGGAATTTTTTCCGAAGGCAGTGAGAACCCGGTGCGACATTTTTCCTAATCAGATTTTGTTTCTCTTTTTTTTCACGTGATAAAAATTAATGCAATTTTAAGAATTCATTATAGTGATTCATTTAAAAATAGGGACCAGCGAAGCGGGCGTTGCCTGCTAGTGTTCTATAAAAGACGTATACAGGTCTCGCAGTGTTTCTAAAATTTTAATCCCATTTTATTATATTAATACCACTATTGTAACTACGAAATTTTCCTTGAATATTTTAATGCTAAAACACGTCTAAACACTATCCAAAAAAATAGTATTTTACCATAGTGGTGCGAGTATAATTAAATGAATGTTAAATTTTAGGAACCCTGCGAGGCCTGTGCATATTTAATGCTACCATACTCAATATTATAGTAACTTGCATGTCTCATTAACAAATTGTGATTTTTACTCACTATCGAAAAAAAAAGTGCCAAAAAAATTTATTATTATTAGGAAATGAAAATAATATTTAAGGTCTGAGCACCAGTAGTAGACACCTTTAAATTTAAACTCTGAAAACAAGCATCGAAATTCTTATATAGATATGAGCAGTATTCAGGGAGGATGTTACGCATCTGTACTATTAATATATCGAACTAGAAATACGTCCAGCCACCAGTTTTAGAATATTATTAATTTAACTGAAAAAAACTGAATTTCTGCAATAATGCTTTTTTATTTTTCCAAGTTTAGAATAACGAAATAAAATTTTATTTTATTTTGCTTTTGCTTATTTTTAACTGATTTGTTTTTAGCTTTTACTTTCATATGATTAAAAGAAGAATTCAGAATTCATTTATCGTAGTAAATTTTTAATTTTCTATTAACAAATAGCATTTCCATGAGAATGCAATATTGGTATCACAAAATAGGAACACGACCGGTATTGGACAATGCAGTCCACTATTGCTTAATCAAAAAGTTGCCCCCCTGCCCACTACTGGCTCATTAGACATAGGCAAGGCCAGTATTGAACACAGTTCGGTTATCTCTAAAACATCTTTTTCTCTTAATTGTTGAGAGCAGAATTACACGCACTTTCTCCCATAGATTATGCAATTGCGATCGCTTTTATGATGTACTGATGTAGAAACTAAAGCTGATTGACACACGAAGATCCTAATCCTAAATGGGTTGTTCTCCATGGCGAAGGACGTCTTTCTAACGCGCCCCGGCCCATATTCACATATGTTTTGTAGAAAGCTATGGAAAACATAGAACGGTTAGGCAGAAGGCGTGGGATCAAACCCGACACTGTCCATTTACCAACTTTCAGAGTAGAACCACTCCGTCACTTGAACCGTTTACGATTTTAAATAATAAATACCATGCGAATATTTTAAAATAGCGACAATTAATTGCGAAATACAGTCAAAATGAAGGGTAATAAACTTGTTTTAGGCTTTAACTAGTTAAATTTTCCTGCGGTGTAATAATGGAATTAATGAATCTGACGTCTGTATATTTTATTTATTTATTTTATTTGGAGAAAATTTCGCAAATATAGATAATCCTGGTTTGAGATTTTAATTTTTGAAAATTTTAAGGTTAAAGCTGAGGTTGATTGGGTTTAACGTCGAACTAGAGCTACGCAGTTGCCAATTTGCGATAATTTTTATTTATCCATAAGGGAAGTCCGGACACAGACCATTACATTTTTAATCTTTCCCGGAGAGGACGAAGCTCCTACATAGGCATCCCCAGAACAACTATTTGTAGGGAAATAGAAATAAACTGCACAAATTTTGTGCCCGATATTTTCATTTTACTCAAGAATCCTATTAGACATTTTTTCTTATTCTAAAGAACAATTCATCTACTTGTACATGTATAGCGAAATGTGCCGCTCCCAGTTTAGCTCCCAGAACTAATTGATCAGCAATTCTAATAACTTCTCTCTCGCGCGCTTTCATTTTAAATATAGATGTAATGTTGGCTTACTAAGAATATGTAGCTCTAATTTAGCAGGGCGTTTGAAAACGCTCTTATATATAATTATATTATACATTTACAATAAAACCATGTATATTTACTCAAGTAAATTAAAGTTGTGCATAAAGGAAAAAATCCTCCAATCAATCAAAATTTACACAAGTGAATTAATAATTTAAATGTTTATAAGTTTATTTTCAGCTTGATTATGAACAAGATGGTGTCTAGCCGAAGGATTAAAAATACTTGACCAGTGCTGTATTCCTTATCCAGGTAAGTGTAATCTTACCTGTTTATTAACTATTGATTATAAAATAATTACTAAACTAACGCTCTATAAGAAATATATGTATATTAAAAGCAGCGAATACCATGTGCTACCTTACATAATCAATTATTTTTTTATCTCTATTTGCACTGGACAATGACATTGCAGCCACCACAGATTTTACGTGCATCAGCGAAAATTAATGTATATCTCGAGTATGGAATCCGCAATCCTCCAATCACGACCTCGATGCTGCAATGACCAATCAGGCTACAGCAGTCCGAATCCTCTGAAACTTGGTGTAAAATAAAGACTTCCGTTCAACCTAACCACAATTACCGAAGAATTTGTCTGATCTCCTGAAAACATTGAAAATGCTTTGATTAAAGAAAATGCTACAATATAAATAGTACAAAGAGCACCAAATGAAAACTCGAAGCATGCTCAAAGTGGATGCGATTTACGAAATGAATATTACTTTACTTATGTCTCAAGGATCTCACCAATTGCCAAGTAGTTTTTTTCATGTATGTAAGATATTTTTCTACATTTTACTTTTTTGCGAATTTCACCCTATCATTTTAGAATGCCTTGAAAAAAGTATTTGACTGAAAAAGAAATAGAAGAATTGGTTAATAACTGGACCAATAATGAAAACAGTGACAACCAAAAACATCTACCTCGAGATAATTTGAAGCATGACAGATTACACAAATTTCGACCTATCATAGATATTTTAAACAACAATTTTGCTTCTATTCCTTTTGAGGAAAATCTTTTAACTGACGAGCAAATGTGTACTAGTAAGTTCCACATTACATGAAGCAATATCTGTCAAATTATAGCCTCCTAAACTAGATGCCTGTCGCGTTGCTCGGAAACTTGGCAACAGTTGGCAAGCGGTAGACAGCGCCACGTGGTACAGATTGCGCGACTTTTTTATTCAACAGCCACCAAAAATTTTTAAAAGTAGGATATGATATGCATAAAAGGCGAATAGAATCGGAGAAACGTCGATTATATATATCTTATATCACTTCTTAAAATTATTGGTGAAAGTTGAATAATAAAGTCCCTCAATCTGTACCAGGTGGCGCTGTCTACCGCTTCAACTGTTGAGGAATTTCGGAGCCACGCGACAGGCATCTAGTTTAAGAGGCTATGGTCGAACAAACCCCATAGCTACCAATATTTTAATTTATTCCGGAGTAATTTTAGCCCGACCTTTATTTCGTACCACTTATTTCTTAAAAGTAATTTTTTCTTATTTTATCGACGTTATGTATTGAAGAAAATTTTTCTATAAATAAAGTGGTGCGAAATAAAGGCAGGCTAAAATTTCTCCGGAATAAATTAAAATATTGGCAGCTATGAAACCCCATAAATGGGGTTTTAAACTTTTTGTACTTGCAGGTATTTCTGGGTATGCTTATAACTTTGAAGTATTTTCAGGACAAGAAAATATGCTAACGAGATCAATTACCGAACCTAACCTTGACCCTTCAAGCAACGTAGTCATTAGACTGTCAAGAAATATACCAAGATCAGTAAACCATAAGTTGTACTGTGACAACTATTATACAGCATTGCCGTTGATGGCACATTTGGCAAAAAGTGGCATCCATACAATAGATGAAGTCAGAAGAAACAGAATTCCAGGATGCATACTACCGAAAGAAAAATCCTTAAAAGTTTTAGATCGGGGTTCTTCATTCGAGTATAACACAACTATAGATGGCATCGACATTTCATCACTAGTCTGGAAAGACAATAAATTTGTCACGATGCTATCTAGTTTCGCTGGGAAAAATACTGTTAAAAAAGTCAATCGTTTTGACAGGACTCAAAGTCACTGAAGTAGATTATCCGTACGTAATTCAGGAAAGCAATAGGCTTATAGGAGGAGTAAACCTTTTGGATAGATTAATGTCCCGCAACAAAATTAATATTCGTAGTCACAAATGGTATCTACGAATCTTTTAACATTTGCTTGACTTAACTATAGTAAACGCATTGCTTTTCTAAACAATAGTTTTGAATGCTAATGGTCAGGGATCGGAGATGATGTCTCAATCAAATTTTAGAGCAGATCTTGCAAGAGCATCATTATGCATGGTAGGAAGTAAAATCACTCCTAAGTGTGGAAGAAATTCGATCATTGAAAAAGAAATTCAGGCAAAAAAGCATAGAGAACCGTCACAGTGTGTACCACCTAAATATGTCCGTATGGATCAAACTGGACATATGTCTCTATATGCAGAGAGAAAAATATGAGGTGCAAGTTTCAAAATTGCAAAGAATATACTGTAACAAAATATGAAAAATGTAATGTTGGACTGTGTTTTAATAAAATTAATAACTGTTTTAAAATTTTCATACAATTCCTCAAATAAGCAGTTTGTACTCATTATTAAGTATCATAAGATAAACAATTTATTTTGTATTCCACATTGATTTTTGTAATGTTTTGCAACAATGTTTTGTATTCGTAAAAAGAATTACTTGTTTTTCAAAGCACTTTATGGACATTTCCTATCGTAGTTCTTAAATTTCATATGTGTTTAATATTATAAAATTTTATGAAAGAAAATTATTTTTTCCATGATTAATTTAAGATATGGAAACTAAAAAAAATTTTCAAATTGATTTTTAAAAAGTCAGGAAATTAAGGGTTAAGTAATTATAACCATAAAAACTTTTATAAATGAAAATGCAATACATTGTACGCATGGAATATATTCTCTTCTCACAATCTGGTATCTTAGCCTTCCGTACACGATGGCTTCCGCGTGGCTCAAAAATTTGGCGGTAGGCAACGCCACCTGGTACTGATTGCGCGACTTTTTTATTCAACAGTCACCAAAAATTTTTAAATGTGGGATTTGATATACATAAAACGCGAGTATAATCGAAGAAACGTCGATTATATATATCATATTTCACTTCATAAAATTATTGGTGACAGTTGAATAAAAGAGTCGTGCAAAGGTGGCGCTGTCTACCGCTTGAACTGTTGCCAAGTTTCGCAGCCACGTGGAAAGCATCGAGTTTAGGAGGCTATGCTTGTATACATAATGTAGTCGAAATGTGAATTTAAGCAAGCAAACAATGTTTATATTAAATAAACAAAGCTGATTGGATCAAAATCTTTACTCAGTTTGCTATTGATGTTTAACCTGCAATATATCAGTGACTTAGGCTAGTCTAATAGATATTTTACAAAATAACTGGTATAACTTATGTGACAGGCTTAATAAAAATTCAGTGTCACACTGAGTTAACTCAATGTTGTAATCGTAATAACTCAATCAATGTCACACTGAGTTCATTCACGCAAAAAATAATTGAAAAAATATACTTTTATTTCAAATTCAATAGATAAAATTTATATTATAATTTTCAATAAAAATATGGTTTAAATAATTATTACTATTGTAGTTATAAAAGTAATAAATAAATATTTATTAAGTTGAAATTATTTTTTTTTCTTTTCAATGAATTCAAAATGGTGTGTTGGTGTTAGGGATTAAGGCCGATTGACAACACTGGGGTCCTAGGCCTGAGGGGGAGTGCTTTCCGTGGAGGTCTTTCTAAGGGGTCCTAGCCCGTATTTACGCAAGTTTCGGAGGAAACCACGGAAAACTCCGAACGGCTGGGCCGACGAGAGCGACCGGGGATCGAACCCGGCACCTCACGTCTACCAGCTTTGAGCGCAGAACCGCTCGGCCGCTGGTGGGCCGAATTCAAAATGGATATTAGATAAAAATGCTATTAGTCAATGTAGTATTTCTAGTAGTTCTTCCATACCTTAGTGCCAATTACAGTCAATCAGCTTTAACATCCACCCTAGATCTAGACCATCAAGTAGTCCCGAATCTCTTTATGCAAAAGTATTAAGACATCCAAACAAACAACAACAACAACAACAACAAAAATATGTATATGACATACTTGCCAACCTCTTTATGCAAAAGTATTAAGACATCCAAACAAACAGCAACAACAACAACAACAAAAATATGTATATGACATACTTGCCAACTCTAATTAATATTCCGTAGTGTTGTTAGTCCCGCCTTTTTTTTACACCAGTAAATTTTTAGAGCAATATTCTTCAAATGCAATTATGATTAAATAAGATGAAAAATACTCTAAAAAGATACTGGTGTGAAAAAGAAGGCGGGGCTAACAAGACTATGGAATATTAATGAGTATGTTGGCAAGTATGATATGATAAAAGTTATTTTCACTGTTGTCCATTTTTTAAAATAATTGCACAGACGACTACAAATCTTTCAGTTATAATAAATGTAATGCATACATCTTAGAGTCAAATGTTCAATAATAATTAGTAATAGTAATAACAGTAATAAAACTACAATAAGAAATTATAATCTGCGTGAAAAAAGAGTAAACTATGTTTATAAAACTAATAACATAATAAAAAATCCTAAATATAAAATGTTTTGTAATTGATAATTTAATTTATGTGCACAAACTAAAATTCTGCAAAAAGGATAACAAATTCCGAACAAAATATCACAAAATATAAAAATATTTATTTGTAGACCATAATGAGTCAAAAGAAAAAATGTAATACATTGCATTACAGCTTGATAAAACGAACATTTATTTAATATCTGCATGCATCTTTAAACAAAATATAGGCTGCAAAACACTATGAAATTAAAACATCTCAGTATTCAAGAAGTCTTAACTAATAGACATAATAAACAAAAAATAATAATAAACAAAAATATTTTCTAATGCTTGTCTGAAAGAGAAAAAATAATAACTGCATTAGAAAACTGTATCTGGGAGAAAAATCATGCGAAGAAAAAACAAGCTGTTTGCTTGAAAGCTCGCTATTTTATTTAGCACTTTTCTGAAAGAATTATTTATTTGTTGTCAAGGGTGTTTCTATTTTCTTTTTTAACACACCCTCCAGTTTCTTGAATTTCTTTTCCCTAGTATAAATAGTAAAGAAATGAAATGAAGTAACGGTTTCACAATTTCACCTTTATTTAATAGCTTATTTGTGAAAAGAATTCAGCTTTCATTTTATAGAGTGCATGTTTTTGAAAGATTGAATCTCATTTTTTTTTTTTTTTTTTTTTCAACTTCTTATATATTTTATTTAAAATTGCTTTCTTATAAAAAGTAATGTTTTCAATTTCTTACAGTTTGTTTGAAATTTACTACTTCAATTTTTAAAATAATGCGTTAGTTCCAGATGCTTGTTGGGTATAATTTGAAATAGATATGGCGTTGTATCTTGGGTATCGAGTTATAACCAAATGAAAATATTTTTCATGCCACTATTTACAAAAAAGTATTTTTTGCCTTATTTACTAGCAGATATTTGTTTGAGTTAGTTGAAATAGATATGAGATTGTATCTTAGTTACTATGCTATTACCAATTGAAAAAAAGTTTCATACCACTATTTAGAAAATGTAATCTTGATGTTGTTTAATCGCAGATAACTATTACTGAAGAATAATATTAAAAATTTCCGGAATGAAAACCACAGACATTTCGCAACAGCCTGGTTCATCAGCGTTGTATTATATGAAATATTACAAAATAATACAAATTTCAAGAAAATATCTGAACTGATAAGTATAAAGGATTTAAGTCCATATTCTTGATTTTTCAGGAGACGAAAAATAAAGTTAAACTAACTAAAAACAAAGCAGAAGAATCGATTAGGAAATAGGAATTTCACTGACTTATACCCTTTATACAATTCAGTGATTGTCAACCTTCATTTAATAACGGGAAAAAATTGAATTAAATATTTTATACCATACATGAATGCTAAATTTCTGACTTAAACATTTTTTTACCAATGGATTTTCTCAAAGACTAAAAGACATAGACTTAAATGTTAAATCCTTTATACCAATCGATAGAGAATTTTTTTCTGAGTCTGACTATGTACTTAACTCAAAATCGACATTTTTGGACTTAAATCCTTTATACTTATCAGTACAGATAAATTGTTAATAAAGACGCTTTATGGTAATTAATGTTTAAGCAGTGTGATGGGAAATAAAAATGTTTTATACCTTAGAATTAAAAAAAATATATTTCCTTTCCTAAAAATATATGTAAATATTATTTACGTAAAAATATTCACACATACAGTCACAAATAAGGATATATTTTATTGTTGTTCCTATCTTTCCTTTTCTTCTACTTCTCCTTTATCTTTCTTTTTACTTTTTCTTACCCATATACATGGTAGAGAAAATATTGTTTTGGGGTCAAATTTTAGAAATTGAGTTTTTGTTATAATTTCACGTTTTGTGGTCCCCTGAATTTGAAAGTCAGGTTTTTAGCGGTTGGTCAGTGTGTGTGTGTCCATAGTCTTTTAAACTAGATGCCTGTCGCGTGGCTCGGAAACTTGGCAACAGTTCAAGCGGTAGACAGCGCCACGTGGTACAGATTGCGTGATTTTTTTTTATTCAACTGTCACTAATAATTTTAAGAAGTCATATATGATATATATATATAATCGACGTTTGTTCGATTCTATTCGCCTTTTATGTATATCAAATCCCACTTTAAAAAATTTTTGGTGGCTGTTGAATAAAAATGTCGCGCAATTTGTACCAGGTGGCGCTGTCTACCGCTTGAACTGTTGTCAAGTTTCTGATCCACGCAACAGACATTTAGTTTAGGAGGCTATAATGTGTTGGTGGGTTTCTGTGT
Organism: Salticus scenicus; assembly: GCA_963930645.1. Lineage (NCBI taxonomy): Eukaryota > Metazoa > Arthropoda > Arachnida > Araneae > Salticidae > Salticus > Salticus scenicus. The sequence continues at coordinate 111,182,369 of OZ005655.1, forward strand.
GTGTGTCTATGCAGCGCTTCCGTGACAAAGCATCCGCATTTTCAAGCAAAACTCTTTTACGATGACCTATTTAGAAGTCATATTCCTGGAGGAGTTGTATTCACCTGGCAATCTGACTTTCTTGATTCTTGAAAGTAAGCAGCCACGTTAAATATGCATGGTCAGGAATTTTATTTTTAATAGAGTAATAACCATTCAGCAGATAACCCCACTCCTGACACCAGAATTGTTGCGTATTCAAGGTTCGTGAATTGTCTCTATGAAGGGCGCATCTTGCAGAGGATTAAAAGATTATTTACAGAAAATTCTAGATTACAGCTCTGTAAACCAAGTATCAAGTTTAGTTTCACCAGAAAACACAGCTTAAATAACAGATTACATCATCAAAATCACATCATAAATAGTATCAAAGCATTAACACACAGCAATAGACTGTAATCAAATAGTAGCAAAAGACTTCACAGTAGCCGCTTGGCGAGAAAATTGGTTGACGGCAGCGATGCAGTCCCCTTATATAGATGCGAAGAAAACGAAATATTCCAGTAACATCTAAACCAATCAAGTTAGACCTTAGCTATTCGAGATATTGATAATAAGGATTTTCTCGCCAAAGTCGCCAAAAAATTCACCAAGGAGTGAAAAAGTCACTAAATTTGTCTCTAAGGCATTATGTAGATTTTAAAATGGGTTTTTAAAGGAAAATGAGTATTTTAAAGCGAAAATAAGCTAGAAATGCAGAAAACAAACATTTTATAATCTGACTAAGCCTCTTTGAATGAAATTATGTAAAATTATCTGCTATTATTTACAAATTAGTAACAGTATATATATATATATAATTACCAAATAATAATTTAAGACTAGTAGAATAAAAGTAACAGACGATTATATGCCATCGAAATCCAAATTAACTAATAAGTTATATTAGTTATATTTAAATTCTGAATTTTATCCAGCAAATTGCATAATGTTTTAATCAGAATTAAATTTATTCACAACAGACTTATTCCTTTATTAATTACTGCAAACGCTATGTGATGTTGCATTTGAAATGAACCAATATGGATTTTAAATTGAAAAAAAGAGAGAATAAGATCTAATGAACTAATTTAAAACATTTTAAGATCAGTTGTTTAAATGAAAAATAATTCGAAAGGCTCAAAAGAGTGTAAGAATTTCCCTTTCAGAGGTATACCATACCCACAGTTGAGCAAAAACAAGATTCCGAAACGTTGATTCGCATTAAAGTTAAATAATCAGTGGGTAATCCTATTTTGTTTACAAACCAATAAGTAGAATTGAAAAAAAAAAAAAAAAAAAAAAAAAATGGAAATCAATTCGAAATGAGAACCAAGCTTGACTTTTTACAAGTACTGTCACATGTTTAAATTCATAGTAAGAAAAAATACAAGGTGAGTTGTCCACAGCAGAAACAGAAAAATGATGACGGCGAGCAACCATAGAAACTAGAAATTTAGTCTAACATACTAGTAGAAGAAGAGTGCAATGACTATAGTTTGAGTTAACTTAGAAAGATAACTGCTATTTGGTGAGAAACTTTACTAATTTAGATTTTAAAGAAATCTAAAAAAATAATTATAATAATAAAATAAATAATTTAAATTGCATTAATACACTTAAAAAAAATAGTATTGATATTAATTCTATTTTGTTAATCTAATTGATTAATTTTAATATTAATTTATTTTTAATTTTTAATTCAACCTTAATAAATGTTTGGCTATGGGAGCATAAATTCGATTCACAGGGAGCATTAACTCGAGGGAACATAGATTGTTATTAATAAAATTTTAAATGGTTTTAACACGGCGGGGTCTATTGTTTAAATATTAAAATCTGCCGCCCGCAAAGGTATAGTTGTCAGCATTTTAATTTATTTCGGATTATTTTAGCCCTGCCTTCGTTTCGCACCACTTTATTTATAGAATAATTCTCTCTAATGCATAATTACGATAAAATAAGAAAAACTCTTAAAAAAGCGGTGAGACGAGGCTAAAACTACTCCGGAATAAATTAAAATGTTGGCAGCTATGCGTAAAGGATAAAACAGGTGTCGCTCTTATTCCCGACCGATTTTCAAGGGGCACTTTTAGGATTGTTTAATTTCCGCCTTTTTTCTACCGCTATTTCAGGGGTCGTGCTCTTCGCCCTTTCTTCCGGATACTCTCAGAAGTAAGAAATTTTAAAATTTATTGCTACCACTATTTTTTATAAAATAATCTCTACCTTATATAATCACGGCACATTACTATAAATATACCATAAGTATTTCTGCATGAAATTAGTGGTGGCAAAAAAAGCGGAAATTTCTTATCTCTGAGAGTGAGTGCTCTGAAAAAAGAACGGAGAGCACGACCCTTGCTATTTTCATTCACAAATCTTTACCTTAATTTTATAGTAATGTGTCGTAAATTAATAGGATAGAGATTATTGCAAAAAATAGTGGTAGCAAAAAAGGCTGAAATTTATCATCCATGAAATTTTCTTTGAAAGGTTGGGGAATATGATCTCTTTATTAAAAATCAAAAAATTTTTTTATAGACGATAAATGTGCATACTTGCCAACCATCTGCGATTATGAACTGTACAATTTTTAGTACCCGCCCTTTTTTAAACACCAGTCTTTTTTTTTTTTTTTTTTTTGAGTAATTTTATTCTTATTTAATCTTAACAATATTTGCAGATAATTACTCTAAAAAATAAAGTGGTGTGAAAGAAATGGGCGTTTTTTCAAGGGGCATTAACAATTGTACGGTTATTAATGAGATGGTTCGCAAGTATGAATGTGTTTTTTAATACGTTCGCATCACTATATTTTTCTTTCTTGAACAGAAAGCTCCGCCTCTTGGCGTTCCTCTAAAATGTTATATTATTTAACAAAATTATTTTACACATTCGTGTTTAAATTATTTAGATTTTATCCTTAGCAGTTGATAATGTGTCAGTGGCATTTATGTATGCCGACGACACTTTGAGTGTTAAACACAAACACAAACACGGAAAATGGCTTTGTAAATCAATATAACGTTTACAAGAATGCCTAAACGGAGGATCAACTTTTATATTAAATGACAATTCTCCTTTCTCGATGTGAATGTGTTAACATAAATAAACATTAAAATTATTGCACTGAAGCTGGGAAAAACGAACACTTCCAGAATAACACCTGTATATGTCACTAAGCTAAAAAAAAGTTTATAATAAACTGAAATTAGACTATTATCTGTCACTATTCTTAAAATCTGAAATAACAGACATAATAATAATTAAAAAAAAAAAAGTAAAGAAAATCTACATTAGAACAAAAAAATCATACAAAAGAGAGAGAGGGGGGAGGGGGAGAGAGGGAGAGCGAGAGGGGAGAGGGAGAGAGGGGAGGGGAGAGGGAGAGAGAGAGTTGGCTTGAAAGCTCGCTACTTTTATAAGCAATCTATTAAAAGAATTATTTATTTGTCGTCAATGGTGTTTCTATTTTCCTTTTTAACACACGCTTCAGTTTCTTGAATTTCTTTTCCTAGTATAAAAGGTGGAGAAATGAAATTAAGTAACGGTTTCACAATTCTACCACTATTTAATAGCTTATTTCTGAAAAGAAATCAGTTTTCATTTTATAGGGAGCATGTTTATGAAAGATTTAATTATTATTATTTTTTTTTTTAACCTTTCCGGGTAATTTATTTAAAATTGTTTTATTATGAAAAGTAATATTTTCAATTTCAGCTTTACAAATTTACTGCCTCAATTTTTATTTACATGTAGTAGTCCGAGATGTCTGTTAGAACTACTTGAAATACATTAAAAAAAATATATCAATGGAATATATTAAACAATGGAAAATTTACAAAAAAGATATAATTTAGAAAAATATCTATAGTAATAAAATTATTTTCAGTATAACCGGTATAAAATTTTTTTTAATGACATATCATTATAAAAATTATATATCATTAATACATATCTGAGCATATGTGTATATGCGTGTGTTTGTGTGTGTGGGTGAATTACAATTAAGTGTATAATTCTGTTATTTCAAATAATCAATTGTCACGTATGAAATAACTAACCATATCTGTTAAAATGTGCAATATATATATATATATATTTATTTATAGCATTCTATGAAATAATTAGTTATTTCCTAAATCAACTAATGATAAACGGTAAAAAAAAAAAAAAAAAAAAAAAAAGATATTAACATAAATGGTAACAATATTATAATTTATTCCGGAGTACTTATGTCCCGCCCTTTTTTTTACCCCTGTATGCAAACTCTCCAACCATTCCATTAATAAGCATAAAATTGTTAACGCCCCCTTTTCCACACATTTTTTTTTAGAGTAATTCTCTCCAAATGCCGTTACTATAAAATAAGAATAAAGTTATTCTAAAAAATGACTGGTGTGAAAAAGTAGGCGGGTGCTAAAAGTTTTACACTTTATAATGAGATGGTTGGCAGGTATGCTGTATGTTTTTAAAACATTTTTCTTCTTATTTAATCATAATTACATATTGAAGAAAATTTCTTTAAAATCGTACCGGTGATTACGGATAGAACAACTGATGAATCATAAAGAAATGCGGAATATATAATATAATATTATTGCTAAATAAGTTAAACAGAAAAACGAATAAATATATCAGAATATAGCACTACAATACTTATATTAAAATTTTTACGACTCGTAATTAGATAAGTTATTATGCAAATAGTCCAACTTTCAAAAAAATTCACGCTGATTAAAAATATTACAAAAAAAAAAAAAAATCGAAAAGCAAAATATAAATAATGCTTATAATAATAATTAGAAGCAAAAAAATTTATTGGTACAAAAAGACAAAAGGTCCATCTAAATAATAATTTGGTGGTCCAGAAAGACCACATGTTATAACTTATCTTTCAAAAAAGACCGCCTAGATTATAATTTAGTATCCTAAAAAAACTATATAGGTTATGAATCAGCCGTCCAAAAATATAAAATAGTAAACACATACAACTGCAAAAGTATTTACCACTACTATGAGAAAATGCGCACATTAATTTTATGATATTATAAAGACAAAGTACTTATTTATTACTGTTTTTTGAATACTAATTTTTACAACCATTTAAAAAAAAAAAAAAAAAAAAAAAAAGGCTGAATAATAAGTTTTTAACAACTTGCTTGTAGCACAATACTGTGAAATACAGCTGTTAAAAGATGAAGAAAATAAGCAATTTCCATTTAAAAGAAAAAATACAAAATACAAAAAGTTGATTTAAGTCGAAATAATTAAGCACAACCTCTCCACCAAAAAAAAAAAAAAAAAAAAAAAAAAGAGGTGGTGGTGTAGGAGTGCAGTTTGGTAGAAATACAACAGCATCTCAGACGCAAGATAGCACTGGTGCAGAACTTTGAAGGCAATTATACCACGGAATAGATTCCTGCATCAGGTCGGGCGCTGGTCGAGTTAGCGTAAATTTTTGACCCGTGGGTAGAATTGAGAGAATTATTCTAAATTCAAAAGACGTATGGTTACCACGGATCTACCCGCAAAATATTTTTCTTCGAAGACTTTTTTACGGTCCTTTTGATTAATATAATCTTTTGAATGTAGAGATTGGATGATATTCTCTTCCTTCATAGCAGTTTAAAGCAACTTGACTCATAACGTAAATTTAATTTATAAAGAAGAAATGCATAAATATTAATTGACGCTTGAAACGTTATATGAGAAAATTATTCGTAATTACAACGTATATTTACTTCCTTATTTTACTTTATATATATATATATATAGTGCGAATATTTAAAACAGTGAATTTTTAAAATAAGTGTAATACCATAGCCTCCCATACTAGATGCCTTCCGCGTGGCTCGGAAACTTTGCGGTAGACAGCGCCACGTGGTACAAATTGTCAGACTTTTTTATTCAACAGCCAACAAAAATTTTTAAAAGTGGGATTTGATATACATAAAAGACGAATAGAATCGAAGAAACATCGATTGTATATATCGTATATCACTTCTTAAAATTATTGGTGTGAATAAATATTTACCAATCTGTACCAGAGGGCGCTGTCTACCGCTTGAACTGTTGCCAAGTTTCCGAACCACGCGGAAGGCATCTAGTATAGGAGGCTATGTTAATACTTAAGAAATTTTGTTATATTCAGAGCTGCCAACCTAATCTGGAGGATTGGTAGTAACGCCCTTTTTCCACATCCCTTAATTTTTAGAGTAATTCTCTTCAAATGCATTTACAATGAATTAAGAAAAGAAGAAGAAAAAAAAAGACCTCTAAAAACAGGTAGTGTTGAAAAAGGGGCGATACTAACAATCCTCCGGATTAGGTTGGCAGCTCTGTATATTATACACTGAAGTTTTGTTTATGCTTGGACTAGTTATTTTTAATATAATTTTAATTATACACTAGTTTTAATATAAATTATATACTTTTAATATTGATGCAATAATTATGTATAATAAAGATATGAGATAATTTAACTGTATTTCGTGAAATAGAATTTTAATTCAGTTTCTCATTCAATATAAATTGAATGATACTTTATTGCGGGTTGCTGTTCAGAAGAGGCGGGTTTGGGTCAAGTTTACTCGACTCACGTAGGACTCTACCACGAAATTCATGATTGAATACATTGAATTAAGCATTTGACACCGAAAATTTATTCTGAATAACGTTTACATAAGTTTTAGAATTCACTTGCACACACACACGCACCAGTATTTCTAGAAAGGAATCTCTCATACGTGTATTTTCGAATATTAAATAAACAATTAAATAAAATGAAAACAGCTGTGAATGACGTATATTATTATAATTAATATAAACGTTATCCAGAAAAAATTTCTGAAGTCAGCTGTTAATTTAACCCTTAAATGCCTGATTATTATTATAATTTTTTAAATCAATTTAAAAATGTTTTATTCTTACCTTTATTAAATAAATCGCGGGAAAAATATTTTTTAAAAATCACATTTTTTTTTAAACTATGGTTTAGTGCTAAAAAGCAATTTGTTGCCAATCGCAAACATGAAGCATTAGAACTACAATGTTATTCTAATAATACTTTAGAAGACAAAATTGGGTATGTTGCAGAAAGGAAACACTTGGCATTTAAGTGTTATACGAGAGGATTTCCCCCATCAATTTAATATCTGCTCAAAAAAAAAAAAAAAAAAAAAAAAAAAATTCCCGTATAAACAAAGTACATCATTTTAATTTATTCTATAGCACTGTTGGTAATAGCCTTTTTTTCATACCACTTTTTTAGAAAAGTAATTATTTTCATATTCAACCGTATTACTATATAAAGAAAGTGGTGTGGAAAAAAAGCGGGTCCTAGAAATACTACAGTATGAATTGAGAAGTTGGCATCTCTGGTTATAAGCTTTTTTAAAATACACTAGTTTAGATTTTTAAAAGGATTATTTTACTGACATTTTGTAAACATCGAAATACATTTCTTTCTTTTACACACACACACACACATATATATTAATAAATAGAAAAGAGCCAAAAATAGGTTTATATACTATTTTAGGCAACATTATTTTCCCCTATGTTATTTTTAGTGACATTTCTTAAAGACTTGACAACAAATGTCATCCTCTCGCCTTGCTCGAATGTATATATTGCAGGGGTGTTTGTGACCCCGGAAATTGCTACGAGAAATTTTTTATAGTGATGCTATTGGCAGTTTTCTAATAAAGTTTTGCAATTAGATATAACCAAAAATACAATTCGTAATTACTGGTGGGAAATAAAATAAAAAACCCGGAACGCAAACACCCCTATATATGTAACACAGACAGAAAGGGAGTTTACGTAAGCATGGCGATACAAGGACAGATGTTGCCACAACACATAAAGGTGATCGGTTTAAAAGAGTACCCGTTGGTTTTTCTTATTACCCTTAAATCTGACGGATGTGGGAACTATTATAACACTGAAGTATAATTGTTTGAACCTTGTTTAAGTATGGGAGACAATATCTGACACTGTTGGACTGTTACAACTTTATTTGTGGGGTAAAACAGAAATGGAGACACACAGTGTTGCTTAATCTTGTGATAATTTCATTTTTGAAAAACATAACTTAATTAATTTTTTTTTTACATTATCATTACTTACAGAAAATGTTGAAAATGTTCGCCACCATTTTGAATGTAAACATGAACACGTCTAACCAAGTTTTTTGACACGCTTCGCAGCATTGTTGGTGTTATTGACGAGATTTTTTCAGTTATGATCTGTTTTAATTCATCGATGTTTGCAGGACTTCTTTGGAAAACCCCATGAAATGATAATGTATAAATGATAATGATAATGTAAATGTAATGTAGGAATGATAATGTAAAAAAATTGAATTAAATTGTTTTCCAAAAATAAAATTATGAAAGGATGAAATTACATTGTTTGTCTCCATTTCTGTTTTACCTCACAAATAAAGTTGTAACAGTCCAACACTCAACAGTGTTGGAAATTATCTCCCATCACTTAAACAAGTTTCAAACAATTATACTTCAGTGTTAGAATAGTTGCCACATCCGTCATACTTAAGGCTAATAAGAAAAACCATCGGGTACACTTTTAAACTGATCACTCTGTATATATACATATATACATAATCAATATTTTTTCCTTATTAAGAAGTTTATATAATATGTTTTAAAGAATACTTTGGGATTTTTAATTACAATCGTAAATTACAATCGCTTATTAGACTTAATGAATGTGGTACATGTATATCTGCTAGCGGAATAATTTAAGACAATAAAAATAATGACATAGAAAATGTAATAGAAAACCAATTTATAAAAAATATGGTATTTTTTACTTTTTGAAGCGTAATATCTTTCGTTGTTTTGAAGCTTAAAATTATTACTAAAAATCAGATAGAGTCACATACGCTCTTGCTAGTGGAACACTTTAAGACAGTAAATATAATGACACAGAAAATATTACAGAAAAAATTATTAATTCATTAAAAATTACAATTTTCGAAAAAAAGAAAGAAATATAGAAAAGATTTATTTTTTTTATTTTTATTTATATATTTTTTATTATATTATCTTTCATTATTTTGGAACTTAAAACTTTCAAATTTTATTAAATGAATTATTATTTTTTTTTCCTTTTAAAAAAAGGCTTTTTTCCTTATATTCAGTTAGCAGCAATAATTTTTACATTTTCATTAATTTTTTATTAAAAGAATTTTTTTATTAAAAGAATGTTGTTAAAAGTACATAGATATTGAAAAAAAAAAAAAAAAGATTAGTTTAAAAAATTGTAAGGTAGCATAAAAGGGAAAAAACTAAATAACAGAAAATGCAGGAGAAATTCCGTAATATTTAGATAAAAAAATGTTGAAAATTACTGGTCAATAAAGTTAAAGTGAAGATAATTTTGCTTCAAAATTGTTAAAAGTAGTCTAGCATATTAATAAAATAATATAAAATGACATAAAAGATTTGAACAAATTAATAATAAGAGATTAAAAAGAAATTACAGAAAAACTAAATACTACATTCCCTTTGATATTAAACAAACCGTGATGACATTACCAGAACTAGACGTGTGGGTGTCTATTAAACTTTATATATTTTTATTTCTTTTCTTTTATTTCTTTTTCCATTTTTATGATATATATATATATATATTAGTTTTTAGAAGTTATTTTCTTGTTCTTCTCAAATGCAGGTTTATGTTTCAATGATATATTAAGCTTTATTTGAAGCAAACCTTTGATAAATTCTCTTTTTGCCTCTGATCTGTTAATAAAAGGAAAAATATATATATTACTTAATTTTGTGTATGTATAGGTATGTGAAAAAAGAAAGATGATACTAGTATACAGGATGCATAAATATATAAATAAATGTTCAAAGGTTATTTAAACATTTTAATTGAAGTTAATTTAATAATTTTATACTTAGTTAATAATCCTGTAGTTCTGAAGAAAAAGGGACTTGGGTTTTCCTTTCAGTTTTCTTCTTTCTTTCTTTTCTTTTTTTTTTTTTTTTTGTTTCTAAGTTTTCTTCTTTTTACACGAAAAAGTATTTGACTCGTAAGAAGTTTTTACTACTGATTTTGACAATTTTATAGGTTTTAAGAGGTAATCTTTTTGAAATGATTTCTGTCTGTATTATAAAATTTCTTTGTCAGTTCTAGATCTAGTACAAATGCACCAAATAATAATAACGTAATTGCCAGCCAACCTAATCCGGAGGATTGTTAGTACCGCCCCTTTTACCACACCAGTCTTTTTTTGGAATATTTTTCTTCTTAAATCATTGTCAGAACTACCAACCTAATCCGGCAAATTGTTAGTACTGCCCATTTCTCTACATCACTTAATTTTTAGAGTAATTCTCTTCAAATATATTTACGATGAATTAAGAAAACAAATACTCTAAAAATTAAGTGGTGTAGAAAAATGGGCGGTACTAACAATTTTCCGGAGTAGATTGGCAGCTCTGCATTGTAAAAATATTACAGGAGAATTACTCTAAAAATTAAGTGGTGGGGGAAAAGGAGTGGACTAATAATCCCCCAGATTAGATTGGCAGCTCTGTAATAAATAAATAAATAAATAAATATGTTTATTTAAGTATTGACATAAATTTTTGGTGCATATCGCTCAATACAGTATTCTCATCAGAGGGGAAAACGGTATGAGAATGCCTCATCCATAGTCAGAAACAAAGTGAGATTTCTAAAAAATAAATAAATAAATAAATAAAGTGTGAGAATAAAAATATACTTGATAATTTTTCTGAATTATCATAGTTTTTATAACTATTTTTACAGCTCATTTTTAAAATTTGAGTATCGCCTTTAATTAATTAAATCTCCCCCCCCCCTTACTCTGCCAATCACTAAATTAGGCAGTTATTGTCTGCACCATTGAAGGTTTCATATAAAAGCTCATATTTCCATTTAATATTTATAAATTGAACCATATTAGATTTGTTTAATAAAATGTATATTCAGGCAACAGCTCATATGATTTTTGATGTATTCTTACAGATTTGAAATCTTTAAATTGCTTTTTCTCTGTTTGAATTTTTTCATGAATTCATGATCTTGAAAATGCTAAAACTTCTACAGATATTTAAGAAAAGATTTAATATTTCTGTTGGATGTTTGTTACAACATACTTAGCACTTTCGCGACCGCTGACGTAGAATTACGTTACAGTAAAGTCTGGTACAACGTGGGTGCAAGTTTGTCTCATCAGTATTACAATTTTATTTTTTAACACTACTAATTTTATATCAAAGTACCTTCTTTATATAAAAACTACATCGAGTGTATCGACCAATAGATTGGTACTCTAAAAATTTAATGGTGTTAAAAAATAAAACTATTTTATTTATGTGGCATCTCTGCCACAGCGTTGTACCAGACTTTATTGTATCTGAAAATCTGCAACTCTGCCAGTGGGCGTTTTTTTCGCAATTTGTATGTTCTTTATTTATTAAGAATATACCCAATATTCTTATTTGTAAAATCAATATACTATGGATACAGATACTTTGAATACTCATTGACAATTTAGCAAATGAAATTTATGAATAATTTATGTACTAAAAATGAATTTTCAAATTCATATTCTTTCTTTTTCTTTTTCTTTATACTTTATCTTACCTATATACATGGTATAGAGAAAGTATCGATTTTGAGTCAAATTTCCGAAATTTAGCTTTTGTTATATTTACACGTTTTGAGAACCTCTGAATTCAAAAATCATGTTTTTAGCGGTTTGTCTCCGTATGTGTGCGGGCGTATATGTGTGCATGTTATTAGCATATTTCAAGATGAAATAGTAGCAAGTAGTCGAAATTCGGTATTCTAAACCCGTATCATATACTGATGTTACACTAAACTATTCGTTGAGATCAGATAAAGGATTTATGTACAGGGTCATCCAAGAGAATTCAAATACATTACGTCTATGAGCGAAATTTCTCAGAAGTACAGTGTGACGTCTATAGGCTGCCCTAAACAAAATGAAATGAACAGTTTTTTTACATACATAAAAGCATGTTTTATGTAGATTGTGGTATGGCAGTTATACATCATTCATTTACAGGGTTACCCAGAGTATTTGGATATAATGGAGCTATACTTGGGAATTTCTGGAAGTGTTTTTCATTTTGGATTACGTGTTTTACATATAATACTAAATTTACGTATACAATGTCATGTGTATATAGGTTATAGACAATATACAGGGTTACCCAAAATTAAGCTAAACATTTTTTCTACTGAATGTAATTGACGTATGTGCTTTGCTGTAATTTTTTTTTTTTTTTAAATGTCGAAGAACACTGCTGACATAGGACGGAAAATTAATTTCTCATACCCACACTGTAAACAAAGCAGTTTTTGGAGATAGATTTTTTTCTGTATAATATCACGTTTTCAGGCTTACTGGATACGAAAGTCAAATTTTTAGTGGTTGGTCTGTATACAGTATATATGATTTATCAGCATAATTTAACAACAAATAACTGCAGGAAATTCAAATTTGGTACTTTGAATTTCATATCTAGCTGCCACTTGAAAAGTTGATCAAGATTTGCAAATTTCAAGGAAATTAATAACAGACTTGATTTTTGTTTTAATAAATTAAACGGGGGTTGAGAAGGGCGGTAACCCCCTGACATAGAATGATATATCAAATAAAAGTATTCTTACACCTGTTTTAAATTATCCCATACAGCACAGAATGTTTCAGTTATGTTGCAAAAGCTTACAATCTTTCAAAAACGTAACATGTTTCAGTATGCTCTCTGATACCTTTCTGAAACATTCGTCCTGTTTGATTTTCTATCTGTTAAGTGATTGTAACGTTTCTGTTACGTATCTGATTTTTTGTTATGATCGCGGACATTTCTACGTTTTTGAAACTTATCGGAAAGCAATCTGAACGTTTTTAAACGTTTCGGAAATGTGTATAATGTTTCAATGTTATATGATTGTTACGTTTCTGGAACATTTTATGCTGTTAGGAATTTTAAACTAAATTGAACTTTATTATCTTATCTTATTGGTCTTATGCCTCAATCTGCAATCTATCTTTATAGTATTCAAATGCAGGGTAAAAGAAAGCCGTGTGAGTGCCTCACAAGATAAGTTTTCTTTTCTATTTTTTTTTCTTTGATTAAATAACGACATTTAAAGAATATTATCGTTTCCATATACTATTTCTTTTTGGCAAAATTTAATTGCACCTATTTTGTTTTTAACTCTTACCTACAAAGTTGAAAAGTGTTAATGACTTCTGTCTGTCTGTCCGTGCTCTAACTCCCGTAAATATTCTTGGAATCCCTTAAAACTGATATATGTTTAGGATATTCCCTACTGAAAACTGTGCAAATGCCGCTACTGTTTTGTATATAGGGATACCCAAAAATATACAAATATGTTAAAAAATATTAAAATATTAAAAAAAAAAAAAAAAAAAACATAATAATAATGATAAAAAAAATCATTAAATATCATAACGGTATTTATATCATAATAATAACAGAGCAACTGATTATAAAAAATACTTTTTTTTAATAAATATAAAATACTGATGAAAACTTATCCCGTTCCCTTTCATATATTTATTAGACAAATAAAACGCACGCAATATTTCGGCATTTTCACAATTCATGAACATTCTATTCTATTACTATTGCCGAGTTTCAATACCCGGTAATGACAGATGCTAAAAATTTTATTTTGGTATCAAAAATCTATTGTAGATAACATGGAGATGATAGATCTATATAATATAAAATATCTGTGGTAATCACAATACACCTTAATCTTCATTTAAATTTTTTATGTACCATAGCTATCATCCGACCATTTTAAGAATCTTTTTAGAAAAAATTGCATTTATAAAGCATATTTAATAGTGTATGATAAAAGTAATGGCAGTGTTTCACTCTGAATCGTATAGAAATTTGTGGTTGGTTTGTTTCTGTCGTTGTAAGGGTTGAAGACGACAGACTACCAGGGATGGAACACGGGCGCAGAATTCATACCGGAATCCGTTTAAGAAATTTCTCTACCTATAATATCGTTGATTTAAGAAGTAGAAAATTTTCTTACATTGAGAGTGGTATGAATTCTGCGCCCGTGTTCCATCCCTGGACTACACTAGGGTCTAGGCCTGGGAGAAAAGCTGTTCATGAAGACTTTCTACTAAATCCTAGCTCGTACTTACGCGAATAATTTTGAAGAAAAGCAATGAAAACTCCAAGCGATTATTCCGACGTACTTGACTTGGAATCACCCATGGCACTTTTCTTCATCCAGCTTTGAGAGCAGGACCTCTGGGTAACTGGTGCACCGTAGTGAACGTGCGAGTATTTATTTATTTATTTATTTATTTATTTATTTTATTTTTTTAATATTTTCCAAAAAATAAACAAAAAAGTTTATGTCTTTAATTTATTCGAGCTCTGATTTTCGAAAACATATTTAACAACCATTGAAACTGGTATATATATATATATATATTTAGGTTCACTAAGGCAAATTTCCAGTTAAAAATAGCATAAAAATCGCTAGTTGTTTGGCTACAGTAACTCAAAAAACACAATTAAAAGTGCGATGAGATCATTTTATTGAAAAATGTATTTATAAAAGTTGCATCTTTACAATCTTTGCAAGCGTCATTTTAAACCTAGAAATACTTTAATGATGTAAACAAAATATAAACTTTTGTCATAAATTCACTAAAGAAACGCAGTAGTAAAAAGTATAATCAAAATAGGTATATTATTATTATTATTATTTTTAACAAAAAAAAATAATTAATGGTTTAATTAATTAATTAATGGCTTATTTACTGTTGTAATTGTGATTAAACAGGTTAATGATTCTTGTTAAAAAATACTGGTAGAAACAGAAATATCTCTGTGTGTGACTGACGTTACATTTTTCGTGGAATTGAATATTTTCTTTACCATACATGGCTAAGAGGAAGAAAAGTCATCATAAAATTGATAATATTTATCATCAACCTATTTTAACAGAAATAATTTTAGAAATAATTATTTTCTTTAACTAGAATATGCGTTCTCTATTATAAAAATAGTGACCTTTCTTGACTGCTCTATTAATTGCATAAGCTGCTTTTCGCTTGAGGACCCAGCTTATGCAAGCAATGGAGCAGTCAAATGGTCACTATTTTTATAATAGATAATTAAAGCTTCGTTTTTTAGATATTTTAAAGTTAGAATATATTCGTATAAAATAAATAAAAAAGAAATCGTAAACAGTAAACTTTATTAATAATTTTAAAATCCCATATTAATTTTACTCTGAATGTTAGAAGAAAAGTTGCGAAATGATTGAAATACTTTTAGAATTCTTCAAATAAAAACCGTTATTTTTAAATGAAAATATTTTTAGAATAAAACGTAAAGGTGACTTAACTCAAAATAATATCTAACTGAAGAAAACTTATTTTACAAATATAAAATTAAAAAGAAGAAAAAAAAAAAAAAATGAAATAATGTCTTTGCTTAAGATTGCTTTTGTCATGTTTGATAAATTAAGCGAAGAAAATTTTTTCTCTTGTTTTGACAGAATTTCTAAGTATTCAGCGATTAAATTAGAAACTCTTGTTTTCAGTATTCTTTTGTTGTTTCCAAATAACATTTCACACAGTGTTTATTTGAAAATCGTTTTGAAACATATGAAATTTCATTTCTACGCTGTTCATCTATTAAATATTTTAGATATTTTTGTTTTGTTTTATTTTATTTATTTATTTATTTTTATACCTCAATGGAAAATTGTGTGATTTTTCAGAAACATTTTTAAAGTGGTATGCAGATAACTATTATACAAATATACATGTAAATAATAAATATATTACAAATAACGTTTTTCCAATAAATATTAAAATTGTATAAAATCAGATCGCATTATTTATAAATGAAATATTTTTTTTTCAGTTTACAAAACTTTTTTTTTTTTTTTAATCATTTTATTAAATTATACGTTTATGTAAATCTTATTATAAAGAAAATATTCTCAGCTTGCATTTTCTGCCTGTAATATATTTTAACATTTAAATTATTTTTATTCTTAAAATAAATAAATAAATAAAACAAGCAAAAGGGATAAGAGTTCCACTTCCCCCGCCAATATCTACAATTTAGAAAAAAAAAAAGTAGAAAATTTGCTTAAAAACTAGTACGATGTTTTTCTACTATTTAGATTATTTCCATAGCATTTAAATTTCCCATCTATTTTAATTGAAAATCGATCTAAATTTTATTATGTGGTGGAAATAATATTTTTCTTGTTAAGAAAATAAATTAAAACTGACATGAGATAGAAAGAATAGAGAGAGTACGATGAAATAGTTGAAGAGTATGACTAAGTGAAAGAGGAAATAGGAATGAAAAAATTAAATATGCTAATATAAAAATACGAATTATTATTATTATTTTAGCTATTCCAAGCACCATGCAGTTTTTCTAATAAGTCCACGATTAATTAAATCTTATAGATATGCAATACTTCAACGCCTTGAAATCTGTGAAACATTCTGCCAGCGTTGCCAGATATGGCCTTTTTTTATTCAGTAGTCACCAATAATTTTGAGAAGTGACATTTGATATACATAATAAACTATCAATCTTCGAAGTGTTGCCAAACGTTACAAAAATAAATTATTATCATGATAATGTAAACATCATACAATATAAAATTCAGGATATTAAATTATATAACAAACAAATTGATCTGTAGAGACATAGAATCGCATTTATTGCTTATTTACTAATTTGTAGTTTGTTCATGAGTGTTAATTAAAATCGCACTTTTCAGCTTGAAGTAGAGTCAGAAACGGTACAGAAAAAAAAAAAAAAAAAAAAAAAAGTAGAAGAAGAAAAGAAAAAATTCTTTTAAGAATTAATTTTATCAGTACGTGCAAACTGTAAAAATCAAAGGAAATCTAATTATCATGTACGCAAAATAATATCAGTAAAGAACATTTGAATGATATATGATAACATAAAATATTGAACTTTTATTTTTTTTCCTTGTTGAGGGAGGGGGGGGGGAATACATATAAAATTTTCAAAAAAGTCATTTTTTTATTTTTTCATAAAATGTTAGCATAACATCTTAAAAATATGTCACCAAGTTTTTAAAACTTAAATCAAAGTATTTCTTACGTTAAAACTTGTAAATGTGTCCTGCGTATACGTAGGATCTGAGCGCTGTCATGTCAGAAGTGTATGTAAATCCATATGGTGACGATTTTTGAGTGACAAAAAATGGATGCATTGGACATGTGCAGAAGAGGACGTGTACTTGTCTCCAAAAAATTAAAAAATGTTACCATCTTGGAGGAAAGGGCAAACTAACTGAAGCTCTAATAAAGAAAATGTCATTATACTCCTGATAAGCTATTCGAAGAAATATCAACAACCTACAGGATATGGAAAAGTTTGTAATGGACGCTTACCACCATAGTATGTGCTCCACAGATAAAAATCCAAGACATGAGGACTGTCCACCGGAGCCCGATAGCTGGTGCAAGTGGCGAAAAGCTGAAGTTTCTGGAGAACCTGATTAAAGATCCTGCACCACTACATTCAGAGGTCCAAAAATATATACCGCTAGTATTTGAAGATTTATCTCGAGATGACTTACTTGAAAGATGTTTGAGGGACCATACGCAGAATGCAAATGAGAGTTTCAACTCGACCGTTTGGAGTCTCATTTCAAAGCACTTACACCCAGGGTAAAAAATCATTGAAATTGCCGCGTATATAACAGCTGGATTGTTCAGTGAAGGGTATACGTCTCTTTTAGAACTGACGAACAATTTAGAGAAAATAATTGGTAGACAATGTAAGTCATAAGCAGAAAAAGTAGATGAACAGAAAGTGGCTCGAAAAAATCGGCGCAGCTTGTTAGCGACTAAAGAATCACGCCAAGAGGAACCTCTGAAGAAAAATGAGTTTCTACGACGATATCGAAGAACTATTATACGGCGCTGGAATTGCTGACTAATCGATAAGTTACCGCAATTATTGAACTTTTATGTGTCTAAATTTAAAAAACTCATTTTTTCGAAATTATGTTTTTCAAATCGGCGTGATCAATAACTCAAAAAGTTTTTCATCAATCATGCTGAAATTTTGTACACATATTTTCAATGATATTATTTTCTATATAAACCTATTTGTTTTTTTAAATTTTGATGAAATTTTTTTTTCGAAGCAAAAAAAGAAAAAAAAAAAAAAAATCAAAAATTTGGTTCAAAATTCAAGTATTTTTTATAAAATATTTCAAACTTTGAATTTTTTTTTTTTTCCTTTTTCTTTAGGTTCATCTACAAAATATAACATTAACCCTTTAACGTTCACTACTTAATTTATTTTAAAAATTACCAAACTAATTTTAAAAATGGCTTTTAGACACATTGCTGATCCTAAATATTTAAAAAATAAAAAATTGCATTATTCCTTATCAAGAAATTTTTGGTTTGAAACATCTATAAGTTAACCTTATTAAATTCAAATAATATTTAATTTAATAAATAAAACACTTTGTATGTTAACATTATCGACTACAAAAACTCGTAAAAGGTGTTTCAGGTGAAAAAAGAATAGTCCAGCTCTTCATTAAATGAAAACAACTAGACATGAGTTGTTTTCATTTGTCGCACACTAAGAAACTTCAAGTGACATGCATTTAGCTTCCTTTGAGGCATTATTTGTTGAATTTTGGAATAGTGCTGCTATCTACCGAACAGAAGAGGAACAAAAGTTTAAAATGTGATTAAAACAAGAGAGAAATGTTAAAAAACTTCTGCACAAAATATTGTTAAATTATGTCAAATGTTTGGTTTCGCTGCGAAACCAATGAACGTTAAAGGGTTAATAAGCATTCAGATCTTCTTCTTTTTTTTTTTTTTTTTTTTTTTTTTTTTTTTTTTTTCATTTCAGACCAATACGACAGGAGCTACAAGCCACGCCAATCACAGGGATGGAACACTGAATTCCTACCGGTATTTGGTTAAAAAAGTTTTGTTCCTATAACAACGTTAATTTAACAAGTAGAAAGTTTTCATACATTGATAGTGGTATGAGTTCTGCGCCCGTGTTCCATCCCTGCAATCAAGAACTCTCGCTATAACCTTCCCGGAAGACTAGACTATATCGTCCATTTATGGGGGGGGGGGGGATGTAATAGTTAAAAACACAGATAATCCATATGCCAAGTTAAAAAAAAATATTGAACGAGTTGTTCTTAAAAAAAAAAATAATAAATAAATAAATAAATAAATAAATAATAATAATAATAATAGTAATAATAATAATAATCAGGATCAAGTAAAATTCCCGCGTCTATAAGTATCTCCCCCTTAAATAAGGGCGAAAAAATTAAAAATTTAGTATTTTGTTGCAATTAGTAAACACTTGTTAAACAATTACACACATTACTTAAAAGCTATAGATTATTGGGTCTTTATTTAATCAAATATCAGGTCAGCATATTATATATACAAATATATAAACATTGTGTTATGATATATTCAAATATATAAGCGTAGTGTTATCATTATCGTTCTTTACTTTTCAACCATTCGTAAAAATAATGCACTTCAATTACAGAAATTTTTAAATGAAATAAGTAATGATAACATAAAGCGAAAAAATTTAGAAATTAAAATTTATATCTAGATCTAAATTTTTAAAATGTCTCCAAATTTCTATAGTTATTAATAGAAAAACACTTTTTATACTCTAAAATGGAATAAAAAGAGTATCATTTCATCGGTAATATCGACAAAGTTATTTTATCTTAAAGTTTGAACAGATTTCTTCGGTTCGTATACAAAATGAGTATAGAAATATAACATTAAAAGAAATAACAGATAATTACAATTTCTGAATAATCACAAATTATAAGACAAAAATAGAAAAGATTACGCACACGGTGGATCGGAGGGAAGAAGCAGATCGCGAGCGCTGCTAACTCCAGATTGACCGCTTGCCTCGGCTATCTCAGACTCCATTTTCAACTTGAACTTAAAAAAAATGAATTTAAGAGACTCTTTAGATTAAAATAAAATGAATAATTTTTGTTCGAATTGAAATATTGGGAGGAAAAACTTGTGGAAAAATCTCAGTACTTACTCAGATAAATAAATTAAAGTAATAGAAAAAATACAGCTCACCACTTGTGATAAACTTGTAAAAAGCAGGCTCTCTAGCTCTCAGGAGATAATTGATTCTAAGCCCAGTTAACCCTCGCTTTCCCAAGATCAAGGCGTTACTGCAGAAAAACTGCTTTCAGGTGCCGCTTTGCACGTTTGGCGAAAATCACCAGCACCGCGCCTTTTTGTATCGTTTATAAGTTGTAACATTCCCCTGGTTACGTTTGCTATCTTTGGCGAATTGGCGCCCTTTTTGAATGAGGCGGGCTTAACTAAATTTCAACTACAAAATGGGGTTGAAATGACCCCATCTTGGGAAAGTGAGGGTTAATAAGAAGCAGCTCACATCCTCTAGGCTATGTAATCCACTTCACAATAATAACGCTCCACTAGATTCGCTTAGAATACTATTTTGTAATCACTACTCCTCTATACGCCACCACAAACAACACTATCTCGTAATATCTACGCCACCAACACAACACCAACTCGTACCACACTTCACTTATTTAACTATCTTGAACCGACAACCTCCATTACTTCAATTCACCAACTTCCATACAAATCATATTCACATACCTTACGCAAACTGTGTTAGTCCTGCTTTCCTTTTAGTGGCTCTATGCCAGCGTAAAGTCATCCCAACTCCAATCTATTGCGTCATCGACTGTGATGGGCCCAGACTTCGTGTTTTCCATCTCCGATCAACATTCCTTCTCAACTGGCTACATCCTTTTAACCTTACTCGACGCCACAATCTTACTTTCCTGCGGCGACATTCTTTTGACTCAACCTCTTTTACCTCAATATATAACAGCAAAAGTAGAATGCCGACTGGAATTTTCATGTTGATTGCTTTCATCACCTAAGATAGTTATTTTGTCTTGTTTTGAAAAATAAATGCTTGAATTTTCATTTCACATCCTAGGAATTTCTACAGACTGGCAGTAATGTAAAATATTTTTTAATTAAACGATTTTCCATAAGCTACTAAAGTACAAAAACGGTATGAATACCAAGAATTTTCTATAAAAGCGAATAATTATTGAATAAAAAGCTGCGCAATTTCCGAAATGGGAGAATTTGTGCATTTGCTGCTATTTAGATGAGATAGCGCACTGATTCTATCAAATTCTATACTAGGAGAGAATACACAGTTTATTGGTAATGTTAAGACAATAAGGATGAGTTTGTTAAATGTCTGGTTCTGTGTCAGGGAATACCTTCGACAGGTGACTGAAATAGTGTAACTCATTCGAGGCGGCGCATATTTTTGGAG
This sequence comes from Salticus scenicus, assembly GCA_963930645.1. Taxonomy (NCBI): domain Eukaryota; kingdom Metazoa; phylum Arthropoda; class Arachnida; order Araneae; family Salticidae; genus Salticus; species Salticus scenicus. The sequence continues at coordinate 111,203,863 of OZ005655.1, forward strand.
TTTATTCCCAGAACTCGAAATTTAACATTATTCCAGAGTGGCAATGATTGGCAAAAGTTGCACCTCTGTGGTATTTACTTTTTGAGTGCCGAAGTTAGCCTATGGAAAATTCATCGTAAATTCTGTAATGTTATTGTATATATGTTTAGTTGCGCAATATTTTCAAGTATGATTCCCAAGTATTGTGTGGCCATCAGCTGCTTAACCCTTTCACCACCAATATAAAAAATTCCCTCAATCTGGTAGTACTGCTTGGGACATATATATCCCAGTGGTAGTGAAAGGATTAAACATAAGTGATAAATTTGAATACAAACAATCAATATCAACGATCTTAAATTTCTTTTTAAGGACTGCAATCGTCTAAATTTCAGTAAAATAAAACAAATTAAATAAACGTAAAGGTTTTTAAAGTTGAAATGAGAAGATTTCAAACTAAGTGAAATGTAGGTGGTGTAGCATTTTGAACATTTTTGTGCGGAAAATATGAGAGAATAACTTTAATAAATAGTAAACGGTGGGCGGATTCCGGGCTTAAAAGTCGGTGGAACCAGCCATATATCATTGCACACTGGGTGTGTTATTCGTCTCTTTCACTCGGAAATGCATTGCAAGCACAGTGTGCAATCGTTTCGAATGGATTAACTTGTAACAGGTGGGTACACGAAAGCTACACGATTTACTATAATAAGTTCAACGATTGTAACAACGACAGATATGATCACAAAAAAAAAAAAAAAAAAAAAAAAAAAAAAAATTCAAACTAAAATGGAAATGCACTAATTTTAACTTAAACGTGTTATATGGTAACTTAATGTTATTCCGTAAATTTATCTTTTTTTTCTCTAATTTTTCAAAATTTTTTCTTTAAATAAAATTTATTTCTTTATTTCTTTATTTTTAATTTCTGGTATTTTTTCTGGTGTTTTAACTGTTGAACTAAAATACACTCAAACCTCGTTAACGTGAACACTGTTAACTTGAATTACTGTTAACATGAACTGCTTTCACGATCCCCGTCAAAATGAAGATTAGTTACTGATAACATGAACTACTTATAACACGAACAAATTTTTTATCCCCCTCGAAGTTCACGTCAACGAGGTACGACTGTATTTACACCTAATGCAAAAATATTTGTTTACAAAATTCTTACAACAATATCACTTACATGCAATTATTATTGTTAACAATTTAATCGTAGTTATAATTAAGTGCAATCCCTCTTACCCATGTGCGCACTTACCCACGGCATCACTCTTACTCACGGCACCGCTTACAGAAAAATATGCACCAAAAGTTGATAGGAACCAATTCATATCAAAATGCAACAAAATATAACTTATTACAAATTTTTGGTTATTGGTTCCTAATCTAGAGTTTGCGGAAAAATTTTGGCATACACACACAGACAATTAGATGACCATTTTGTAAAAATAATCATTCCTGATCAGGCCGTCTCAAAATGTATAAATCCATCAAAAAACAGAAGTCGAAAATTTTTTGACAAATCCATATTTTCTTCTATTGACCCCACCAGTGTCCAAGCTCAAAACTGTTAGATAGGAAGAGCCAGGTTCGATTCCAGGTCGCGATCATCGACCTAACCATTCGAAGTTTTACATAGTTTTCTTTAAAACTTGTGAAATACGAGATAGGACATCTTAAAAAGACCCCCATTGAGTCTCTGGTGTAGATAATTGGCCTTAGCACCAACACTCAACATTCAACACTCTTCTATTGAATGGAAAAGAAAGTGAAAATTTGTGTTAAAAATTTGGAAGAGGTGACAGCTGTGCTTGTCTTTTTGTTTATCATGTTAGTGTATGAATAATTTACTAAATATAGCTACAGGGATATGGGGATATAAAAATTGTATTTTAAAAATTTCTATAAAATGGAATTTTTACAATTTTTCGTGACTTGACATCGGTATTTACTTCACTTTCTTTGTTTAAAGTTATTTATCAATCTATCTATTTATGTTATATCATATATGCTTTTATTTTATTTATTTATTTTTAATGAACAATTGAAAAAATAAAGGCCGTGTAATGATAACACTTGTAAATTAAAAATTAAAAATTATCAATTCGACTTGTACATTTAAAATTAAAAAGCCTTGAAAAATTGTGATTAAAAGTATAATTTTATTAAAATTATTCTGTACTCGAATTTATTTCTCTTTTATTATTATTCATCTTTTGACTTTATAATATGAAACTGCATTTGAAACCAAATGTCAAACATTTATTGCCAGAATAAATATCAAATCTTAAATAAACTAACAAATATTTTCTTGATTTGATTTTCTCTTGTTTATTGATCCTCGTTACAGAAGGGGGAAAAAATACTATCTTTGTATGACTTACGATGATTTTCTTTAGCAGGGCAGTTAAAGAATAAATAAAATTTCAGAAATACAAAAATCATTGTAATTCAAGAATGGATTTATTTCAAATTCAATAAAAACGTACAACAAAATTTCGTAAAAAAGCCATTTGTTCACATAAAATACACATTGTTCATTTTCAAAATCAAATGAAATAAATTTAATTCTGTTTTCCCTCGCTAATCAAATTTCCACTGTGATTTTTGTTTCAATCCAATTGGCATGTCAAACAGTGTGGTAACCTCTAAAAGTTAGTTTTTGATTTAAAATCGAAGTATTTTCTTTGCGTATGATAAGTTTTGAATTTCTCGTCCGTGATAATCGTAAATATAAGTGAAATATTTATAGAAAATTGTTATTATTATTTGTTATTTATTTTATATTATTTGGTTAAATAATGTTTTGTAAGTAATAGTCTTATTTGTAATTAAAAAATGAAAAACTTTACAAATAATGTGTAGGATATAATTAATATTCAATGAACTTTATGATTTTTAAAATTGGATTCAATGTAAAATTCCGTAATGTACTGGTTACTATTGAAATATTTCAAATGGTTAAAAAAAAAAAAAAAATTAAATAATAATAAATAAATAAATAAATAAATACTCAAATCATGTCGTAAAAATAAATAAATAAATAAATAAAAAGAATAATTGCAAAAAGGTGTACTGGTACACCTTGATTAACAGCATGCAAGTGCAATATTTTCGAAGCAATGTTAAAATAAATATGTAAGTTACACATATACGTGTTTTAAAATACAACTTAATGCCTTTTTATTCAATGGGGCATAGTGTATTTTAAAATACACAAATGGAATCAGCAGTTTAAAAGTTTATTTTCTGAAAATATCTTGGTGGAATATCGGTTAAACTTTTTAAAAAATATTTTAACTTCATATTTAACAATTGTTTTCAACTAAAAAACCATGATTAAATTACAGTAATTGAAAATATTATGATGATAGTAGTTGAATTTTAAAAATATTCGTTTAATAATATATGCTAATGTGCTTTAGCAATAAAAAACTTCCATTCACATTATATCATTGTTAAATATCAAACTGATATGCCAAAATTTCAAGTATAAAATACATTTTTTTTTCTAATTTACCCATAGAATCTGAGAAAAAAACTCTATATGAAATTTATCAAACAAAATAAGTGTATCACTTGAGTTATTGAAAGTAAAACTGATTCACCCTAATATTCCATAATTTTCATACGGTGTATCATGTTTGATGTGACTGTAGGCTTACAGATACTATCTACAACATTTCAAACAGACGCCATAAATTCCAGAATTTTTGTGTATAAATTGTTTGCAACTTTGTAAGCAAATACCATAATTTTCAATACCATGAGTGTTTAACAATTTATATTTTTTCATCTAAAGTGTTTATTCCTCATCCTTCAACTCTGTAGTTTTAGTAAATGTTACTGCTACACAAAATATTAATGTTTAAATTTTCTTATTACTTATTTCGTTGTGATAGTTAATTAAATTAACTATGAGTAAATGAATAATTAACTATGAGTAAATTAACTATGAGTAAAGTTTTTTTAAACAGTTTGAAGCTAAAAAAAATATTAACTTAAATATTAATCTGCACTGATGCGTAAAATACAGTAAAGTAGACGTACACAAAGGAATGAATTTGAATAGAACAGACATAAAATTCTAATTAAGTTTTAACTCATGACAACTGGAAAATAGCAAAGTAATGAAAGAAGCAAATCATAAAGAAAATTATAGTCAGAAAAGGTGCATCTTTGTAAAGAATAAAAGTAACGTTTTCTTTCATGACAATTGAAACTTTGCTTGTTTAATAAATAAACTTAATTAAAATTTAATTTTCGGTCTAAAGATGTATTCGTAGACTATTCAAACTAAAATTAAAGTCATTTATACTTATATTATTTAAATTATATATGTGTTTATGCTAATATTGTAATGTAGGACTTTTTCTTTTGAGTATAATATATATATATATATATATATATATATATATATATATGTGTAGAAAAATGCATGAAAAAATAAAAATAAAAAGCATGTTTTTATAATTTGAGTAAAAAGTTGCATACATACATATATATAATTCTAAAGTAAAAATTACATTAAAATCTACACGAATGGGACAAAAAGAAAGAGTGTAGGGGTAGGTGTAAAGACAATGTGACTGAACCTGGTTCCTGTGTCTGGATAAAGTGAGCTCTGCGGAGATATTTCTAAAGGGTCCTAGCCTATGTTTATGTGTGTTAAAAAAAAAAAAAAAAAAAAAAAAAAAAAACTCCGAAAGACTAGGTATACGAGCGTAACCTGGGTTCGACTTAGGCACTTCCTGAAAATGAAAGAAAACCATGCATGAATTATTTAATAACTTAAGCATTTAAATATTTAGGAAACTTATAAAAAAAATACAACTGTATTGATTAAAAATGCTACTTTTTATGCAATTTATATTACTAATTAGGTTATTTTTTATCATATTCTAATATTATACTAGTTATATTACATTTATTTGTTAAAATAAAAATGCAATAAAAATCACCCATTACCCAACGTAATGTTTGGAAGCTTATTATAATTTAAGATTTAGTTTAGAGTATAAATTAAAAATTTATCATTAACATAAATAAATTATGGTACATGTTTCTATAATTCAAATAAAAGAGGAAATTTATGTACAATGTATACCACCTGAAATGAAATTTATATAATATTTATACAAATGTGACAAAATAAATTGGAATATGCAGATATAATCTAACAGTCTATAATATCTTATTATTTAGAAAAACTTTTTAGCGTCACAGAATATTTATGTGTGACTATTGCAGGGACGAATGCAACATTATAATGTTAATATTTGTATTGCACCGAGAAATATTTTTATTCTGTAGGGAATTATTTGTATTCCGTAGGGAAGTTCATAAAGAAATTGAGAACCAAAATTCACGTGTAGGTAAGCTGAATATGTGTCCCCATTTTCTGGGGACAGCCTTCATTTTGAAAACATTTTTCTAAGTTTAAAAAAAAAAAAAAGTGTAGAAAGTAAATTATTCATCATTGATCTTTAATTTTTAGTCCTTATTTATTAAGAATGAAAAAAAAAAAAACATCCGTAATAGGATAATTGTAGCTATTTTTAACGTTTCTCTACTGTAAAGGTACTCTGATCTGGCCAGCCTACATGTTGGCTATGATTTGGCCTCGAATCCAAGAAACAGATATTGTCCACTGTATGTTCGTGTAATCAACTACCATCTACATCAAACATCATTCTTATAATTTAGTAGTGGTACTCATTAAATAAAGAAGTCTCTACACATTAGCAACTTTGAAATATTTGGAATTTTTTGTTTTCTTTGCTAACTGAAACTGAATAAATTAGTATGCATTTACGCCGTATTATATTCTGAATATTAGAATACAATATCTAAGATCTTTAATATCTTAAATTAATTTAATCCTATTTTGTGTAAATTTCTTTTTTCATACTTTAGTAAAACCTAGCATTCAACTGAAAAATATGCATTACATATTACTTCATTAAGATTATGTCATCAAAAAACGTTATAAATACTACAGAGGGCTTTCTACACTCATGTTTGTGAAAATTGCAACAACAAGAAGGAATGCGAATATGAGAATGATATTTATTGGGTACATACATTATAGTAGGGAGACAAATTGATTAAAAGGCATTACTCAAACAGCAATTGGATGACATGTACGGGTAGAGCAATTCATAAAGCTTCAACACAATGCCACAATTCATCGATCGTAGTTACTGGCGAGTAGTAGGGGCCAGTCGCATTTCAACGATTAAACAGTCATTTTCATTGGTGCAAGATCAGGAGAACGCGCTGCAGACAGAGCAATAGTCGAACATATTCTGCTTCAAGGAAGGTTTGGACAATACGGAGAACTTGCGGTCGTGAACATTGTTATGCTAAAATATTGCGCTTCGGAGGTCTTGAATATAGAGCAGAGAGGTGGGCCTTAACTCGTCAGAAATGAAATGGCGAGTATTCAGAGTGACGGGAATGAAAACACCAGTTGATCGAGACGTGTATCCAATGGTACGGCATACCACCACTCCAGGTGATGACCCAGTATACGGCTACTAAAATTTCGATTACCCTCAAAACTGCATCACTTATATGGGCGCCTTTAATGTGTGATCAACGACGAACCTAGACGAATGCCCGGCACTCTGAGTAGAGGCCATTAAATTTCTGGTGAGTTAAGGCCCGCCCCTTTACCATTTATTCTAGGCTTCCGTAGCACAACATTTAAGCAGGATAATTGTACGGCCGCAAATTGCCTGCATTGTCCGGACCTTCCTTAATAGAGAATGTGTTCAACCGTTGCTCCGGCCAGCGCGTTCTCCTGATCTCGCACCTATGAAAATGTCTGTTTAATCGTTGAAAAGCGAGTGGCCCGCCACCACTCACCAGTAATTACGATCTATGAACTGTGGCATCCTGTTGAAGCTTCATGAAGTGCTGTAACCGAATATGTCATTCAAGTGATGTTCGATTGAATGCTTAGACAGATAAGTGTAGTTATTACTCCCAAAGGTCGTTGCTTTATGTACTGTTTTCTCAGGATATATTACTCAAAACTTCCTGAAAATTTAATCAATTGCTCTTCCTACTAGAATGTATGTGCTCAATAAATATCATTCTCATAGTCGTATTCCTTCTTGGTGTTGCAATTTTCACAAACATGAGTGAATTATTTTCTTCTTCTTCTTTTTTTTTTTTTTTTATTTAAAAATAATTTATTTGTGGTTTAAAAAAATAATCTATGAAATTTTGTCAGATAAACATTCAAAAAGTACTCTAAAAAATTGTAACTGTTTAACATATGTAATAGTAAATAAATCAGTACGAGGGTTTGGTAGGTATTTGTTAAAAATCTTCGTACATCTCAGTACAACCAACTGAAGATTTTATTTTATCTGATTTTATTGCTCATTAAATCAAATACTTTAATAAAGCAACTTTTTAATACCCAACTCTAAATTTTCACTCTTAATTCTCTTACATTTATTTTAAACACTTCTCTGTTTACAAAACCATGCATTTTATAATATTTTATTTTACAAATCAATTTAAATATGCCTAAAATATCATCAGTGGTAATAGGGTTTAACGAATTAAAACCAAAAATTTAATCTTATTTATTGCGAATCTTAACATATTAATTAAAGTGTACGGTTAAACTGGATATCTCACTTAATTCCACTTTACAAAATAATATTGTAGCATTAATTTAATTTTATAGGAGATAAATACGTTTAAATTTTCACCAAAATTAACTTAGACTTCCAGTAAATACTATTATTGATAATATGCAGATATATGTTAACTCTAAAATAGATTTAAATGAATTATAGCTGAATTTGAAAACAGGAAGTATGACAGAATGACAGTGATTGAATAAGCAAACCGTTTTAATACGGTTTATTTTGTGTTTTATTAGCAAACTTAACATCTTATAATATTAGAAATATTTGAATATGGCATATATTATTCACTCATGTTTATCAAGTACTTTTATTATCTACTTCTGACAACTTTTTTTTTTTTTTTATATTTTTTATCAAAACAAATAACATAGATCGATGTATATATATTTGAAAATTAAAAGCACATTTACCAAACCTTATAGGTTAATAAAACATTAATTTTAAAGATTCTAATGAAACATTTTTTTTTTTTTTCGTTTTTTAAATACTTTCCTCTCATCTCTCCTATGATAGATATTGACATTAAAATTTATGGAAATTTGCATTGTATAAGATAAAGCATTCATCAGAAAAAATAAAAAATGACAATTAAGGTAAACGCACCAGTAGTGGGCACTTTAACCCCTTCCGGTACGATTTAATAATGAAAAAGTGTGCATGAAATAACCATTTAATTTTTATTTAAAAAAACTTGTTTCATTTTATAATTCTTACATATTCTTAATTAATATTCATTTTTACATATTGTTAAATGACATTAAAAAAGGGAAAATTAAGAAAAAATCAGAGCAAAACTTTAATAAGGTATATAGTTAATAGTCTTCAAGCGTGTGGTACTTTTCAAAACACTCTGGTAAGTGCAAAGGAATCCTGCATTGTTTACACTGCCAGGGAGTCTCACTTCTAATTTTATTCTTGTAACACACATGGCACCTCTTAGTAGGTTTTCTTTTATTCTGAGTTGAAGGAATGTATTCTGGAAAATGTCCCCATCTTTTAGCCTGCAACCTAGCCGGGGTGTCACTACATGAAGGACGTCCACGGGTTTTATAATCCGGTAGTGTAACTTTTTCTAGGATTTGTTCTGCTATGTCCAGTCGAAAGCTCCCAATTCCGATTTTGTTGGCATTATTGATTTTGTTATATAAAACATATGAATTGTAGAGTGCAATGTCAAACATGTAAAAAAATATTTTCTTATATCTTTTCATATATTCTTATGATTCTTCATAATCGCTCCAATCACCTTGACCTTCATAGTCTGCAAAACTCTTATCCATTATGGTATATACTATTACTATACAACACGTTTTTCCTTTACAGAAATATATATTGACCGATGCTCACACTAAATTTTTACAAGAATGAAATCTTACAGACTAACAACAATTCGGCCGTGACTTGTACCAAGAAATTCTAACGGTAAACAATATGTGTTAGGGATCTGTGATATTTCCACAAGTAAAAAAGGTGTTGCCAAATTCAGTACACTAGAAATTTTAAACTAAATTAATTATCATATTCAACAATAAGCATGACGAGTGTAGCTCGTCATTGTGCGATATGGCATGAAAAACCAATGACGAGCTAGACTCGTCATTTAACCGGAAGGGGTTAAGGACATTTTCCGGCTATTTTTTGTGTAATTTCCTAAATTTTAGAGTTTCAAAAAATAATTAATATTTAAGACCTTTACTAACTCTTTCTTAACACGACTGTATTATGAAAATTGCTAATTGTAGCATTTATATATGTAAAAAATCAAAAATCTGAAGAGCTTAAAATGAGCTAGTAGTGGACACACTAAAAACTCAGTAGTGGACCCCTTTGAATTTTTGATTTAAAATTCAATTCTAAAATTGCTAGATTACAGAGTTGTGTCCACTACTGGATCTGGCATTAAAAGTCACATGAGCCAGTAGTGGACAGGGCTGTCCACTATTTGTTATGATGACATTTTTTGGCACCAGTAGTGGATACCCATAAAAATACTATGTGTTAATACAAGATTTAAAAAATAGCACGATGAATTAATTCCGCATAATCATTTTAGTCATATGAAAGTAAAAGGTAGAAGAAATCAGTTAAAAATAAGCAGGAAGCGAGCAAATAAAATTTCATTTCTTTATTCAAAGTGATAAGAAGAAAACGGCAAAATCACAAAAAGTGCAAATTGTTTTAGTTAAATTAACATTATTTTAAAACTAATGGCCGGAATTATTTTTTGTTAACGGTTTTGTTAAAGGGTTTAGCAGCAAAGGACTATAACTCCCTTCCTGAGCATTGCTCGAATCTTCAGAATTTTTAGGTAGTTTATTTTTCGAGTTTAAAATTAAAAGTGTCCACTACTGGTATAAGGTCCACTACTGGTGCTTTTATCTTAAATTTAGAATTTCTTTACGCTTTCTCTCACAACATGTATTATATCTCTAAAAAATTAAATTAACATTTAAACTAATAATTTTTTATGGTAATTAATTTTAGTAAAATTCTTCTAGTGTTCGTATAAAATGAAGTATATAATCTACGGGTAGCTTCTATTTAATTTTAAAATATACACTAACCTTTTTATCTTACACTTTGATAAGTGCAGTCAAAGAATCTGTTCAAAACTTGAAATAAAGTTATAAAATATTCACACGTAAACTTTATTTTATACTAAAACTAATTGTAATTCTTCCCATCCAATACTCTGATCAATATCTTATAAATCCCCAGCCCTAAAAGTTTTGTTAAATCAAAGGAACTGCAAAGTTCACCTTGCATATATTATTTCATCACTCATCTTTATTATTTGCAATTCAAATGTGGGATTCGCAAAATTTTATTTTCCGCTTAGATTAAAAGTACCTATAAGTGATCAAAGTAATGAAATAATTTTAATTCTACAAATTTTTAAGAAGGTGTATTTTATTTTATTTTTATTTATATCCCCTAATTCTTTTTTAGCAACATAAAAGTTTAATAAAAAAGCAATATTAAAGTGAATAATTCTGAATTATTCTTTAATCAATCCCCAATATTTTTCAATTTTGCTCTTCAGCCTCTTAAATTGGACTTACTTTTTCATACGCTGAAGAAAATTTCAAACGCAACGCTTTATTGAAAAATTGTAAGAAAAAAAGTTTGCAAAGTATAAAAATTATTTATGGGTTGAGATGTAACTTAAAATAACAATTCGTAACGTTGTTGCTTCCCAAGTCTTCCATTGAAATGAGGGCGATAAGCAATTTAAATGATGGGTTAAAGGTTTTATAAATGTAAAATAACGTTTCGCAATAGATGATATGTAGATATTATTACTGAATTACTTGCAAAATGACGAGATGAATAAACAAAAAAAAAAAAAAAAAAAAAAACACGCAGAGCATTTCTCATGCAGCAATTTCAATTTAGAAATATAATACGAAATTTAAATAATGAAAAAAATGATAGAAATTTCTACCGGACTGACGAGAAGTTTTCACTGGGGTTGTAAATAACACTGTTCTGAAAAAAAAAAAAAAAAAAAAAAAAAAAAAAAAAAAAAAAATCGAGATCTGATATTATTCTTACTGATTCTTATGTAAAATGACCTCCTGAATCCGAATATGACTCAAATTTTGCCCAGTCACCCACCGTTTTCTAGATACACCACCCCTTCTCTCAATTTCTTTCCCTATTCGATAATTTTATGACCATGAATTTGATTTGAAGTATGAAAAATAATTAATTTAACACCTAAAAACAATAAAATATAAAGTTTAAAAAGTAGCATTAATAAAAGATAATATATATATATATATATATATAAGATATGTAATGCATAATTTCAGTGGCAAATCCCCCCCTGTTTTAGAATTTTCCAACTCTGTTGTCAATGAGAAGATATTTAACGGTTAAAGTAATCCCCCCCCCCCTAAAAATTAAATTTATAGCCATAAAATCACCGAAAAATGATAAAAATAGGGGACCATTCCCAAAAAACGGTAGATAGTGCAAAATGGGCGACATATTCGGATTCGGGAGGTCATTTTTCATAAGAATATGTTGAAATGGTGTCAGAGGCAATTTTCATGCCAAACAGTGTTATTCATCCTTTAATACAAAAATCTGTTGAAAAACGCAGAACAAATTGTTATTATAAAAATACTATTATTATTATTACTCTGATCTTTGGCTCATAATTGCATAAAGCAAGTCACACGTTATCTCGGATTTTGTTTTGATATTTTTTTCTTTATTTAAATTGATTTTGTTCGAATTTTTTTGTAAATGTAAATAAATGAAAATACTGCAAAGTTGAGAACTTGAATCCCACCAAACAATTACTGAGTTTAGATTTTATTTTCGAGTTAGCAATTGAACGTAAGCTTAAAATTCCAATTTGTTTGGAGATAGTGAAAAAAAGGAGCTAGAAGTTGTGAGGTTGAATTTGAATTTGAATCTGAATAGATTTCATTGCACTAAGGTTGCAAAATGGTCTACTGACGATAGTATGAATATCACTTTTAAGTGCAGTCTGTCTATGGTATTTTATTCTCCACGGAAAGAACTCATCTCCGCTTTAGTGTCCAGAAGACTTGCATGGGCAGAGCATTTTATTATACAGCGCAAGTTAATGAAGACCGGATAACGTTTCAAACTTACCGAATACCGATGCAGTCCACTTGGTAGAGCGTCGATCACGCAATCGGAATTTGCTATTTTGATGCTCGAACCAAGTAAAGGCCATCTATCACGTGAATGTCGACCGATGCCCAGAAAATCCACCGTGACTGTAGAGTCCTCGGCTTTTCATGAAATCAGTATCCCTGGGTGTTAGCGAAACGTGAAAGCTATAGCGTCTGCGTAAGATAAAAATTTTGATGGTATGTCTCCAGACCATTCATTCCTAGTGGTGAATACCAGATGGACGCCATTTGCTCATTGCAAAGTTTCAATACCACAAAACTCATTTAACCTCGGTCCACTTTATTTAAAAACATAAACAAAAACATGGACACACCAATAAGAAAGGTCATAATCTTCTTTTACTGAGGTGTTCAGCAGATAACACGTTAAATATATTTTTATTTTATTTAAGGACGTTAATTTAATTATTGCTTTCTATTTTCCATAGGTTTAAGACGTAAATATAGATTACAGTTAACGTGTGTGTATAAACATATATACATGTCTGTTTTACACAATAAAGATAATTTTTTAATTTAGCAATACTTTAAGGGTAGATAATAATATAAGTCATTTTGACTCTGGAATGGCTTTTATAAGTTAAAGAGTGTTTGAGACTATCTAATTATGAATTAAATAGTAAATTAGATTATTCACACAGAAGTACGTAATTATATATGAAATGATAAAGAGAGGTAAGATTTTAAATTATTATTTTATTATTTTAAATTAATAATGAGTAATTACTTAAAGAAAATCCCATTAAAAATTCTTAACTTGAAATTAATTCTAAAGTAAGTTTTATTACAATGCACGATCATAACGCTAAAGGCAGAAAAGTGAACGAATTTTAGGATAATAAAGTGCTGAACAAACGCAACTTGCAGTTTCTTGTGGTTAGATGATGCATATTAATTAATCCCGGTGATCTGGACCTCAGCTAAGCTGTCAATCATTAAGTTAATAGCCAATGATTAGACGAAAGAGGGGTAAGGTTTCGCACCAAAAATGCCGATATTTAAGAGAAATCGCGCAGGGATGAGGCCTCTCTTCGTGTATACTCTTGCCTGGTAAAATCACGTCAAAATAACGGCTCCAGGAGGTAACGCGATGTAATCACCGCTGCCGCCGTTCTCGTTGGCTCCGGTGAACTCGGTTCCACCTGCTTAGACTTAAATCATGGACTATAACCTGTAAGATGTGCAAGATGGGCCAATAAATGATTGTCTATAATCCTTCGACTCGTTAATGAGTGAAAGCTTCTCTTCATTATAGATATTGTGTGACACGGAGTAAAAAGAATACGTCACATATATATATATATAACTGCAGCAAACGTAACGAACAAAAACAGTAATTACACGATGGACAAGATTTCGAGAAAGATTTAGTTAATAATAACCCTGTTAAAAACAACGTAGTTTCTTTAATAATTCTAAATATTACATATAACGTTGAATATGCTTCAGAAGAGTCACATCATTACCAATACATGCAATATTTAATATCAAAATTCCATCTACCAGAAGCAATATGATTGAATTACTATTTCAAAGTAAAAGTTAAAAAAAAAAAAAAAAACTATATCATCTCTTCGTGAACCTAAAATCTGCGTTACATTTATTGAAGGATTGTAAATTTATATTGCAGTAAACATGAGATTAAAATTAATTTAAAACAGTTTTGTTTTACTGTTTGAAAAACACTTTACTTTAAAATATTTTACACATTATACTAAAACGTTTTTGTTTAACGTTGTACATTTGTTTAATGTTTTATTTTTTAGGATTTTTTAACAATTCTAAACATACATGATTACAAATATGGCGATATAACATAGATTATACTTCAAGTTTAGCACCACAACAATACAATTGCATTCAATACTTAATACACTATCAACCAATAAGTATTTGGACGCTTTTGAGTTTAGACGTTTTGTCAAATATCTGAAAAGGTTCTTTAGAAATCATTTTGAAACTTTGGTCGTGTAAAGAACTTGTTAAACTTCATATATTTCTGAAAAGGTTGGGTCCTGAAGAAGGAAAGTGAACCAGTAAAAAATTAAACAAAAATGAAAATGTTTTGAATCATCCTGTAAAAAGTAATGGTTTAAATGTGTTTAGATGTGATTATGAAGATTATTCTCCTTATCTATAGAAATTTTTATGAAACTACCATATGTATTCATAGAGATATAACTTTTTTTTATGTGAAAAAAAATTTCCACTTTTTGAATTTTAAAACGTAGTCGTAGGGTATTAGACCAGATGCAAAGCGATTTTTAGAAAATTTATAAGAAATCCTTATTGAAAATTTTGTTTTCAGGTATAAAGATATCAATATATATATATATATATATATATATATATATATAAGAAATTCTAATGATGACGTTTTTCTGCTTAAAAATTCTCGTAATATCAGAATTGTTTACAAATAAAAATTAAAAAAAAAGTTAATATGCAATTATAATAAATATAGTAAAAACATTAATCTCATTGAAGATGATGTCTGTTTCAGCAATCAAGGTTTTTATAAAGAATTTAAAGATTCTTATCATGGACATATCATCACAGGTAATTTAGATATCATTGAAAATACTAAGTTAAGAAATCTTATGAATTTAGGAGCTACTTTTAGGTTAAATTTAATTATACCAATAGAAAGATTATAGATTTTATTAAAAAATATTTAGATATTTTTATTTTAAAACTCTCATACAAGTATACACTGCCCGACATAGAAAATGCAACAGCATGAAGATTCAGTCGTATAAATATGCAAATTTCAGAGAATGCGCAGCTTAACAATATTTGCAGATGACCTGACGTGCAAGTTGATCACGTGATTATAGCACAGATAAAAGGGAAGGAAACGGTGGGTGAACCAACAGTCGCTTCTCTCTGTCGCCTGCGGAATCCTAAAGTTTGAGAAGTTCCTTTCTCTAGAAGGTAAACGTGGAATAAAAAATACCGGGGAGACGATACCAAAGGCAGTTCCGGCAATCGGACGATTTTACAAGGTGTCAAATTGTAGGCTTGTTGGCTGGTTGGTCTTACGGTCATATTGCTGTTGAAACGCACGTTGATATTTCCACTGAGCACAGAATTTGGACCAGATGGGTCGAAGAAGAAATTGTGAATCCCCACGAAAGACCAGGTCATACTAGGCGTACAACAGAACGCACAGATCAACGCATTCGAAGGGAGGCGGTGACGGCCCCTCAATCATCTGCTCTCGAAATTTTGTGAAATGTGCAGGGAGCTTTGGATAATTCAATATTTGGAAGAACGGTTTCACGACGATTGGCTGAAAGCGGCTTGCGCACACGTCGGCCTATCAGAACACTGCCATTGACGCCAAATCACCTACGTGAAAGATTGAGATGGTATCGGGACCGAGCCACTTGGACGACTGAATGGCACAGTATGGTGTTCAGCAACAAGTCTCGGTTCTGCTTGTCTGATGACAGTCGCCGGGTAAGTGTCTGGAGACGTTGGAGAGACATAGCTAATCCGAGCACTATTTCTGGACACCATGCTGCTCGTCAGCGTGGCAATATGGTTTGGGGCGCCATCAATCACGACAGCAGGTAACCCCTAGTACGCATCAGAGGCACACTGACGACCCCACGATATGTTGATGAGGTGCTGCAGCCGGTGGTGATACTATACATCCAGAGGCTTCAAAATAGTATTTTCCAGTAGGAAAACGTGCGACAACACACGGCAATCATTAACAGACAAGCCTTGCAACATGTTCAGTTGCTTCCTTGGCCTACAATGTCACCAGATCTCTCATCCATCGAGCATGTGTGGGTTATGATTAGCCGTCTTTTGTCTGCTTTGCCCCAACCTCACTCGGAGGACGAACTGTGGACGATCTTTGGGAGCATATGGGCTACCATTACACAGGACACTATCAACACAATAATTATGAATCAGTGCCTCGTAAAATTGCTGCTGCACCATCGCGAGAGGCGGTCCTACGTCAAACTGATTACCTTTTATTTCATCGCTGCATTAAAGTGATCTCCTTGTCAATAAAATAACTTATCAAGATATGCATTCTCTGTCTCCGTACCAATTTTTATCATATTCTTCCCACTCTTTCATGATGTTGCATTTTCTATGTCAGGCAGTGTAGTTGGCTAGAAGATTTTAGAATCGGGTAAAGGAAAATTTTGGAATATTTTTTAAAAATACATAACATTTTATAAAAGTTACTTTAGAAATAAAATTTATGATAATTATAACAAATATCCAAAGGAAAATATTGAAAATTTAAAGAAAAAAATTATTATTGCCACAGTTGAAAAAGCCGGAAATAATTTTGCCATTTTTGCCATATCATTTATAAAGTTTTTTATAAATTATTAATTATAAAGGAATGTTCTAGTAATAGTTCCTACAAAAGCTAAACGATTCCCTCTCTATCATAAGAAAAGCAATTTTGGCCTTTGATAAAAAACTTAGTATAAGAAGAAACAGTTTCAATTTTCCATACCTTTTTGTGAATTTTAAATTTCATAAAAATTCCATTAAATTTCGTTTTGTTACTTGAGGAACTTTTAGTTATAATTGCAAAGCAGGTAAAACCTTTTTTATTTACTTAATAATATCTTGAATCCTTTAGAATCTGGTGATAACTGCCATATCATTAAAAATAACTACAAGGTCTTGAAATATTTTAAAGAAAACTCAGAAGATATCTTAACAATTAATACTCATTATTTTGAAAATCTTTTTGGTAGTCATCATTATCATCATCAATTTCAGCCTTAATCAATCCACTGAAGGATAAAGGCTTCTCCTAGGTGATTCCAAAATGCCCTGTTTTCTGCAATTCTTCTCCATTTTGCTCTTCCAAGCTTCACAATTTCATCTCTCCAACGATACAGCAGTTGTCTCTTCTTCGGTCTTCTTCGGCTTACCTCTTGGTATCCAAAATAAGACTTTGGTGGTCCATCCATCATCATTTCTTCTCGCAAGATAGCAATCCCAGCTCCATTTTAACTTCTTGAGTCTAGAAATACCATCAATAACTTTGGTTTACTTCCTAATCCAAGTGTTTTGCTTTCTGTCTCCTTCGGGTGAATCCTAACATGCATCTCTCCATGCTTCTCTGGGTTATTTGAAGTTTTTTTACAGCTTTACATGTTAATGTCTAAGTTTCTGAAGCATATGTTAAAACAGGCAAATTATTGCACTATTAAAAACTTTTCAAACAAATTGGGAGTTCGCTTTTGGATATAGCGCTATTTTTCCATGCAAGTTTAATTTGGTTGTAAATTTCTTCCCTGATTCTCCTATTCATCGTAAGGACTTGTCCTATATAAGTATAACTGAATACCATTTCTAATTCATCCATATCAACAGTGATCTTCAGTGAAGAAACAAAGGAATTTGCCATAACATTTGTTTTGTTGAAGTTCATTTTCAATCCAACGAGCTTGCTTTCTTTCTTTAATTCCTGAAGCATTTCTTGTAAATCTTCAAATGAAGTGGCATGCAGTACAATATCACCCGCAAATTTCAAATGATTTATAAACTCTCCATCAAATCTTATGCCTTTCCGTTCTCAATTTAATTTTTTTAAAACTTCTTGAAGTACTGCATTGAAGAGTTTGGGTGAAGTTGTGTCACCTTGTCTTACACCATTTCTAATTTTGAATGTATTACCCGTTGTACTAGTTTTGTGGAGTTTTAATTTTGCTGTTACTTCTTTATAAGTGTTTCCAATAAGGTGAATATATCCTGAATTAATATTAGTATTCCCTAATGCTTCCATAACTGCTAGTGATGATACGGAGTCAAAAGCTTTTTCGTAGTCCACGAAAGCCACACACAGAGGGAGTTAGTATTCATTACTTCTTTCAATAATTTCTTTAATTGTATGATAATGGTCGATTGTACTAAAACCACTTCCAAATCCTGCTTATTCTTTAGTTTACGTTGCATCTAAAGGTGCCTTTATAGTGGCTGTTCCATTCCGCTGTCCGCAAACACTGAGCTAGAATATATAACTCTCTATTGGATAAGAAATTGAATAGAATTGAATTGAATATGAAGTTATCACTCCTTATATTCTAGCTCTGTTCTTGCGTACAGCGGAACGGAGCGTCCACTATAAAGCCTGCTTAATTGTTTTTGTAAACAGTTTGTAAAATTTTTCATCAGAATTTTATTCAAAATTGAGAGCAGGCTGATAAGACGATAGTTTCTAATATCTTCTTTTTCTCCTTTTTTAAAAAGTAAGATTATGATGGCATTTTTCTAGCCCTTTGGAACATCACATAACGTTATACAGTTGTTGAATAATTCAGTATGAACTTTAGTGGCTTCATTCCCTGCTTCTTTTAAGATATCCACAAAGATTTTGTCTTCTTCTGAAGCTTTTCTATTTTCCATTACTTTATTGCCATAGCTACTTCTTCCTTCACTATTGCTGGTATAGCGTTGTTTGTATTTAATGAGGTAGATGAATGACTAAGTTTTTACGGTGAACTGTACAATTCTGAATAAAATTTGCTGCTTCTTTTAGAATTTGCTCTGGTTCTGAGTGATATTTCCACTTTTTGTCTTCAAAGCTAGAAGAATTCCCGATGGGCACTAGCTATTCGAGTGTTTTTGCAAACAGTTTTTTTTATACGTTTGAGAGAAAATTTAAAAACATTATATTTTACAGAGACATAAATGACGTAATAGTATTTAACTGTGAAAATTTTGTGAAATATGCAAGTGGAAAAACTGAACTGATACTGGTGACAAAATTTCATTTTTTGATTTAAAAATTAGAAAAACTGATGAAAACTGGTTGATTGGTATTTATGATAAAAGACAGAATTTTTGCTTTAGGCTTTGTAATTGCTTTTTCTGCGTTAGTCATATAGTTTAAAAAAATATTATGTTTACACAAAGTAACAGAATTAAAATGATTTGCAATAACAATATAGACCTGAATATAGCTCTTAAAAACCTTAAAAACAGTTTAACCGTTAGTCAGTTTATCCTGCTTTCAGTTAACAGTTTATCCTGCTTTCTGACTAAGTAAACATTTCAATCTATCTGGTTTTTACTCTTATACAAGGTTTTTCTTTCTCTCGGGTGATATTTAAGAACTGGTAAATTGGCCGTACCAGCCGAAGAGAATTCTCTCTTTTATGGTGTTTTTTTTTTTCCTTTTTTCATTCTGTTTGTACTATAAATTTGTATTTATATATTTATATATTTTATACTGATGTATTATTATTATTTACTAATGTATCTTATTTATAAATTTGATTCTTTATATTAGTTTTTGTATTAATTCATTTTTAATCTTGAATTCGAGGGCTTTATCTATTTTTGATTTATTCCTTGAGAAGTTGGGGGCTGGGAACGTATTTTTTGGCTTTAAGCACACGTTCCCTCAGAAACTTCTCATTTTTCATTGCATACATGGGAGGGAGGGGGGAGGGGGATGCTCCCCTGAAGAAGGCCGCAGTGTGTTTTGGGATTGCGTTTCATTAATTGTCAGTTAATTACTTTATATATATATGTATGTAAAATGCAAGTACATAACTGCCAACTCCTTCGTGTTTCAAGGGACACTTCATAGTACAATTTTTTTTTTTATAATTATTTTCCTTTTTTTTTGTTCCTAGAGATTATGTATGATAGATTTCTTTTTAAAAATAGGGGTGATAAATCTGATTTAAAAATTCGAAATGTTGGCAGCTATGCACAGACATGTCAATTTATTACGAAGTGTCCGTAACCTTCATACCACAATTATTTAAAAGCATTCTTTTCTAATAATCATATGTGATTATTTAAGACAAAATTTACGATTTCTGAATAGTGGAATAAAACATATTTTTCGTTAGTAGTAACTTGAGATTTTTGTATGCATATACAATGTAAAGTTACACTTTCTATATCTTCACGGTAAATTTACATTAGAAATATTAGCAAATTGTATCAACTATATTTTTTCCCTTTAACACATACCAATCACTCTGAAGGGAGAATATTTCCAGCTATTAACAATAAATAAAAAGCATTCTTTGCGGGGAAAAAAAAATGACCGGTAAAGCATTTTCAACGAAGCGTCTTCCATAAAAAATACGAAATCAATATATTATCCCTATATACTTAAATTATCGATATTCTTCTTTACTATTTTATTTTTTATGCTTTTCTTGCTCATCTTTTATCATTTACTCGCCGTTGAAGATGAAAAAAAATAAATAAATAAAATAATAAATAAAAAATAAAAAAAAAGATACTTTAATGTCAAAAATTTTGATACTCCTTTAAAAAAATATTTTTTTCCAAACACACATTTTTAATTAATCCTAGAAAAAAAAAAAAAAGTGTGAGATGGAAAACGTTACCGATATGCTTTAGCTTTTACGTTTATTCAAATACTATACATTGACATATATTTTAAAATGTAAAATATTTTGTTGCCTGTTTCTTTTAATTAGATTTTATAAATAAAAAAAAGATAATACAGTTCATCAAAGTTTATAAGAAGTATGCTTTTTGTTTATCAAAATATAAGTTACATTTATATACCTTCCTGTATAATTTTTTTAAATACATGCAATTATTTTGAATAAGATTTTTATTTTTTATTTTTATTTTATAATAACATTTAAAATATTCCGGATAAATTTTAGAGACTTTTTTTTCTTTTAATTCTTCACTTATGTAATTATCTAAATCCTAACAACATTACCAGAATAATTTCGGCTCAAATGTATGTGAGAAAATTACCAATCAATTATCACACAAGAGTCAATTAAATATAACGAAAAAAGATATTAATAGATATTAAAATATCTTCCTCTTATTTAAGATTTTTCGAACATTATTTTGAGTTTTTTTAATATAGTTGTTATTTTTAAAATAATTATTTTGCGACCTGCTTGAAAATTTCAGTGTTATTTTTAAACCTTACCATTTTAAAATTTTGGTCAAAATCATTAAGAGAATATATACCTTACCATAAGTCCCAAATATATAAAATTCTAAAAACAGTTCTTTTAACGATGACCTTAAACATATCTACCAAATTTAAACTCAATAGAAAATGCAGTATTTTTACGTTATCGTGTCTACTCACATACATATCCACATTAATCCTACAATCATTAAACTCTACATATTTCACATGATATATATATATATATATATATATATATATATATATATATATATATATAATTTAAGTTTAACTGAATGCAGCATTTAAACGTTGTTGCATTCATTCATTCAATTACATATACACATGCATCCTGTATTCATTGAACTTCATGTATTTCTTGTTATAGTGATCTAAAATTATGCATACTAAATTTTAGTTAAATGGAATGCAGCGTTTAGATGATATCCTACTCACTCACTCACATACATATACACATTAGTCTTATACTCATTAATCTTTCATGTGATGGTGACCTATAATATACGTAACATATTCGACTGCAATCGAATTTAGTGTTTAAACGTTATCGGGTTCACTTACATACATACAGACACATATAAATACAAAATCACTGTAGCACCGTAAAAAAAAAAAAAAAAAAAAAAAAAAAAATGATTTCAGAAGATTCCCTAAACTTATTAAAAGAACTTCAATTAATTTCGGACTATAAATCGCTATTTATAAGAATTCTATTTTATATCCGTGTAAAGGAAAAAAAAAAAAAAAAAAAAAAAAAACTAAGTTCCACATCATTAAAATCTAAATAGATTTGTGTCACCTCTAGCATACCTATCGAATTTCAGCTGAATCAAATGAAGTGTTTAGACACTATTGTATTCACTCATACACATAGAAGCATACCTTCATCACTATAAATTATGAAAAATGACAGAAACACTAAATTCACAGAAACACTAAAATGTCAAATTTAAACTTTTGCATGATAGCAATATTTCTGTTACATAATATATGATTGGAATTTAATTTTATGTTTTCTTCCATCATCCGTAATTTTTTAAAGTTAACGAATTGTGCTTTTATTTAATCCTCCACATTACTTTTGTTAAAAGCCAGCGCATCCTTTAAGCATTTAGTTATTACGAAATTTGGCGATAAATATCGCTTTGTGAATTTTAATCCAATTTTTTAGCAATTATTTTTCTTATTAATAAACATGTTTCTTTCAAATATTTCAAAAAAATTAAGAAAAAAATTGTTTCTAATTAATTTATTTCTATTCATTTTTGGAATAAATAAATAAATAAATGAAATAAAATAAAATAAAAAACAATATTTATTACTATTTAATGCCTCATTAAATGTCAAAATTGGAATTCATTGGAATTCTTTGGAAACGAGTGCAATCTCTTGATAATTTTACGAAATTTTTGCGTTAAATATTACAAAATTCGAAATAACTACCCTGTATATTGACCAAAAGAATTTTTGATTGCAAAAGACACTAGTTAATCTAGTGTCTCTAATTAATTTATTAGTCTCTAGTAATTTAGTCTAGTTAATTTATTAGTCTCTAATTAATTTATTTTTATTCATTTTTCGATTTTTGTGTTAAATATTTGTGTTAAATATTACAAAATTTGAAAAAAACTACCCTGTATATTGACCAAAAAAATTTTTGATTGCAAAAGACACTAGTTAATCTAGTGGCTCTAATTAATTTATTAGTCTCTAGTAATGTAGTCTAGTTAATTTATTTTTCTCTAATTAATTTATTAGTCTCTAGTATTTATTAGTCTCTAGTTAGTAGTGTCTGTAATTAATTTATTTCTATTCATTTTTCGAATAAATAAATAAATGAAATAAAATAAAATAAAAAACAATATTTATTACTATTTAATGCCTCATTAAATGTCAAAATTGGAATTCATTGGAATTATTTGGAAACGAGTGCCATCTCTCGATAATTTCACGAAATTTTTGTGTTAAATATTACAAAATTTGAAAAAACTACCCTGTATATTGACCAAAAAAATTTTTGATTGCAAAAGACACTATAGTACATGTCAGAAGGAATTCCCATGCAAACTTTCAGTTCAATAGCTGCATAACCCTAGGCTTTAGACTTGTCAGACTTAACAAGGAGAAGAAGAAGAAGAAGAAAGTAACCGGCAAATTTCAGATTTTCAAAGTTTTATTACTCAGGCCGCTTAATTCGGATCGACTTGCAAATTTGTATGTTCTGTCTTAAGGTGTGCTCAAGGACTGTGCAAAAATATATAGGTCTTGGAGGCCAAGAAGCTGAGATACAGGTAGTCGAAAAGTCCAAGATGCTATGTCGACATAATATACACTAGTAGGGTTTCGTCATTTGCTTTCCTACATTGTAAATTTAATTTTTTTATTTCAAATGTTTGTCTTAGTTTGGCGGGGGGGGGGGACGCTACCGCGTTCCTAGATTACAGAATCTACTTTGAAATTACTACTTTTTATATATTCACACGTTAAATTTAGGATAGAAATATGCAAATATAATTTTTAATCGGCAGCCATTTTACCACCAATAGATTTTCCTACAAAAATATATCAGTCAATCTAGAGTGTGTGTGTGTGTGTGGAGGAGGGGGGGGGGTGCAGCAATAAGTAAGAGACAGTCTTTCCGAATATATATTTCCTATACATATTCTAAGTTACTGACCGGTAAAGCATTTTTAAAGAAGCGTCTGCGTAAAAGAAATATGAAATCAATAAATTATCCCCACTTACTTAAATTATCGATAGTCTCTTTTCATATTTTATTTATTTTTTGTTCTTACTCATCTTGTATCGTTTACTCATTGGGAAAAAAAAAAAAAAAAAAAAAAAACTGTTTTATTTATTGTCAAAATTTTTGATACTGCTAAGAAAAAAAAAAAAAAAAAAAAAAAAACTATTTTTTTTTCTTTCTAACAACTCATTTTTAATTAATCCTTGAAAAGAAGAGTAAGATGGGAAACGTTATCGATGTGATGTTTTAGATTTAACATTTATTCAAAAATATACATTGATATACTTATAATATGTTTCTTTCTCCCCCCCACCCACCCTTTTTTTTTTTTTTTTTTTTTTTTTTTTTTTTAGGATAAAAAAATATTTTGTTTCATCTTTCTTGTAATAAGTTTTTATTAAAAAGAGGATAAGTTAATAAACGTTTTTAAGGGGTATGTTTTTGTTTACTAAAAGGAACGCTATTTTGATTGACCTTCTTTTATAATTTCTTAGATGCATATATATATATTATGTAGGTTTTTTCTTTTCTTTTCTTTTTAATTTAATAAAGATGTTTAATCGCCAGAATTATTATTGAGACTGTTTTTATAAATTATTTATAAATTATGTTAATTATGCAAATTATGACAGTATTACCATAACTGCAACATTTTTTATTTTTAAATGAATTTATCCCCACTCTTCTTAAAACAGAATTTTTTATATGTATTTTCGTTTATTAAATAAATTGAGAACCATTATAAAACTTCCAGTATGTGATATAGCCTAGTGAGAACAGGAATTCTCTTTTTGAACATTTACTCTTTTTAATTAATATAATAACACATATGAAGATGAGTATATACACTGAAATTAAATATACATATGAGCACACATATACTCATGTAATAATAAAAATAAAACAACAGAATAACCCCACTCAGGTGCGCCGATCGCACCCTACGATACAGGCCGAAGGCCAAACTTTTTCTCTCCCCAAGAAAACTTTCTCCCGCTCACAGCGGCCACGAAGTTTGGTTGGTTGCATCAAATAAACTGAGGAGTGGTTGGTTGCATGACACAGTATACAGTCTGTCTTGAAAACTGTGGATTTGGCCCCTATGCATAAAGATAATAAATTTGGTTCGAAATGCACAATATCAGTCAAAATATGTGAGAAAATTATTACTGAGTTATTATTTTAGTATAACCTGCAAGTGTGCTAAATCAATTTCGGAACGCCGGAAATTTTAATTAATAGACAAAGTTAAAATTAAATGACGCTTTGTCTTGTAAAAATATACCTTTGTCTGTAAATAAAAAATTCTAGTGTTAAACCGATTTAGCTGAATAAATAATAATAGCAAAAGAAAATTAAATAAATAAATAATAAATAGAATAAAATAAAAACACGCAGTCTAAGTCCGCACAGTTACTGTTATTGGAAACTTTAGTTCCTTCATATGCTTTAATTAAGGGGACTTGGCACCTTCCACGTTGCAACTGAAGTAGGTGTCATATATATAACAGCTCATATTTCATTTAAAATTTATAAATTGAACTATATTAGATTTGTTCCATGCAACGTATGTTCTGGCAACAACTCTTATGGTTTTTGCTATATTTTTTACAGATTTCAATTGTTTAAATTGCATTTTCTCACTATATATTTTTTATGAATTCGTGATCTTTAAAATGCTTAAAATTTTACAGATATTTAAGAAAAAAACTTAATATTTTTTGGATGTTTAATAAAACCTATTTAAAGGAATTGGGGATGGATTTTGCGATATCTTTAAAAGAAAAAAATATACAAAATAAAAATATAACAAAATTGTGTTACTTCTTTTAATAAAAATTGTACTTAGGCATGCACTTTTTATTTATTTTTTTCTCAAAAATTAATTAATGAATTTAGAAGCTCATCTATAATTCTTTTAAGTAGGTTCTATTAAACATTCCAATATATATATATATATATATATATATATATATATATATATATATATACATATATATATTTATTTATATTAAGTTTGTATTAATAATGTAGAAATTTTAGCATTTTAAAGTTCATGGAATTATGAAAAAATGCAAACTAAGAAAAAATAATTTAAAGATTTGAAATCTGAAAAACCTATATCAAAAATAAAAGAGCTCTTGATATGTGATATACCTCTTTTGTTTCAGTCGGGTTTGATAATGTATGATTAGTTTATATAATATTTTATTTTTGGAGTGGAAAAATAAGACACCATGTCAAAGCATATACATAAATTATATCCTTTAGGTAACAACGAAGTCTTTAACTAAAGTCGGTAACAAAAGTGTCCGAACACTAGCAAAAATTCCTATATAAAAAAAGTACGCTTAATAGAGTTTTGTTAAATAAATCCTTGTGGAATACTGTTCTTAGACTGACTAAGAACAGGATTCGACAAGGATTTATTTCACAAAACAGTATTAAGTGTACTTTTTTTATATAGGAATTTTTGCTAGTGTTCGGACACTTTTGTTACCGACTGTACCTGTCTGAAAATGACAAGACGAATAAATACTAAAACTTTACAACCTAAAGAGTTTTAATTTTGACTCACATTTCAACACTTTCTTGTAAAGCGATAAATAACAATTTTTAATTCTGTGTACGATTATTTCAAAACTCAGAACTGTAATTTTCAATTAGTAAAACTCTTCGTAGAAAAAGTTTTAATTTAATTACAGCTATCACACATTTAATACTTCTCATGCAATGACATGTTTTAATTCATAAAACTGCAACACTGTAATACGATTTCATTAATCCTACCATTTAGCAGAAAATAAAATGAACAACCTATTTAACAGATCGTTTTGATAAGGTATGGATAAAGAGAATCTTCCTGGTAGCAATTCACAGCATTATTCTTCCAATCTATGTACAGTTTCATTTATTGACGCCTAGCTTAAAATAAAGTTATCCTGATAAGTTATCAGATTAGTTGGGCTTAAAGAGAAATCGTGTAACAAACTAAAGTCTAGTTAACTTCTCATTTAACATGAGAATTCTTTGTTGAGATTTCTTTAATTAAATGTTTCTATTTCAGAATTATGCTCGACGCCAGGACTTTATCTCATTAGATTATTTCAAAGACTCAAATGAGTACATTTGCCAGAATATATTACATTGTACGAAACATTTTGCGGCAGGGAATTTACTGCTGTAATGTGAACTATGCGCGTGGGAATTAACTTTAAGTTGTAAATTAAGTTTTACCTTTCAGTTAAATAGTTTTATTTAAACATGCTTTCAACGATAAAAATGTCTTAAAATGTTAACATATACATGGATAAATAAAATTAAAATTTGCATTTTGCTATGTAAAATGATTTTTAGGGATTTATAGTTTTAAAAAGGTAATATAAATGTTAGAAATATTATGTTAAAAAGAAATAATACAAACGAATTAAAACTTATTATTTAATAAATTGTAAAAACTAAGAGAATGATTATAAATAATATTTAACAATTAGTTTGTTATTGCAATTACGATAATTTCTTCAGTATTATTCTGAAAACAGCGCCATTTACCATAAAACGTGAGCAAATATTTAATCATAGCTTCTCACAATAAAAATTTTACATGTGGAATTTGGTTCACTTTTACCCAACAAATGTCTATGATGTAGTCATATAGAAAACCGCGCAAGGTAAGCAATAAAAGCTCCACCTGTCCTCCAGTAAGCGCCCAAATTTTATTAGGTTTTTTTTTCCTAATGGCTATATCACATATCAAGTTTGGTGCATGTATATGCTGTAAAATCTCAGATATAGCCTTCCCATACGCAGTGGAAAATCCAGCACAGAAGCGGCACTTGTCGCCCGATATGCACCCAAATTGAGACAGCTTGAATTTTCTCACCGCATTTTGTAAAACAAAGGAGAATAGAAACTTAAGATATACCCTTATCTTAAATGGCAGAAATTGCAGTATGTCAGTGCTACATGTTGGGCGATTTGTACTAAAAATCGATAAGCATTGGTGAAGCGCAACTAAATATAAATTTGTATGAAGTTATATGCAATAGTTCTTGAACTGGGACTACTAGAAAATTTCCGTCAAACGCAGAAAGGGGAACATTTTCTAAAAATGTTCAAGTCGTGTTCAGAGAATCCATCGAAAACTGGACGTTGAAAATTCTTATGAATCCAACACTTTCTTTTATGAATGTATAAGAAAGTAATAAATTATGTACTACTTAGAATGTCATAAAATATTCACTAGATATTTCCAGCTGTAAAACTATATAATGTATATGGGGGATTTTCTAGTGAATATTTTAAATTTTGTCAATAACTAGATTATATTCCTCAACATATTAATCGAATATTATTGCTGAATGATTATTAATAAATATATATATATATATATATATATGTTTTTTTTTTTGGGGGGGGGGGGGATTTTATAGTTAGCCATTTTTTAATTTTACTTCAGTCATTTTTTATTTAAAAAAGTTGTTCAAAATTTCCTAATCAGCCATTTTTACTTTCTGTTAACCCATGTATGGTAAATAAAGTATTGTCTTTGGGTAAGTTTTCAGAATCGAGTTTTTGTTATATTTAGCATTTTGAGGATTCTCTAATAGGGAAAAAGAGATTTTTAGTAGTTGGTGTGTGTGTTTGTCTCAGGGTGTGTGTGTCTGTGGGCCGTATATCTAAAGAACAAAAAGTAGCAGGGAGTCCAAACGCAGTAATCTAAATCTGTATTAAATAGGAACGCTACACAAAAGCTTTCGTTGTTATTAAGCAAATGGTTCATGTACAGGGACATCCGAGAGAATCCAGATACATTACGTCTGTAGTCGAAATTTCTGATAGGTACATTTTATCATGCAAAAGCTGCACTAAACAAAATGAAATAAACATACGTTTTGTTATATGCAAAAATGTATGTTTCCTGTAGAATATGGTATGAAAATAATTCATTATTCTTTAAAGGACTACACAAAAGACATTAAATATATTTGTGCTGTACATGGAAATAGATAGAAGTGCATTTCAGGTGGTGTTATGCGTTTTTATATAAGGCTAATTTTAGGTACACAATGTGGTGTGCATATAATTTATCGACAACATCATAGTTGCCAACTTTTATAATTTATTCTGAAGCATTGCTAGTCCCACTTTTCATTCATACAACTTTTTTAAGTGCATTTTTTTTTTTTTTTCCATTTTTCATTTTTCATTTTTATTTTTATTTTTATTTTCATTTTCATTTACATATTTTTTTTTCATTTAATAGCAGTAATATTTTTGAGAAATTTATTGTACAAAAAAAGTAGCGTGAAATAAAAGTGGGACTAAAGTAGCGTGAAATAAAAATGTCCAGAATAAATTATCAAAGTTTGCAACTCTACATTATAGTGAGATACCATAAAGAAGCAAAAACATTTTTTCTATTGAATATAATCGAATGAAATTCCTTACTAAGGCTGCTACCTCAAACACATCGAAACATTTTGATCGTCGAATAGTGACGTAGAAATGCGTTTTCAGAAATTATAAGGTTAAAAATATCATAACAGCAGTTCTGATCGCTAATTTCCCACTCATTTTTGTTTGTGTGCTGTATTTACTATAGTAACTTTTTTCCAGAGTACCAATTGATTAAAACTTTAAATTTATTTAAAAATGTAACGACAGCATAATGTCACATTCAGCCATTAAAAGGTTTCAATGTGTTCGAGGTATCACCCTATATTTGACCATGTTGATGAACACTTCTCAGGAAAGAAAAAAAAAAAAATTATCTCATATATACAGTAGACAAACTATTTTTTAAATTCCATTTTCCGTGTTGATTTTTATATAACATTACAATTTGTGAGTTTCCTGAATACGAAAGACTAGCTTTTAATGGTTGATCTGTGTGTACAACTTTAAAACAAATAAGTGTAAGAAATTCAAAATTCATAATTTGAAGTTTTTATGAGGTTCCCATTTGAAATGTTTGATCAAATTTGTAAAGTTTCAAGAAGTGTTGTGGGTGAAAGTTCTCTGAATAGTTTGGAATTCATTTTTAAATCTAATTACAGCCTTTATTTTTTTATTAATGTCGGTATTACATTTAATCGTGGGATGAGAGGTCAGTAACCTGCATCACATTGAATCAGTATATATTGTCATAGTATCTGTATATACTGTCATATATTCATATATATAGTCTCTGTATATCCTGCTTCACATAGAATATGTCAAATAAATACGTATGTAATATATGTAAAAAGATAATAATAATAAATAAATAAATAAATAAAAGCCTTTCATGAAATATTTCAAATGCCAGTGAGAGATAAATAGCCTAGATGGGGACATTTTTATTATACTTCTTTAAACTATATATAGCGCTTTGGCAGAAAATATTTTTAATGCAGATGCATAATTTATTCATAGCACGAACTGACTATAATATTTTCAAATTTTTCTGAGGATGCGCATAAGGGTTAATCCTGGTAATTCATTTATGTAGCAAAACAGTCAATTTTTGCTTCCAAGATTTTTTTTAAATATATATCTTGTTTATTTTAAATTTATTACTATATGATAATTATTAATAGAGATTCAAAAAGGTGCACTGTAAAAAAAAATCCTTCTATAATACGGAAAATTTCTAGCAGCAAAGTTGCCAGAAGACACCCCTGTGCTATTCACAAAATTTTTTGTAACAGTACAATAAAGAGACTATCCAAACACAATAGATATTTTCTATAAATCACTTTATAAAAAATCTCTCATTAAACACAATGTTCCAGTTCTGCCAGCTAGGATCGAACCTGTGTCCACCGCATTCTAAGTGACGATGTTGCATTTCAGCCATCGAGGCACAATTTGTCTTGCTACTTGGTATTTCTCAATCCGGCTTTAACACCATTTTTCGTTTCCAAAACAGGAAAAAAAAATATTTTGAAGGATTGAAAATGTAATTGTAAGCAAAATTTCTGTAGGTTTAGAAAACATAATTTTTTTGTAGAAAAATGCAGAAATTTTCTGTTTTTTAACGGAATATTTTTAAAATGTTAATCATAAAAAAAAAAAAAAAAAAAAAAAAAAAAAAAGAGTAAAAGAAAAAGTAAAAGAAAAAGAAATATACATTTAAAGTGATTAAAAGTATCCACTGAGCATTTTTTTTTTTACTTTTGGTGATTTCTTTTGAACATGAACATTTACAAACAGTACTCAATTTGTTTTTGTATCTACATGTCCATCTTCATGTCATATATAGGCTTTGATACGTAAAAGAAAGCGGTGAAGAAGAAAAAGGTGAATTTTATTTATTCAATTGAATTGAATACACACCAAAAAAGATTTTTTGCGTGATTTTCTTGTTTATATTCAGAATATCTCTCTAAGTATCATGTAAAATTCTGTTTGAATTTTATATGGTTTTGTTCCATTTCTTTTTAACGTTTTAAGGATACTTTTGTATATCAATAAATTCTTTTAATAAAAGAAACCAAAATAAGTTTTAAAAAAATCGTCCTTTACAGATTTTAATTTACAGTATACCTCTTATCATCCTAGTTTCTGCTTTAACCAAACTACCAAAAATTTCCAGTTTATTATTATTATTATTATTATTGTTATTATTATTATTATTAGAGAAAGAGGCAGTGAAGTTCTACATTTTCCATTTTTAAAACTACCAAAAACAATATGAACTTGATTTTGCAAATACTCATTAAACGAAATCTGATATCGCTATCCCCTTATCCCCTCCCCCTTCCCTGCACCATTCGAAAAATGATCAATTCGTGAGTGTGGTAACGCTTACACACTTTTTTTTTTTTTTTTTTTTTTTTTTGCCTAGGAATGACACATCACTAATTCAGAGATCAAGGTGTTTAAGAGAACACAAAGAAAAAGGAAAAAAAAAAAAAAAAAAAAAAAAAAAAAAGCTTATATTGGAAGGTCACCACAGTTTTAAAATTGAGCTGGATTCAGTAACTCCCGGTGACGCAATACATGGGAGATTAAAATGTTTCAACACCAACAGTCGGCGAAGTTTCATATTAAGTGGAAATGATTTTGCGCCGGCATATAGCTGCAACGGAAGAAGTAAGTTGCGAAGTGTGAGTGGATACGAGCAGGTCTTGAAGTTTTGGTAAGTGAAGTGATTGGAGGCGGTTGGGTTAATGCAGATAAATATCGGAATAATTTTGTAGAGGGTGTTGTGTTGATGAGGATAGATCTTTATGCCAGCGCTAAGTTATTAAGTGAATTAGATAGTGAAGATTTCTAATTTGGCGAGTCGTAGAGTATTGCGGTGTTGTAGATAGTGTAGAAATGGAGTGAAAGAATTGGTGGTCCAGGGAATCCTACCACCTTAATCAAGTTTGAGAAGTGTAGTGGTTACAACGAGAGCAACGTCCATCCTTCTTCTGTTATCTCTACAAGGTGAGCCTTAAGTTTTATATTTCTCTAAATTGTTCATTTATTTAACTTATTGATTGAGTTCCGGGTAAAAGTCATCCCTCCTGACCTTAAGTTCAAATAAAAGTTTTATTTATATTTAATATTCAAGTCTCATGCTCATCAATTATTAATTATTTACTCATCTAATTATTTAAATGAGATGGAGTCTGTATAACCACCCAGACTTCACAATATTAAAGAAATTAAGAAAAATAAGGCTTTACGAGGCATTTAAATATTTTGATCTAAAGGATGCTATCTGTTGGATAGCTGAAGAATAGGATGAAGTAAAATCAGCCACCCTAATAAAATCATGGAGAAAAATTATCGATACACACCGATACACACTATACAGAATACTACGGAAAGTCCAATTAAGTTGGTGAGGAGCTTCTGAATTTAGTTATGAAACCACCTTTGAGCAGATCAATGAAGTGGATATAATGGATAAATGTCGACAAATGACAAGAGATTAGAGATGAAATCATCGTTAAAATTATCGATAAGGAAAATGATTTTAGCGGTCAAGATGAAAATAGTAACGATAAAAATCGACCTGTGAAAATATTCCATACAAGCGGACTAAAAGCTATTGAAGGTTCTATTGAATGTATAGAACAAGAAAAAGAAAAAAACAGCTGTCCTGTTATCCTTAAAAAATTGTGAAGCATATGTAAAGAAAAACACTAATATAACAAAATAAAAATCAATAAAGGACTCTTTTTAAGTAAGTATTCTTTAATTATCGTAAAAATATGAACTCATTTCTTTGTTTTCTGCTGTCACAACAATATTTCAAGTAAGTACCATGTTTTTTCTACTCTGTTATAACAGTGATGTTGCATTGTAAGGCAGGCACTAGTTAATAAAAATTGATTTTTTTTTATATATATAAGCTTAAAAATCTGTAGTAAGAAGTTGATCAATCGACTTCGGGCATTGTGCCGCCCTTTTTTGCTGTCTTGTACTTTAGACAGTTGCTGGGGCATCTCTTCCATACCAAAAGGATAGACGCCCGAGATTATATTCGGGTGAGATGCCTCACATTCATTTTCAGGGAAAAAAGTCATTTAATTGTTTAAATTTTAAACTAATATTTTAAAAATCATATTGTTTATATAAAATGCGCAATATTTGTAAATCGTTAAATTTTTCAACTTAAAAATATTTTTTTCAACTATAAATTTAGATTAAATCTCATCAAATAAAATTCAAATTCGCGTGATCGATAGAAGTGGCAACTCAAAACGAAATCACAAAAATGCAGATTGAACCGTAGTAAGAAAGCAAAAAACGCTCAGGTATGTCAGACTAACCTTTGACATTTAAACTGACCTATGACATTTAAACTATTACGTAAAGAAACTTGGGCGCTAACGAAACTGTATGTGGACGGTTGATTGTGCCGGTGAGTATTATTGTATTTGTTCATGTAGTTGTTAAATGCTTCTTGTTTGTTTCAGAATAGATGCCTACAGTGTACAAAAGAAAGAATACTGAAGCAGTTCGTGGGACCTGGACAGAAGACCATTTAAAAGAGGCTCTCAGGAGACTAGAAGCAGGGGAAATTGGTGTCAATGAAGCTGCTAGGTACTATGAAATTCCTTCTCGGACACTTCGTCGTCGAAGAAAAACAGGTAATAATACCAAAACACGTTCTTTAGGACCAGAAGAAGTGCTTGGAGTTGAAAACGAAAAACATCTCGTCAAGGACATCAAACGCTTAGAAAATGTGGATTTGAGCCTGAAAGAGAGCCAATTAGGACACTTGCATTTCAGTGTGTTGAAAAACTAGGTCTCAATAATCGATTTAATTTAGAAGCAGGAATGGCTGTGTACGCCTGGCTGTCATCATTTCTTAGGAGAAACCCAGAACTAAGTATTAGACAAGTCCAGGGGCTAACTTTAGCAAGGGGGAAGTCATGAACAGAGAAAGTGCTGATCATTTTTTAAAAATTCTCTCAAGAGTGTTTGAAGAAAATGAATTACTTACTAGACCGGGGAGTATATATAATGTGGACGAAACCGGTCCAGGAAAGATCGTGGTTACCAAAGGGGAAAAATATGTCATCTTTTGACGTCTACAGAGAGAGGAGAAAATATTACAGTCATTGCCTGTTGTAATGCAGAAGGACAATAGCTCTCCCCTTCAGTTATTTTTAAACACGTTCGTGAAAAAAAAAAAAAAAAAAAAAGAATTTTCTGATGGTCTTCCACCTGGATCTATGGTCCGAGAAAACCCCAAGGAAAGACATTATTAATTTTGGACGGTCATGCATCGTACTTAAACTGTTATGACGTGCTGGAATTTGCTGACAAGAGTAACATTATAATTGTTTGCCTTCCCAGCCATACGACACAAACGCTTCAGCCTCTTGACCGGTATTTTTTTAAGCCACTAAAGCACTACTTTAAAGAGGAAGCAAAGAAATGAATTGTTAATCATCCAGGAACGACCATTGGGAGATAAAAGCTGCAGAAAGGATTGGTAAAGCCTGGAAAAGGGCAGCTTCTGTTGACACTGCTATTGATGGTTTTCGAGAGATGGGAATTTTTCCTCTAAACCAAGCAACGATTCCAAAACACTTCTTTTCCATAAATGAAGAATTGAAACAGACGGGTGAACAGTCCCAAATTTCTGAAGCAAATGAAAAAACATCCTCTCTGACGAAGAAAATCGCACCAGACTTCCCCTGTACCTAGGTTAGAGGAAAGATGCCAAAAAAGAAAGATACAGTCGGCTAAGGTTATTACATCCAAGAAAAAAAGCTAAAATCCGCTGTGAAATTTAGCAAAGCGTCAAAACAGCTGGTAATGGACATGTCTATTGAAAAGTACGAAAGTGATCCTACAAACAATTGCCTCGAATGTCAGGAGAAATATTATTTTACAAAAGAAACAGTAGATTGGCTAAATTGCAGAAAGTGCCATAAATGGTTACATAAATCATGCACAATGTACGGGGATCTGTGCAATGTTTGCAGGAAAGCGAAAATTAGAGAAGAGAAAAAGAAAAGTATTATCTGAATAAATTCGAAATGTAATATTTTTTAATAATACATTTAAACTGTAAATATGAAATTTTCATAAAAAAAAAAAAAAAAAAAAAAAATAATAATAATAATAATTGTAATATATTTTTCAGGAGTTTATGTGATTTAGATTTTTTTTTAATAGCTTTATACGTTTCATATGTTATAAACTACGGAAAAATAGTTATAAACTATTGACCATTGTTAAAACCTTTTATTATGTTTTTTACAGGTAGGGTATGGTTAACAAAAAAATCCCAAACTGAAAGACAAAATTTTCAAATGGTAATCGTGTGGTGTATGTATTATATGTAATTGTTTGCACTAAGGTTCCAGGACTAGGTAGAGTGCCTTCTGTATAAGCCTTTCTATCGGGTCCTAGCTCGTATTTAAGTGAATTTCGAAGAAAACTAAGCAAAATTCCAAGTGACTTGGCTGACGAGTTCTACCTGGGATTGAATCCGACGCCTGCCGTCTGTCACTTTTTAGAGATGAACTTCTTGGTCACCGTTAAAAACATTAAAGTTTTTCTGTCGTATTTCAAATGAAGGTCCTTCAATTATTTTTAAAGTCAAGCAAATAGCTCATTAAAACTCTTATTTGCAGACATCTAAATTAATTCAAGATTAAGTAATTAACAAAAATAAGCAAAATAAGCAAAATACGCAATATTTTAAATTCAAAGAAACACACTTA
Organism: Salticus scenicus; assembly: GCA_963930645.1. Taxonomy (NCBI): domain Eukaryota; kingdom Metazoa; phylum Arthropoda; class Arachnida; order Araneae; family Salticidae; genus Salticus; species Salticus scenicus. The sequence continues at coordinate 111,240,039 of OZ005655.1, forward strand.
TTACACTAAATATGCTACAAAAAAATGCAGAAAACGAATGCTTATTACATAAATATGCATAGTAATTTATTTTAAAATTCTATTATTTATTAAAATGATCTTGCATCTACTTATCTGATAGTTAATAATTTTCATAATAAATATAATATTTTTACTATAATGTCTGTGATATATTTCAAATTTCAAGCAAAAGTTCGTTAATAAAAGTGTTTTTAATTTCAACATAAGTTTATTCAGTTTAAAAGAAAAATAATAAATTGTCATTCTTATTTCTTAACACTAAGTTAGATACAATTACAATGAAAAATTTTTTTACACGGGTAATTAAAATTTACTAATTAAAAAAATAATATATATATATATATATATATATATATATATATATATATATATATATATATATTTTTTTTTTCACAAATAAAATGTTATAGTTTTTACTATGCAAATTAGAATTAATTAATTATTTATATGGGTTAAAATATTAAATCAACCATTTCATAAAAACATACATTAAAAAACATATGCAAATTACGTCATGAAATAAATTTACTACAGTTTGACAACGCTTTTTGACACGCTGGTGTCAATCTGTGTGTATATAGCTATCTTTTGTTTTACTTATCATTTTTCACATTCTGGTTTTAACTATAGTTCATTTGTTACAGTTTAATATGAATACAGATGTTTTTAAAGTTCGTCAATTCAGTATATACATGTACTTTTTTGTCTCACACAATCAAGATGTGTCACTGTACTTAGTGTATTAACAACAAATTATTTAGTCATTAATTAAATTTTGTGTAATAAATAAGTTGAAACAGAGACGATAAATTAATTTTAATATAAGTTTAATTTGCTTTTCAATGTTATATCATATTTCATTTTTTTTTTTCTAAGAAAATCAAACGATAGTTATCGCTTGAAGATAAATAAAATAATTTACTGTTTAATAAATATCACTAGCTTAAGTGACAAACCCAATGCTAGTGTGCAAAAAATATATTAAATATTACATTGCATTGAACTTAAATCACCTGTCTCTAATTTTCAAAGATAAATTTTCGTGTGTAACAAATTTGGAGTTTTGTACAGTGTTTTCTAGTTAAAAAAAAAAAAAAAAATAAAATAAAAAAAAAAATAAATAAATAAAAAAAAATAAATAAATAAATAAAAAGTAAAAAGAGGCAATTTGCTAATTAAAAAATTATTTTAAATTTGTTATTTTATCATATTTTATAGTTGCTACAGAATATGTGTAACTCTTCACAGTGTCACGTTTTATTTGAGTTGATGATAATAATACTAAAACCTAATTTTTGGAGAGAAATCAGGAATATAAACTTTAATATCAATTTATCAGAAAATTGATCTTGTTTTACATTAGTATATGAATGTGATTTTTCTATATTTCTTGAACAATCTCAACTTTCCTTATAAAAACTTATTTGGGTGTACCCTTATTGATAGTAAACGTGTTGATTTTAATTTGATTATGCATTCATACCTGCCAACCATCTCATTAATAAACGGAAAATTTTTAGCACCTGCCTTTTTTTTATACACCAGTCTTTTTTAAAAGTAATATAATACTTATTTAATCGTAACTACATTTGAAGATATTTACTCTAAAAGAAGAAGTGGTGTGGAAAAGGGGGCGTGTACTAAAAATCTTCCGGTTCATAATTAGGATGTTGGCAATTATGTGTGTTGAAATTGTTTTTAATGTAATAAATAAATAAATAAATAATCAATTACTATATAATGTATAGCTGGGAATTTCAATTATATGCATATATATATATATATAAATTTATATAAAAATATGAAAAACACTTTTTTGTCATTATTCTTTGAACTATTTCACTTATACAAAATATGTTTATATATTTATCTACTTGCTTATATTAAACTTACCATCCCAGCAAAACCTGGGATGATGGCCAACACGAGGCCAAGTGTTGGCTGCCAACAGTAACAGCTGCTGGCCCGTTGGTGGCAAAAGTTAAGGTGCCGAAGGGAATATGTTACGCCGGCCATCAGATGGCCGCATTCAGCCGATCCACTGCTGGCAGCCTGCAGTACGATCGGAATAAGTCAGTGGGCCACTGATGGGTCATTGCTGGCAGCGAGCTATCGGTTAAAAAAAGGTTGTGGGCCATTGATGGCAACCAACAATAGGTTAAAAATCGTTAGTGGGCCAGTGTCGGGCCACCTGATAGCAAACATAATTTTTTCGTATTGTTGCTGGAAGCCTTCAGTGGGCCAGTTGTGGCAAACATAAATAATTATATTAATCCGGGTGTTTTTTTGGCCCTTTATATTTTCCCATTAACGACCCTCTTCATTTACCGTCGCCGGAAGCCCGAGCCAATGTTATTCTATGGGGAAATTTTCTTTACAAATAACTCATTAACTAATACATATTTTTAAATTCTGTTTTCACATTCAAAAAATTCAAAACTGTTAAATTGACGGACCTTTTTTAAAAATGTATTTTTTAATTTTTAATATTTTATTTTGAAATTGCAAAATGAAAAAATTTCACATATCGAAAATTCGTCGTTTGCAGCTTCAAAATAAAATATAAAAAATGAAATAATTTTTTAAAAAAGGTCCGTCAATTTAACAGCTTGAAATTTTCAGAATGTGAAAACAGAATTAAAAAATATGTATTAGTTAATAAGTTATTTGTAAAGAAAAATTTCCCATAGAATAACATTAGCTTCGGTTTCCAGCGGCGGTGAGTGAAGAGGGTCCTTAATGGGCCAATAGTGATTTGGTTATGACTATTATTTTATTTTATTTTATTTCATTTATTTATTTATTTATTTATTGTGATACCTTACATTTTATTAATACTAATTTCTATGCATCCAATATTTAATTTGGTTTTGTAGCAACAGAGGGTGATCAAACTATTATTATTATTTTTTTTTTTTACACTTTTTTTTATCTTGATTAAAAAAAAAAAAATTGCTTGACTAAATGATTTTGAAATGCAGACATGTAAAAACGTTTAAGAACTCACATTTTCTACTATCGATTTAGTCCAAAGTTCAATTAAGGGACCAGCTATAAATTAAAGAAAAGCACAAATATTTTGGATCACCCTGTGTCATAAAAAGCTACAAATGACTTGTAACTTGAACACATTATTGCTCTTACTATATACAATGTTTGTAAGTTTTTTGTATGGGAAATACATTTTTTAGGCATATATATATATTATTATTATATTTTTGGCAATTTTTTTGCTTATAAAAAGAAGGAATTTTCACAAAATTTTACAAAACTTACAGAAAAATTGATAAAACATTAAAGAAACATTATTCTGAAACATAAAATTTATATGTGTAATTTTCGAGGAGATTTGAGCATTTACATTAATTTTTATTTATTTATTTTATTTTTTCTGAGCGTGCGCGTAAGATAGAAATTTTTTTATTACGTAAGTCGAAAACCAGATATCTTGGGTAACTTATATAAAAGTTTATTTCAATGGAATAAAAATTAAGTAAATTATTGGTAAAAGAACGAGCCAGATTTTAGATATGTTAAACCATGTTACAAAAGGTCATTTTTGTGAAAATCTCCTTATGAGCTCACAGATCGTACTAAATAAATAAAAGTATGTTAGAGTTACAAGTCCAGAAGGATTTTTTCACAAAGAAGAAATTTTGAAACATGGTTGAAAAAATTTAATCTTCCAATTAAATGCTTGGCATGTGAAAAACCCCTTATGAATTTTCAAACCTGTATATACCTAAAATCTGCCCCATTTCTTCGCAACAACTTGCTTAATTTTTCCTGTATTGAAATGAACTTTCGATATAAATTGCCCAATATATCTAGCTTTTAACTAATGTGATGAAAATTTTTATCTTTCCCACAAAAGCAGTAAATAAAATATTTATTATAAATGCTCATATCTCACCGAATATTACACGTATAAATGTGTGCTTTAGAATAATATATTTCTTGTGTTTTGTGTTTTGTTAAAATTTTGTCAATTTTTCTGTAAGTTTCGTAAAATTTTATTGAATTCCATTCTTGCTATAAGGAAAAAAAAAAAAAAAAAAAAGAAAGAAAGAAAAGAAACTTGCCCCCCCCCCCCCTTGCCAAAAAAAAAAAAAAAAAAAAAAAAAAAAATACACATATTGTTTATAATATATGCAGCGTGTTAAGGTTACAAGTCATCGGTAGCTTTTCATGATAAAGGGTGATCCAAAGTATTTGTGCTTTTCTCCAATTTGTGGTTGCTTCTTTAATTGCACTCTTGACTAAATCGATAGTGGAAAATATGAGTTTTTAAATATTCTTTGCATATTAGAAGTTCAAGACCATTTCATCCAGTATTTGTTTTAAAATAATAATAATAATAATTGATTACCCACTGTATTTATAGTTCAATTAAATTTTTACAAGCATTTGATTCTTAGACTATGTTTATAAATTTAGGATTTCTAGTACAGCGTGAGAAACACTCAGCCGATCCGTTTTCATTAAAAATAAATCTATGATAAGCTTTTTATTACTTTTGTTCTATGCAAATATAAGATTTTGATAAGATAAATATATATTTTGTTCTATGTAATATTATATTCTTTGTAAATTTTGTTTCAAAATGTTAAATTTCAAAACGTTTATTTAACTGTGTTAAGCTTTTTTTTATATAAATAAATGTAACGTTGCAAGTGACTAGATAAAATATTGAAATAAAAAGTTTCTGATTTAAGTATGCAATATAGAGAACATTCAATAAAAAAATATTTAAATCAGAGTTAAGAAGATGGTAAATATTGAAAATCGTTCTTTGAAATTTCTTCCTTAATGTCGTGATTTAATACATAAGTATTGAAATGTATCAGTATTAAGTACATTAAAATTTCTCTTAAACTATTGAAATAAAATAAATAAATAAATATTCCATGCAACATAATTTTTAAATTTTACACTCGATTTTACATCATTGTAATTCATCAAAATTTCTAAACATATTTGGGTATAACTTTGTGGATTGATTGAGAAGTTACTTTTTGAAAAGTATTTTGTACTTGTGTGCTAAATTTTAGAGTCAAACATTAAAGTATTTTTAACAAAAAAAAAAAAAAAAAAAAAAAAAAAAAAAACTCACCAACCAATGCACAAAGTAAAAACCTAATTTATTTCGAATATATTGATACATTACAATACAATGAAATCAGGGTAAGGGGAGAATTTATTAAAAATATTAATCGCATAAAACACTTAAAATCTTTTGAAAATTTTTTATTTGATTTTTTTTTAAACATATTTAAATAGTTTTCCAGAAATTTTAATATGCTTAGTATTGATACATTTCAAAGCATATGTATGTAAACTTTAAGAAATCTAAGACGCTAATTTCAAAGTACGATTTTCAATTTCGTCATCCCCTTAAAAGGGATTTAAAAACTACTAAAGTACGGAGTTCTGACTCTGAAGAATAAAATAATAAGTTACCATAAATCGGAAAAAAAAGCAACAGTGACCCTTAGTCAGGCGAACAAAAGTGGACACGAGTGCAGCAAATGTACTTTGCCGCACTCGTGCCTACTTTGTTCACCCAATGAAGAGCGATGGTATTATTTCCACTCGAAACAAATGTTGCTAGTATTTTTTTTTATTATTATTGGGTTTTCTTACAAAGATTTTTATTATTAATAACGGTTCTTTGAATCGTTTATTACTGTAAAAATAAATAAATAAATAATAAGATATTAAAATAAAATAAAAAGGCAACAGATGTCACCACTATTATCCTTAGTCAGGCGAACAAAAGTGGACACGAGTGTAACAGAAGTGTTTTGCTACACTCGTGCCTACTTTGTTCACCAAATGAAGAGCCGTGTATCACCAGAAACAATTGTTGCCAGTTTTTTTAATTCAATTATTGCGTTTCTTTACAAAGATTTTTATTATTAATACCGGTTCTTTGGTGCATTTATTACTGTAATAAATATGTGCTTTAAAATTTATTTTTATTTATTTATTTTTTAATTTAATTTTAATTTTAATTATTTTTATTTTTTTACAATTAAATTATATAAGTACGCATTTCTTTTTCTTTTTTTTTTTTTTCATATATTTGCTGTCATAAAAATTTAAATTAAACATGCATGCATGATCCTGGAAACCAATTGAAAACCATTTCTTTTTTTTTTTTTTTTTTTTTTTCTTATTAATTTATTTAAATAACTAATTCATCTAAAGTTATGGATTACTTTTTTAAATCAGAAAACAAACTAACTGCCAAGTTTATTATTTAAAGCGCAGATTACAATTTGAGATTCAAATTCACATTTAAACTAGTATGTTGTGGCCACCACAAGACTTTCTTCTATATTTTCCTATACAAATTCACTCAGTAACATCATTAAAAAAAATATAAAAGAAAAAAAAATCCAAGTTTTTTTTTCGTAAAAAGTAAAAAAAAATTCGATATCTTTGTTTTAAATTATCACATATTTATAGTTCAACCATTCGTTTTAAAGGTATTGACGAGACCTTTCGAAAGAAACCCATCTTGAAAATTTACTCCCTTCGAGGGGGGACTTCCCCCCCAGGGAGGTTCACTAGGCTCCTACACATGCAAAAATTTTTTCCCAGTTGACTATCTCTATTATAAATAATTCTTGTAAATTTCATAATGATTACTAAAAAATAATTCTCCTTATGCACATTTATACAAAATTTTGCCCTATATCACCATGTTAAAAATTTAGAAAAAGCGGGATGACAACGCAACCTGTGAGACGATTTTTACCAAAAGTTGATAGGCACTAATTTATGTCAAGGTGCAACTACATACCAATTTGTATGAAATTCTGTGCAGTAGTTCCGGAGATACAGTTGCCACAAAATTTTGTCACACACAGACAGACAGACATTTTCTAAAAATGGTCAAATCGTGTTCTACAGCCCTCAAAACGTGTAAATCCATCAAAAACCGAAAATTTTTACGAAAAGGTCGAAAATTTTTACGAATCCAATACTTTCTTCTATTGAATATAGAAGAAAGTAAAAATTACTTAATGCATTTCGACATTTTTTGAACTGATAAGCGCTGTTGCTAACCTTCAAATCAAAGATGCTTAGACAGGAAGCATTTGGGGCCATCTGGTTATAATTGCTGACTAAGAAAAATATTCCAATTCAAAACTAACACATACGTACTGCACTGATTGATAGACGTTGGTTTGGTTTACTTTAAAATGAATTTATTAAATAAAGACGTAAGACGTTTTCAGTTGCTCTGAAAGATTTCATCATAACTATAGGGAATTACTTATTTCAAATCTTACATAGCGAAAATGAAACAGGATGTTAAAAAATCTGTTTTATACACAGATTTAATGAGAATGACTATTATTTTAATTATTTAGTAGTGGGTGTACATCAATGATTTATATTTCCTTCTAAAGAAACCTTAATTTTCCTTAATTATTATTATTATTTGTTGAGAAATAAAACAATTTGAAAAAATAAAAATACGGGATGAAGGTAAAGAATTTCGATTATTTACTTTTAGTTGAAAACCATTGTAGAATTACAGAGACACTGGATAAACATTTTAAAAAAATTATAGTCATATTCATTTAAAGTTTACTCAGTGTGTCTTACTCACTTAAAGTTTAGCAGTCAAAAGTGATAATTTAAATTACAAATATAAATAGGATATATAATTTTATGATGCAGTATAGTCATAATAATGCAGTTCAAAGATTAACGTCTGTGATAAGTATATAATATTTGAGAGAAAATTATTCTAATCTAAATATTTTTTTTTTTTTTTTTTAATCTTCTTGTCTTTATTTATTTAATTGAATTTATTTTTATTTATTTGTTTTTTATTTATTTTGTCTCACATCTTTATGTGGCGAAAACTTTATTAGTTTGTGAGTGTTACCTGTGTTAATAATAATAATTTCGGAATTTAAAAGGTAATAATGCACTTGTTATTCATGAAATATGAATAAATTGATTCAGATTTAGGACCATCTTCACGATTCTTGACTTTTTGAATCATACTGGTGGTCAGGAATGAAAGAGTTCCGCTTTTTTGCCACCACTAATTTCCATAAAAAATTTCTGCTCTATAAAATCACAAAAATAATATAAGAAATATGATACAAATTTCTGTATTGAAACACTTTTGGCAGAAAAAGCAGAACTCTTTCTTTGCTTGGGCGACGTTTCTTTGGGATATAATAGAAAGTCTAATACTTATTTTGATTATACTTTTTGCTATTTCTCTTTTAATTAATTTATGGCAATACTTCATTTTCTATTTATAACATATGGGAATTTTTAAATGCTGTTTACTATTTTACAAGTACATTTTTTTAAATACTTTATATATATATAAGGATCTAGTCAAATATATATAGAAGGGATAATTTTTAAGATTTATTTATTTTTTTTTTTTTTTTTTTTGTTTTTTTTCAAGCGATGCTCTCTGGATTAAAAAGAAAAAAAAATCTTGGCTGACTGTTATTAACATAAACATTTATTTATTTTATTTCACATCTAAAAATTAATTCTCATTATGTGTATTTATGCAAATTTTCCTCTCATACTGCCATGGTAAAAACTGGGGAAAAAATGGGATGAAAGCGGCATATTTTGAAGGACTGATCCTCAAATGTAATTAGCACCAATTTAAGTCAAAGTCCAACTAAATATCTAGTTAAGTTAAATTGTATTAAATTGTTCAAAGAATACAGCGTTCAAAAAATTACTGATACACACAAAGTTTTTTAATGAAGTCAAATCGTGTTCAGAACATATCAAAACGTGTAAAACAACCGAAAAACGGGAGTCGAAAATTTTTACGTATCAAATACTTCTTTCTTATACATGCAGAACAAATTAAAAATAAAAAGGTTACAAATTTATAATTGTCCTAATAACTTTCCCACAGTTATATTATACAAATATAAAGTTGGATCCATAAACTTATTAGCGCTATTAAAATAATAATAATAATAAATAATAAGAATATAATTAGAAAATTAATGACTATCATAGCTCATTTTAAACGGACCAACGAGATATTTGCTGTACTTTTCTAGAAATCCTAATATTTTAATAATAATTCTAAAATCAAAGGCTTTTAAAAATGATTAAATAAAAAACACAAAACCAAATTAAAAAATGAATCACTTACTCTTACACTTTTTATGAGATCATTTAACCTTTTAGTATCTTGTACGCCGCAGACTTGGCACGAAATGGCGAAGCGAAATGAGAGGGAATTTCAAATCAACAGCAGGTGAATCGCAGCGCCCTCTATGCATTCGAATTGCAAGTGAGGGTCCAGTACCGGCCTTATAAATTGTGGCCGCAATATGGCAAACATAATGTTGGCCGTGTACTGGTACCCTGCAAAAGGCCAGCTGTTATTATGCCGCTTCTGAGCCACCGGCCTTTTCACTGTAGGCTGGCTTCAATGCTGGCAGCCGTAAGCGGCCCACTGCTTCAGCTACATGTGGCAACCTGCAGCTGATGGCAAGTGCAAGATGCCAGCTGTAGGCCAGAACGAGCCCATCAGTATAAGTTTTGCTGGGATGTGTTAAAATTGTTTTGTATAGTAAAAGTGTACTTCAATTACACTGCTCGGCATGAAAATCGCCCCAACACCAATTTTACTAATTCTTAGGTAAAATGACTTCCTGAATTCGAATATGACACCCATTTTGCCCTATAAACCACCATTTTTGGGGGGACGTCCCCTATTTTTACCTTTTTTTCTGTAATTTTATGGCTATAAGTTTGATTTATAGTGGATAAAAGAAATATTTTAACTGTTAAATATCTTCTGAGGGTTTAAAGCGGTGAAAAATTCTATATTATGAACATTTGCAGCAAGGGAAAGATTTGGCGGGGGGGGGGGGGTGTGATTTGCTACTGAAATTATGAGTTACATTTATTATATTTTATTAATCAATTACTATTATCACTTACTATACATTATATACGTATATATATATATATATACATATATTTATTTATTTATTTTTAAGAGGTAAAATAATTATTTTCCTTTGTCCAAATCAGATTCATGGCCATAAAATTACCGAAGAGTGATAAAAATTGGAAGAGGAAGTGACGTCCCGCGAAAACAGTGGGTGATGGGGGGAAAATGAAGGTCATATTTGGATTCAGGAGGTCATTTTACATAAGAATCAGCAGGAATGGTATCAGGGCTCGATTTTTTTTTTTTCAGCATAGTGTTATTGTACAGTGTGTATGCGCGAAATTTATTTCTAGAAAATTCACGTTCATACATATATACACACAGACACAGATACACACACACACACACACACACACACACACATATATATACATATATATATATATATATATATATATATATATATATGCGTGTTTTCGTTTTCAATATTTTTTAAAGTAAGAGTTCCCCCCACAAAACACTTTGTGCCCAGCTAAAAAAAATGTAGTTTATTCGAAGGTAATTGGGACAAGAAACTGCAGAAAAACTGAAGGTTTTATTAAAAATTGCAGAATAACTGCAGTTTGGAAGCACAAAATGCACAGATAAAAATATTTTTTTTTATCTAAAACTGTTTATTTTCCCAATTACCTGCAGATTATCTGCAGTTTTGAATTTTTTCTGTAGTTTTTCTGCAGATTTGTTTAGCTGGGTGGGCTGCATTAGACACATATTTCATTCAGGAAAGCCTCATTCTATTTGTTTATAGGCATCTATGTATGTATATAAATTAGTGTGTGCCTGTAAATCATATATATATATATATATATATATATATATATATATATATATATATATATATATTAGGGGAAAGGGGAATGTGCAATTGTATACTTGGAACAGGATACATTAATATTAATATTAATATGATTATTTATTTATTCATGAAGTAAAATTAGAAAAGTCAAATGTTAGTGACTATAGATTAATAATTATTAAAAGGATCATCTATGATCAATTTGATATTTTTCTAGACATAATCAGTACGGTATTCGTTTTTCTAGCTACCGCAAACAGTATTTTCAAAATGATGAGATTAGAACGAATTCATTAATTTTTTTTTATTTTAACAAAGATGATAATCAATAAATTTCTTGAATTCTGTCTCGGATCGCATTTTGACCACCCTTGTGTTAAAGTATCGTATATTTTTTATACAAAATCTGTATATTTTCCCCTATTTCTTTTTAATTTGTTGTTTTGAATTTGGTCGCGTTTTGAAACTATCGTGGTGTTTAAAAGAAAAAAAAAAACATTATTTTATAGTTTGTATATGCATATTTGATTTCTATAAAATTTACATTAACAGAAATATATGAATGATTCTCCTTCATCATTATTCTTGGATTCTTTTCACTCACTTCTGATAGAGAATTATGAAATTTACATAATTCTCCATTACTCGTTAACATTTTCATATATTACAACTGTTTACAGTAGCCTAAAAGAAAAATCCAATCACTCCTAAATATGTATATACGAAATTCTCCTCTATAAAATTCACATAATCGTAAATGTATAGATGAGTCTTTTTTTATCATTATTCTTTGAGTTTTTACATTCATTTTTTATAGGTTAAAAAAAAAGGTTTAGATATATTATATATTAGCTTCTTGATTATAGATTTCATTTTGTGTTGCAACTCTTTTGGAATCTAAACGAAAATTTCAGTTATTCTATAGTGTGTATCTGCAAATTTTAAATCGATAAAATAATAATTCATATCTATAGATGAATGATTTGTTTTTATATTTGCTCTTCTGACTGTCGCACTTATATGAAACAAAAACTGTTTGATATTTTATCTATTTCTCTCTACTCGTTCAGGACGTTTTGCAGTCCTTTAATTGAATACTACTTCATTTTGTAGAACTCTTCTATTATTCCACCAATTCAATCGATTTTTATCTTCTGTTATTTAATCGATTCAATCGATTTTTATCTTTTGTTATTTCATTAATAATCGCATTATTTCATTGAAGAAAAGCACGTCAAACATTTGATTTTATTATTAAAACATTTGAATTAATATTTGATTAATTATTTGTTAAACATTTGAATTTTATTATTAAAAAAAAAAAAAAAAAAAAAAAAAAAGAAGAAGAAGAAGAAGAAGAAGAAGAAAGAAAGGAAGAAAGGAAGAAAGAGGGTAGTCAATTATGGGACGCAAAATGCCTTGCTTGTTAATTTTAATTCAAGTTGCAAATTTATTACAGTCTAAAACAAAAATTCAATTACAGTTCCGTATTTGTCCGCGAATTTCATATCTATAAACTATACAATATCCTTCCATCTCTCAATATAATTTTGACTTTTTAAGCTCGCGGGTGGTCTTACAATTTATTTCCTTGTCCTGGTGGAAATACTTAGCACGATTTCAGAATTATATTAAAGAGGTTATTTCAATTCAAAGAGATAAAGGAAGTAAAACAAGACAAAAAATATCTTTCTCCACCCATAAAAAAGGAAGCATAAGTACATTTATTCTTTATTCTTTTTTTTTTTTTTTTTTTTTTTTCGTTAACTGTTTCTAAATTGAACCATGATGGATACATTTTCTTTTATACCGAAAAAGACAAATGTGTTGTGATAACTAATGTATACGTCTTTCCATTAACTTGGGTGTAACTTTGAAATACATGTGACACAGTAATAAGATGAGTCAGAATTTCGGTTATAACGTTTTTGTGAAATCGTTATTGTAGCTTTTGCTATCAGTTTCCCATAGAGTAAAATGTTACATAAAATTTTATTGTATCATAATTTTGTTATATAGTATTAAACTGTCGGAATTTCATTGGGATATGTATAACTTAAGAATGAAAATGATAAACTGTATTACTTTCAAACTCTAAATAAAAGAAATATTGCAACCAAGAAAAAATTCGACCATAAGATTTTGGTGCAGTTATGTATTTATAATAAAGCTTGAATTCCTTTTATTTTAATTTTATGCGGAGCTGTATGTACACTATAAAAAAAAAAAAAAAAAAAGCCGCACTTAGATACTTTTACATTTATTTTCAAAAATTTCTAATTTAAAATTTTAAATGTAGGGTGGTAACAGATAGTGATTTTGTTAGATATCGAATATTCGAAATACTGTTGTCTGCTGGATACGCACATGCGGCAAAATCACTATCTATTTCATCCTCATTTTTAAAGGATTGAAACTGGACGAAAAAAAATTAATATATATATATATATATATTAAAAATAATAATAATAATAATAATAATAATAATGATGATAAAAATTATCTAAGTGCGGTTTTTTTTTTTCAAATGTTTCTTAGTATATGTGTGTGAATGAAAATGACAGTGTTAACTGCGTTCTTCGATTAAACTGAAAACTGTAATATTTATATTATACGCAACCGTCAAATGAACTTTACATATATTAGGGGGACCGGAAGATAATGTCCTTTTAAATTAATAAAATGAAACCGGAAATTTTTGTTTAACAGTGTTTACATGGTATTTTACAAATAACCATCTTATAAGTTACCTACGAATATCTTAAATTTTATCCAGGATAAATTTCCGATGTCAGTATTTTAATTCAAAACGACATTATTTTCCGGTCCCCCTAATATATTTACGATTGTAGGATTCAGTATTTATGCAGGAACTGTAAGAATAAGTCGAATTGATTGCAACATATGTATTCAAATTACGAGATGTATTATCCACATAGATTTTATATGATGTAATAAATAAAATAAATTAATGTCTGCATATTTTATTTATTTTATTTATTTTTTTTATCTAGATAAAATTTTGTAAAACTAGATGATACTCATAGGTGATTTTGATTTTTTTTTTGTCAATCAACTAGGATCTTTTATTAAACCCTAGCGGCAATCCGAAAAGATAACATCACTTTTAATTTTTCGTGGAGAGAGTGGCTCCCCGGCTTAGCCTTTTCACTGAGCTAATGTTTTTACGGAACATGGAGAAAATTACTGTCAAAACGGATTTTACGTGCATCAGCGATCAATAATATGTACAATGATTTTGGGCCGGCTCGAGTATTAAACCCGTAGTTTTCCGATTACAAGCTTGATGCTCTACCAACCAGGCTACCATGGTCCTACCCCTCAAAAATGAGGTGTAAAATGAAGATTGCGATTAAACCTAGCGACGGCACCACAATTATCAAAGAATTTGAAGGTACGCTTAAAAACGCTAAAAAAATGCCTTGATAAAAAAAAAAAAAAATACTACAACATAAATAGCTACACTGATACCAAATAAAACCTCGATGCATGCTCAAAGTGGATGTGATTTTTTGTATAAAGACCGAAAGGAAGCAGAAACGAACAAAATATACACCGTTCAAAAATTATACTTTAGTTGTCAAGTGCCAGGTTCAAATCTCAGTTCAGGGATGGATATTATTTGGGGTTCTGAATGCATTTAAAGTAGTAAGTCCCTATCCGGCATTCACGTGAATTCGGCATTCACGTAAATTCGGCATTCACGCAAATTCGGCATTCACGTAAATTCACTTTAGTTGTCAAATGCCAGCTTCAAATCTCAGTTCAGAGATGGATATTCTTAGTGGCTCTGAATGCATGTAAAGTAGTAAGTCCCTATCCGGAATTCACGTAAATTCGAAAAATAAAATAAATAAATAAACAAAATAAATAAAAATTAAGTGCCCACGTAAAACACTAAACGGATTAGCCGACGAGCGAGACCTGTTTTCTAGGTGTTGATATAGGATTTAAGGCCAATTATCCGCACTAGATACTTAGACCTTAGAGGGATGCTCTTCATAGGATTCTCTCTAAATTGTTTTAGTACGTATTTACGCAACTTACGAAAAAAAAAAAAAATACTGGAAACGCGATTAAAAAAAAAAAAAAAAAAAAAGGTTCGATTGGTTAATCCGACGAACGCGAGTTGCAAACGAGATCGGAAACTCCCCTCTACAAGCCTCAGGAACATAATTCTTGGCCACCTACTAGTTTATAGAGTAGAAATCCTCGACTATACTAGTGGAACTCATGTGTAATAGAATAAATATTTATTTATAACATTGCATGAAAAAGAACAGTAAAGTTTACACATTTGAAACTGTCCTTATATTAATTAAAATTATTTTATAATGCATGGAAAATTGATAATATAAAGTAAATTGTTCATATCTTGTTAAGTAGGTGGTACATTTTTATACACCTTAATTAATAGAACGACTTTATTTATCATTGACAATTTTAATATTTTTGCAAAAGAAATTTCCAACGTTATTAAATTACATCAAGTATATGAAACTAAAAACTTTTAAATTATTTAAGTGACTTTATATTAGTTATTGATAAGCTAAGCTTTTTTACTAGATGAAGAGGAAAAAAAAAATCACATTCAAGCTGCAATGTTTTTAAGAAAATCAAAAATCTTAGTAATATTTTTCATATACTATTCGCATGTCAGTATATTAGTTTTGGAGTGTATATACCTGATTTTTCTATTAATCACGTTCCACCGAACTTCCTTGAACTTTTCAATATGCCTTAGTGAAACCTAGACCTGAGAGTCATGCATCAATGTTGCTGTAACATTTTTGTAAGATTGATGGTGGAGCTATAACCTGTAGAATCCTCCCACCTGATTTTAGATGTGATATATGACACACAAATTAAAGCAACGTGAGGGGTTATTTTTATATAGTAATGGAAAGAGCTTGTAATAAAAGATATGGCTGTCATATTTTGTGATAAAAAAATTATTTCGCTTACTAATTAAGTTTATTAGATTTTTATAAAGGCACATTTTTAATTTTAAGTTAAAAATGGATCTAAATATTAATGATATATATTTAACTTTGTTTCTACAATAAACAATAAAGTATAGTGCTCTGTAAAAATCTGTTATAAACATTCAGTACTATAAAAAATGTAAACAATTAAACAATTTTATGTCATTCTGAAATTTTATTTAAAAACAATTTCTTAAACAATTGATAGTATGACTCTTGAAACATATTAAAAAACATGAAATCAATATATATATATATATATAAAAATAATTCATAAAGAAAATAATAATTAAAACAGCAAAACAATATTTTTATAACATCTACGTATTAAATTAGTTTACAGACTATAAAAGCAAAAAAAAAAATTTACAAATAAATTAGTTTGTAGTTGAAAATAAACAAATAAATAAATACAAATAAATTAATTCATTTGATTAAATAATATTAATATTGAATTAAATAAATAAATCAAAATATAAATATTTAAAACATGCATGTTTTGCCTGCTTCACTAGTCACTATATTTAAATAATAATAAAAAAAAATAACAATAAATAAGAATTGTTATTTTCACTTTATAAATAAAAACTTATATTTATAGATATACATATATTTTCTATACATTTTCTACATCATATGGTATAGTTAGCATTAAGATTTGCATTGCTACACAAAAATATTCAGATACATTAATCTCTATGACTAAAAAGTGTTCAATTGTGTTTTCGTTTTCAACAATCAATAAAAAGTATTATGGCTTCAATTAGCCTATCTATCTTTCTGTAACTCTGTCTGTTTGCACTCTAATTTCTCTTAATATTTATAATAAAACATCTTGAAATTATTTTGTGATATTCAAGTTCACTAAGGTATGTTCTCTAAAGGAAATGGTACAAATAGCACAACTGATTTAAGAGTAGAGATTTACACACACACACACAAAAAGATGCATTACGGTCTATGAGAAATATAATTTTAAAACATTTTATAATTTTTATAGTACATACAATATAACGAAATTGAATCACATATTTAAATTGAACAAAAACTCCCTTTTCCGTAAAATAAAGTATTTTTAGCACAAATGATTGGTTGTAATACAAAGTTGTTTTGATTCATTGGGAGACATAAGAAGAAACTGTACAATGTAATTTTTCTATGTCACAGAATTCTTTTAGTATTACATAAGGTGTGTATGCGAAGTTTAAACAATATACAAGGCTTCAAAAAAGCTCTTTTTTTTTTTTTTTTTCTCTTTAATAATAATAATAACACTTTCTCTTTAGAATTAAATCTGTAAAGATACTTTTATGAGACACTTTATACGCGCATAGCTAAAACAAAATATACTTTTGTAGACTTATTGTTTTTTAGACGAAATACTACAGAGAAAATCACCTCTTGAGAAACAAAGAGAAGCAATCTATTGTACGTTTTTCCTTTAAAATAAATAAAAGGATAAAACAATATTTTTGCTAGTTCATTTTTCCTTCCTTATTGTTTCTTAAAGTGTGATCAAGAAGATAAATACATTGAACGGTTAACGATTCAACGTGTACGTACAGTTGGAAAGTGTTTTCAATCTATGCGAATTGTGTCGTTTTTCGTTCTTGTTTAGACTATGGTGAACATACATGTAAATATTGCAACTCATATATATCAAAATATTTAGCCCATGCAATTAAAATTTTTCGTAAAGTTTTATTTCAATTTTATTATTCATGTGTAAATGAAAATATTTCTTTTTATGTCAAGAAATATATAAATAAATAAATAAACGCTTAAAGACAATTTCTTATTGGCATCAGTTGTGTATTAAATATTTAAGAATTCTAAAGCTACTATGAGGGTTTCAGTTAACACTTTCGCGACCGCTGTTCACACAGAGGTGCCAACCTAATCCGGCAATTTGTTAGTACTGCCCCTTTTTCTACACCGGTAATTTCTTAGAGTTTTTTCTTTCCTAATTCATTACAAATATATTTGGAGAAAATTACTTTAAAAATTAAGTGGTGTAGAAAAATGGGCGGTACTGACAATTTCCGGATTAGGTTGGCAGCTCTGTTCACGTCATTTGAAAATCTGTAACTCAGTCAGTGGGCGTTTCTTTAGGTTACATAGGTTACATTATTTCTAAACATTATACCCAATATTCACATTTAATGCAATCAATGTATTATGGATACAAATACTTTGATTAGAAAGAGTATAATCCTAATGTGTATTAATTTATATTTTCAATATGAATACAGAAAACCTTGATTTAAAATAATGTAATATAAAGAATGACGCCCATAAGTGGAGCTTAGTGTCAAAAAGACAAAAACATGAGGTCGCGAAAGTGTTAATATCTTTTTAACTAATTGGAATAATTAAATTTAAATGATCAACTTTGATTCCTTCGATTATTTCCCGTCTTTTGGTATAATAACTGATAATTATATTACAACATTAGATTCTAGATAACGAATAACAGTGTCATTTTCAGAAATAATATAATATTTAAATGTAAATGGAGTCAGGAATCTTTATATTATAAAACTTTTAACTTTTTCTGTATTTCTTAGATCGAGATTTTAAATAGATTTAAACCTTCTCCGGGATACATAGATCACTTTTTAAAAAACAGTTTGTTAATCCGTCCAGTAGTTTGTGAATTTAAACCGAACACACATATTAACTTTTGCATTATATATATATATATTTATTCTATGTTAATAATAATATTCTTATTATAATATAATTCTTATAATTCTTTGTTTTTATTGTAAAACACAAATTCTCAAATTCATTAATTAAACTAATTTCTTTAATTCTGTAAAAATACTTTCTAAAATTCGTTAATAATATTTCACTTTTAAATCTGAAATAAATTTTTCTTTTTTTTTTTTATCCACAAAATTTTCTATTTAATATACCTTTATCCTTTCTACTAAAATGCGATAAATTCATTTTTCAGTTTTACATTATATTACATTCAGACTAATAAAATTTAGGAGGTAAACAATAACAAAAAATAATAAATATATAACTGAGTGAAAGAGCGACTGAAAAACATTCAAAGTAAATAAACAGATATTTTATAATTTGTACCCAACTCTTTGGAATAGATTTTTTTTTTTTAATAATAGCATTATGCAGCTTTTATTAATATTTTTCACTTTCTCGCCTCTCCCATCTATTTCAATACTGCATTAACAATATTTTGATTTATCTTCTTTATTTTAAGCGTTAGTTTATATATAAATAAAGAGAGCAGAGTGTGACATCGTGTGACTTATAATAAATCACGTTTTTTTCTGTTTACATACCTCCAGCAAAAGTACATTTAATTTCTGCTGCTAGTAAGACTATTTATTTTAAAAACATATTCAGTAGCAAGAGCTGCAATTTAATATTTTACGTTCAATAAACTTATTTCGATCAGCCATCTGCTTGGAAAAAGCAGGAAAAAAGTAAAAATTCTGTTGACACTTATTAAGTATACGATGAAAATTGATCTCCCCCCCCCCTCTCTCTCTTTTAGAATAAACAAACCTCTTCTGCTGAACCAAACATTGCATAGAAAATAATAAGGTAAGGAAAAATTTAAATTTGAAACTCAATTTAATATTCTTTATCCACATGAAAAATACCGTTAAAAATAGCAATTTAATTTCTCGTTTTGAAAGATAATGGTCTGCTGTGAATTTTACTGAAAATAATTTTTGTTCGATAGCGCATCTATAAAATTTGATAGAATTAGTTTAATAAGAAATTTAGATAGGCATTTTATTTATAATTTAATTAAATGTAAAAACCTTGGCTTTATGCATAAAAATTTTCCTAATTATGTAAAAGTCATTTTTGTACCGTTTTGAAAATTAATATCTATAAATTTGAACAAATCTCAGATAGAGTTGTTTGTCTGTTGCATATTGGGATTTATGTACTTCATAAAATACTAATTTAAGGTTAATGGATGTAGCTGATAAGTATTAACTTATTCCTATATTATATTTTGTACTAGCTGCTGGGCCCGTTCTTCGGAATATAATTATTAGTATATTCGGAATATAATTATTATAATTATATTATAAAATAATAATAATAATAATTCAGAAAAAATATATCCCATTAAGAGACACTTTTTAAAAGACACGGGTAACGTTTTAAATTAATAAATAAAACACTTTAAAACACGTATAAAAGTTTTAAAAACATATATTTAATTAAAAACTACATACTTCTAAGCTTTTCGCCCTGAAAAGCAGGGCATCATCAGGAAATCTGCATGGTTTTGTACAGTGTGCAGCTGTGTTACAAATATATAGACCATAAATCAGGTTAAAATTAGTTGCAGTAATCAAGTGTTGCCTCAATGTGAATGTAGAATGGCTCCAACCGATGAACTAAAAATTTTTTGTATTAAAGTGGCGATGTAACTGTAATTTTAACCTGATTTATGGTACCTATATATATTTGTAACACAGCTGCACACTGTAAAAAACCATGTAGATTTCCTGATGATGCCCTGCTTTTCAGGGCGAAAAGCTTAGAAATATGTAGTTTTTAATTAAATATATGTTTTAAAAACTTTTATACGTGTTTTAAAGTGTTTTCTTTATTAATTTAATAATAATAATAATTATTATTATTATCTTAGTTGAAGCTTACTATGCTGATGAAGATAGAGAATGAACTATTACAGTTAATAAGTTCAATTTGTAAATTTCCCCTTATATATATATATATATATATATATATATATATATTGCTTTTAATTTACATAATTGTTTATGCACAGAGTTGAACATAAATTTTTTCAACGTCCAAAAAAAAAAAAAAAAAAAACATAATTTCTATTGCAATTTACTTACGCAAAACGCTTGCAATAGCTCGTAAATAAAAAATCGCCGAGGGGATTCAATACAAAAACTGTACCTACTTTTCAACTTTTCAATATTCAACTGTATCGAAAATATATTAATTTTTTCTGCATTGAATTTTCGTCAAATGCTGACGATATTTGAATCCGGTATCTATAACAGAGAATCACTGTGTGTTATAAAATAGAGAAAATAACTATATTTTGCAACAGGTTTAATAGACCCACTTGGCGAAATTTGAAATTTGGCTTTGAAGTAGCTCCACCGTTTCTTGCCAAGGTATTTTCTAACGTAACTGCGATAGTCATTTTAATTATGGAACATTCCAATTAAATTGGGACAAAACTTTAAATGTCAGCAAGAGGGTACTGTACTAAAGCGGTACCCAGATCATTTAAATAAAACAGTTCTTTGTAATAAATATATATTACTTAATATTAAGATATCACAAATTTTTTTAATTCGGAGAATTTCACAGACAAAGGACTGGTTTTATTAATATAGGTAATCAAAATCTATAAACCCAAAATATTTAGATGTCAGTGTTTTGAATAAAATTGGTCGCATTAGCATTAATTTATATCAATAATTGGAATTGGTATCGCCATTCAATCTAACAAACCTTTACGATGTTATATAATTGTCACTGAAATACCATTAAAAATATTAGGAGCAAATTAAAATTAATAAGGCTAGAATATGATAATTTATGCTGATATTATGCACATAGCATTAAGGACTGTGAAGTAATATTTTATGCACGTTCATAAAAATATAATTAACAAGAGAAAATAAAGGAAATTTGAGGAATATTTTAATATTACACAAAGTAGTTTCATAAACTGGAGGAAATTGGGTTTTAGCACTGATTTTTACTTTCCGAACACTATAGTGAGGAAAGTATTGTAATCATGTCAAAAATCCGAATTCGAGATTTTGATGTTTCTATACGTTTCGAGGTCCAACGAGTCCGTTTTCACTATTTTTACGATGATGTATGTATGTGTGTGTGTATGTATGTGTGTATGTATGTGTGTATGTATGTGTGTATGTGTGTGTGTATGTATGTGTGTATGTCTGTGAGTGAACACGCTAGCGTCTAAACGCTTTGTTCGAATAAGCTGAAAGTTGGTATGTATATTGTAAATCACCATAATACGAACCCTATAGATTTTGGTGAATCTAGCACTTATAGTTTTTTTACAGGGACACAAAGAAAAATTCTTTATCATTATGGCCAAGGGACCAAAATCTTAAAAGTGCGATAGCATCTAAACGCCTTATTCAATTGAACGAAAACTTTATACACATATTATAGGTCACAGATACTCAATCTGTATAGATTTTGGAGAATCTAGGACTTATAGTTTTTTTTACAGGGACACAAAGAAAAATTCTTTGCCAAATTTTTAAAAGTGTGATAGCGTCTAAACGCCTTATTAATCTCAGCAAAGAATTTGTACACATGTTATAGGTCACATTTGAACTAACTGTATAGATTTTGGTGAATCTAGCACTTGCAGTTTTTTTACAGGGACACAAAGAAAAATTCTTTATCTTTATGGCCTATTAGACCAGCGATAGCATCTAAACGCCTGTTTCAATTGAGCTGAAAATTTGTATGAATATTATAAATCACTGTTGCACTAACTATAAGCATTTTGGTCAATCTAGCATTTATAGATTTTTACAGGGACACAACGAAAAATTCTTTATCATTATGATCTAAGGGCTCAAAGTTCAGTAGCGTTAAATAAAACCTCGTGTGATATATGCAGAAAAATACTCAAACACTCTGTTATGGTTTTCTCTTTTTTGTTTGTTTAGCAACTCCTCTTTCTTTATTTTATCTACAAAACTGTTAGTTACTCAATGTTCGGAAAGTCGAGTGGAGTCACTCCAGATTTTTTTACTTTCCGAACACTATAGTGAGGAAAGTATTGTAATCATGTCAAAAATCCGAATTTGAGATTTTGATGTTTCTATACGTTTCGAGGTCCCCTAAGTCCGTTTTCACTATTTTTGCGATGATGTATGTATGTGTGTATGTGTGTATGTATGTATGTATGTGTGTATGTATGTGTGTATGTCTGTGAGTGAACACGCTAGCGTCTAAACGCTTTGTTCGAATAAGCTGAAAGTTGGTACGTATATTGTAAGTCACCATAGTACGAACCCAATACATTTTGGTGAATTTAGCACTTATAGTTTTTTCACAAGGACACAAAGAAAAATTCTTTATCATTATGGCCTATGGGACCAAAATCTTAAAAGTACGATAGCATCTAAGCGCCTTATTCAATTAAGCAAAAACTTCATACACATGTGATAGGTCACAGATACTCAATATGTATAGATTTTGGAGAATCTAGCACTTATAGTTTTTTTACAGGGACACAAAGAAAAATTCTTTATCATTATGGCCTATGGGGCCAAATTTTTAAAAGTGTGATAGCGTCTAAACGCCTCATTAATCTGAGCAAAAAATTTGTACACATGTTATAGGTCACAGTTGCATCAACTGTATAGATTTTGGTGAATCGCTTACAGGTTTTTTATAGGGACACAAAGAAAATATTTTCATCATTATGCCCTATGGGACCAAATTTTTAAAAGTGCGATAGCATCTAAACGCCATATTCACTTGAGCTGAAAATTTATATGACTATTATAAATCACTGCACTAACTATAAGCATTTTGCTGAATCTAGCATTTATAGGTTTTTACAGGGAAACAACGAAAACGTCTTTATCATTATGATCTATGGACTCAAAGTTCAGTAGCGTTAAATAAAACATCGTGTAATATAAGGAGAAAAATACTCAAACACTCTATTATGGTTTTCTCTCTTTTGTTTGTTTAACAACTCCTCTTTCTTTACTTTATCTACAAAACTGCTAATTACTCAATGTTCGGAAAGTCGAGTGGAGTCACTCCAGATTTTTTTTTCTTTTCCTGCAGTAGTACGTAATGTTACAGAATATTAAATATGATTTTAGTTTTTTAATGGTATAATTTTAAAGACCATGAAACTTAATGCAACAGCCTTAATATATATATATATATATATATATATATATATAGACAGAAATTACGGTATTAGATAAAGGATAACGCTTTTCATCTTATCTTTTTTTAAAAGTGATTGATTAACACGCTGAGCGCCACAAAGCGCTGTTGCAACCACACGTTTAGCAAATTCTTAAAATCCATTAAAATTCCATAATGATTCCTCCTGCAATAAATAAAAATTAAGCAAATTTTTAATTAATTTTCAATAATTAAATGTAAATATTTTTGGTTTTATATCCTGTTTTATATCTGCCACCGATGATTTGCCCGGCTTTATATCATATTCGACACTGTCAGCCACCGATGGCTGACAGGGCGCGCAACGTTTTAATTTTTTATTGGTACTGCTTTTACTTTCGAGGTAAAACTTTCACTGAAATGTTTGGAGTATAACATGTTCTGCACACTCCTAAAGTTTCAAGATGATTCCTTCAGTACTTAGAGATACATGACAAAATGTTTAGAATATAGAATGGCTGACATGGCGCTCAACGTGTTAATCATTCCTTTTTAAAATAATTTTATGTTTAATGTTTGTAAATGTTAATTTATATACTCTAATCTTCATATATCGGGCAAAATATTTTATGAAAAAAAAAAATATGTCACCATTTTTAAACATGCTTTATAGATTTTCAATGTCAGAGTCTATGTTGTGAGGCCCATTAAAAATTTTTCTAATCCAGGTTAATTAATTCATTTTGAATTCCCACCAGGCAGCTCTAGTGTTACGGTGGTTGACCCAATCCCGTATTAATTCATTTTATTTGTATTTCACATATAGAAAATACTTATAAACAACCGACTGCAAAGCGGTTACAATTTGTTACGTAATATATAGAATTGCTAAGGGGGAAAAATTGTAAATAAGACGATTTTTAACAAATAGCATTTATACAATCTATCGTATTATTTAGATATATTTGTTTTTATTCCTTAGTAGCCAGATGTCAAATCCCGCAACATCCGACTAATACTATACTCTGTGTATGAAAATCCAGTCGTATTTGGTTGTCTTACTGTTTCAAAACATGAAAAATCTCGTGATAATTTAACTATTGTTCAAAAAGATAACTTGAAGAAATGATTTAATGCAAACAATTTATTTTTAAAAATAATTTATGTAACCTTTTCCATTTTATGCTAATACATTACAATAATTTAATAAAAGGTTCACCGTATTAAAAGTTTTTGTGAGAAAATATTTATTAAATTAATATATTCAGGTCTATTACTTGACATAAAATCATCAAAATTATTCTTAAGTATAAAATATTTTTATCCTTACTATTATTATTATTATTGTTATTATTATTGTTATTATTGTTATTTGTGTTATTATTATTATTTTCATAAATGACTTACTTTTGAAATGTTATCCTTTTTTCAATATCTAAATTTATATTTAACGACGTTAGGATTGTTATGGATGTACGAATAAATAGGATACGGTCAAGGTTGTGAATCGGAAGGGGTTGAAACATTTATTTTAGTTTTTTTTTTTTTTTTTTTTTTTTTTTTTTTTTTAAGAACAATTTACATGAAAGTGAAATATATTAATACATAGCTACCGACTTTTTTTTAAAAAAAATCAGATTTATCACTACCACTGTCAAATCGAAATCTGTCATTTATTTATTATTTTTGTTTTCCTACTATTGACCCGTTAGAGCCCAGTGTCCTCATTTGAGAACAGCTGATAAAATGGCGCGTATACTTTTTGTGGTTTCCTGGAATGATTTTTGTCTTTTAGTGACAGTTTATAGCGTCACTCTAAATGATACCTGAAAGTTTTATGTGCCTACTATTAATTATTATTTCATAATTTGGATAGTCATTTTATGATTTTTCATTCGTTGCACATATATTTGCTGTTTGCGCAGGTATACTAACTTAAATCAAGTTGAATAATAATATATATTATAATACTTTTCTTTCGAGATCTTTGTCAACATATAATAGGAAATTAATCTGTTATCTCAAAGTTTTTCCGCTAGAACGCTAAACGTCAATAAATGAGGGTAGGCTTTAAATTTAAAACTATCAGAAGAATTGTTTAAGTTAATATATTTTACTGTCAGTTGTCTAGATTAATTTAGAAGTGAAATAATCAGCTAATAATATTTTGCAAAATTAATCCGGACGTTAACGGGTTAAATAAGTTTATAATTTTTATAGAAATTTTCCAGTACACAGTCGGCAGCAAAATTATTGAAGCGCTAGCAGTAATTCCTACTTAAAAGATGCGCACCTAATACTGTTTTTTGAAGAAAATATTTGTCGTGTCATAATGTTTAACTTATGTTGTTCATAACAAAAAGTAATTTTTGAAAAAAAATTAACGATTAAACTAAAATTAATTAATTAATTAATTAATTAATAATAATAAAAAGCTTTAGTATAGGACTCCTTTGGCGAAATGTGAAATTTGGCACCGAAGTAACTCGGACGTTCCTCGCAAATGTCTTTACGAGCGCAATTATAATATCCGCATTTTAATTTATTAAAAACAATTTACAACAAAAAAGTTATTATATCAATGGCATCCTTAAATTACTAACTCCAATTCAAAACTAATTATCTTGTTTCTTTTATTTTATTTCATTTTACACGCGCACTTTTTATTTCCTAATTCAAAATTATTTTTAAAAAAAAAGTTTTCGATAGTGTTTGTTTGATACTGATTATTACTAATTTTCTTTTCTTTTCTTGCAAAAAAAAAAAAAAAAAGGTTAAATTTTGGCAAAAACAGAATTTAGTTTAGAACGGAGAACTATTAGTTTTTTTTTTTTTTTTTTTTTTTTTTTCCAGATTGTAACATTGCTTTCAAATTATTCAATTATATTTTCGACAAATTGTAGATACCGATAAATGTCAAACTATCGTAAAACTGGTATCTAAAAAATCCGCAGATTGAGACTAGAAGTCCCAAGTCCTAAAAAGCTAAAAAAAAAAAAAAAAAAAAAAAAAAAAAAAAAACATGAAAAATGTGGATGTGTGCTTCAATAATATTGTTGCCGGTTATAAAGTCTCCCGCAGAATGCGCGAAACATGGCAACTATATTTATATTTTTACAAATTTTAACATTTATTGTCTAATTGATATATATATAACGAATTTAAAATCATTACAGTTTCATTAAAAGATATGCATGGATTATATATATACATATATATATACATAGGCATGTAATTTAATGTAATGTATGTACCACTAATAAATTTAAATACAGAAGAAAAAAAAAATAAGAAAAAATAAATTCTAAATATCATTCTAGAGTTATTAAATTATAATTCAGAAAACATGAAATAATCTGCCATTCAATATACCAGTCAAATTTAAATGAATTAGGAGCAAATATCTTCCAAAACGAACTGCCATGTCTGTACTTCTGCGGCCTCTTCCGTTCTGTTTAATAATTAATGATAGCCAAGCGCAGTTAATTCGGTCTAAGTAAATTATCCCATGTGTAATTGGATTATAATTTGCACCGATGAACAAAGGTCTGTGACAATTGTCTCTCAATAATGACTAAAACTAGATACAATTGTCTATGTTGTAAGATAATTTACCAGCAATTTGAGATCTCACTTTTTGGTACGGTAATTGAATTAGAAGTAAGTGTTTGAGGTGTTACTTTTCTTTTCTTGAGTCGAAGCAAAGACCCCTAGTATAAGGCTATTTAGAAAAAAGAAATCTTTATAAATTTAATTATGGTTACTTCAACTTATTACTTTATTTCTTATTAATTTTAAATTTAAAATAGTTCTTTTTTTTCGTTCATTTTTCTTCTTCTTTTGTAAGAAATTTGTATTTTGTATAATTAAAATGTCATAGTTTCACTAGTTTTATTTTTTAATAACAGAAATGTAGTTAGAAGAAAAAATAATTTACTTAAAAAAAAAAAAAAAAAAAAAAAAAAGAAAGAAAAAAAAAAATTGCCATAGAATAAATTTAGCTGGATTTCATCAACTAAACGCTAAAATTTTCTTTATGTTCAAATGTAGTTCTCAAAATAAAAACTTTTTTTTTTTTTTTTTTTTTTTTTTTTTAAATAATTTTTCATCAACAAAAATGTGACAAATTTATTTAAATTTTTACAAGCTAATGTTCCGAGTTGGGAACATCAAATTAAAACTTATTTAAAAATTAAATTGCTTGACTTGAAAAAATTAGCAGACATATTTAAAAAATGATTTGATTTTTTAAAATAGAAGCAACATTCTTATCATTAGCTGGTAACTGTACAAAAAATCTTAAAAATTATCATTTTTGTATATATATATATATTACAGAGTACAGTCGGTAACAAAAGTGTCCGAACACTAGCAAAAATTCCTATGTAAAAAAAAAAAAAAAAAAACACTTTATACGGTTTTGTTAAATAAATCCTTGTCGAATCCTGTTCTTAGTCAGTCTAAAAACAAGATTCGATAAGGATTTATTTAACAAAACCGTATGAAGTTTTTACATAGGAATTTTTCCTAGTGTTCTGACAGTTTTGTTACCGACTGTACAACTAAAAAAATGCATAAAAATTTGAACGTATCCGATTCTTCTAAAAATCAGTTGGCGTATTTTAAACAGCTCTTACTATCAAAAAGGACATCAAATTTGATATTATTAATCTGATGATATTAATAATCTATAATGTTAATCTTAATAGTAATTATTAATGATCATTATTATTTAAGTATATATTTTTTTTCCATTCAAATTATTAATATCCCTTAACTAAAGCATTATATTGTATATATATATATAAATAAATAAGTTTAAAAATATTTAAAATGTAACAATTTTTAGCTGATATATTAATTCTTATTTCAGACAAATATTCCTTATCAATCAAGTAAATTTAATTAATTAATTAATTAATTAATTTTTATTATTTTATTATTTTTTTTTATGTGGTTAATTTAATTTTGTTTACAAAATTACTTATACTTTTTAAAAATTAAAATTATTATAAGACTAGTAACATTAACGTAACTAGTTTTTCACTAGTTACGTTTAAGTAAATAAATAAGTAAAATAAAATAAAATAAAATAAAATTTCTGTCAAAGACAGAATTTAGTTTAGTACGGAGGACTATTAATCGCAATGTGTAAAATTTTTATTTTTTAATTTATTTTTTATCTCATTTTTTGACCGTAAAACTGGTACACGTACTTTTTAAAATGACTGAAATGTTGTCACCTAAATTTCACACTTTAGTCAATTAAAAAAAAAAAGTCTAATTGTCGTGTCGAAAAACTGTTGGCACGCCTGGATTCAGAAAAATCGCCTCTTTCATTTGGTACCGAATTTGTAACGAGCCATGTACTTTTTAAAATGACTGAAATGTATTTAAATGAAGTGTTTCCACCCAAATTTCATACTTTACTTAATTTTGAAATGTCTAATTCTCTGGGCAAAAAACTGTTAGCCCCCCTGGATTAATAATAATAATAATAATAATAATAAAAAAAAAAAAAAAAAAAAAAAAAAAAAATCGCCCTTTTCATTTGGTACCGAATTTTGTAACGATAGGACTGATATTTCTAATTTATTTTGATGTTACACAAAACTGGTCTACAAAAACTCCAGATTAAAACTAATAGTCCTCCGTTCTAATAATTTATCCGTTACATAATAACTTCTTTAGAACATACTCAAGATTCGCGTACAAGCCTCAAAAAATTGACTTTTAAAATGCAGAAGAATGACAAGAAAGCTGGTGAGACGTTAATAATATACCAATGATTATTTAATAAATAGTTGTTCTTCGTATGACTAACGTTCGATATATTCAATTAAATATATTTCAAAATTTTTACTACTTTCCTGTTTAGTTCCCATGCCATTTAAAAAAAAATTAATATTGGTTTAAATATTATTTTTTAAAATAAATTATCATTTACATCATAACATCTACATCATAATGTTTTAAGGTCAGAAAGCTGTACGAATTTAAACATAACGAATTTAAACGTACGAATTTAAACATCTTGATCATTTAGTTCAACTATATTGCAAGAAAATAAAAAAACTAATTGGCATAGGTGGACTCTGCTCAGTTCCCCATCATATTTATGTTCTCATAAATTTCTAGTGCGAGTCATATTATAATCATGTTAAAAGAAATTAATTTGACCAAAGCTTGATATTATGACAGAATGAAATCCCCGCCTAATAAGCTATCCATCGTTCACTTCGATATATATATCTTATTCTAATCTATTAATTTATTTTATCAGGGTCAATTCCGTTGTTTAGTTTTCATCCTACTATTTCCAATGCAATAATCCTCAAAATTTATATTTATATGAAAAATTTACAATTTCGCTATGTTGATAAAATCGTAAATTACGAATGATTTACGAAATTTTCCTATTAGAATATTTGTATTCAATCATGTTCAAACAAATATCATAAATGTAATTTTGAAGTTGTCTAATGTATTTACGATCTTCAAAATGGAAATTTATGCTCAATTTTGCCTTATTCTGACATGTTAAGTAAATCGTAAATTCCAAATAACTTACGAAATTTTTAAATTGGAAAAATCGTAGTCTATGATATTCATGCCAGTATCCTAAATAATATTTCGAAAGTGGTTTGACATCTTTACGATGAAAATATCTCTCAAGATTGACGTTTATGTGAAATTTTGCTCTATTCAGCCATGTTAAGAAATTCGTAAATTTCCAATAAATTACGAAATCTTTATATTGGAAAATTCATAGTCATTAATAATCATGCCAGTGTCCTAAATAATATTTCAAAGTAGTCTGACATCTTTACGATGAAAATATCTCTAAAAATTGACGTTTATGTGAAATTTTGCTCTATACTGCCATGTTAAAAAATTCGTAAATTTCCAATAACTTGCGAAATTTTCAAAGTAGCATATTTATAGTTACTGATGTTCATTCCGGCATCAAAACTGATATTTTAAAATTGGTCTGAAATTTTTACAGTAAAAAGTTTCCATTAAATGCACGTTTAAGTGAATTTTTGTCCTGTTCTCCCATGTTAAGAAAATCGTAAATTTCTAATAACTTACGAAGTTTTTAAATTCGAATGTTGCAAATGGATAGGGTTCTTGCCAGTGTCGAAAGTAATATTTTAAAACTGATCTGACCTCTCTGCGATAATTTGTTCGTGAGATATCGTGTTAACAGACTAACAAACTAACGGACTAACACACTAACGGACTGACACACTGACACACTGACACACTAACAGACACCCTACAGACAGACACCATAGAAATTTTGTCATTTTCGTATTCCTCACACCTGAAAACGTGTAGAAAAGTCAAAAAACCGAGGTCGAAAATTTTCACGATTACCTAAGTTCCCCATACCTATAGTATGATGGGGAACTAAAAAATAAGTTTTACAGCTGCTGTGAATTTAACAAAAGCGTACATACTAATAATAAATTAAAGGAAAGATATGGCATATTTAAAATTAATTATAATATTTTACGAAAAACAAAAGCATATAAGAAAAAATCGGTACTTTTAAAAGTGTAGGTTCCCATTATAAACGCCAAGTATTGCTGCGAATCGTCGTCAAAGGATATCAGATGCACATAATAATACGAAAACAAACCAAAAACTACGTTTCATTTTCGAATTGTTTCATACGTTTGTGATTTCACGCATGCGTATGAACATTGCTCATTCATTGCCAAACTATTAAAGCTATTTGTAGATCGTTAAATGCTAGTTATAAAAAAGATCGCATATGCTGCTTGCTGAGCGTTTAAAATACTTAAAATAAATAAATAAATAAACATCCCGCAACGTGCTAGTTATGGTCTGTCATCCACTTTCTAAATGCTCGGAACATTAAACCAATTGAAATTCACAGAGAAATTTGAGAGGTTTTCCGATAAAACGAAATGTAGGATTCGATGGTAAGAAGGGGGTGTGAAGTTTTAACGAAGGACGTGGAATCGTTCCCGATGAAGAATGAAATGGTTGGCCGTCTGTTTTTCATAGTAATTTGCTTACAGAAGTTAAAGACAAGATTATAGTTTATCGAAAATTTACCATTACGAGACTGTCAATGCATTTACTTCAAATTATTCGTTCATTTTCTCACCAAATTATGTTTCATTTCTTATTACGTTTCATTCTTATGTTTCATGAATTCTGAAATTGCCGGTGGCATCTTTCAGAACGAGCGCATACGAAAGCTCGTGACCCGCCATGGTAAATGGATCAACAATGGGGGCATTGAAAAATAATCTAAACATTTAATATATATACACAGATTAAAACACTCACGTAAACATTTTAACACATTATTCACACATATAAATTCTATTGTATTTTATATATTATCTTTTCATGCATTTTCGGTCACAGCAGTAATCTTGGAACTAGAGTTTAGGTATATACTAAAACTATATTAATATGTTATCTAACAATGAAAGAAAATATCGCTTCATCTACTATATCGATTCATTCTTTCCCCCCCCTTCAAAAAAAAAAAAAAAAAAAAAAAAAAAAAATTCTACTCTAATTGTTTCTTTTTTGAATGGCTTACAACTTCCAGAGTCGAGACGGGATATTGTACGAATTGGGAGTTTTGTAAAACACGCTATGAGGTGTGGAAGACTGTATTTTTTTCAAAAAATGTACCATAATACGATTTTTGTTAAATATTAAATTAAGAAAAACAAAAATAAGTAACAATTTTAAATTGACATAATTTAGACTAAACCATCAATAATAATAATAATAATAATAATAATAATAATAAATAAGTAAAACAGAACTAAAACCTTAAATAAAATTACACACATAATAACAATAAAGAGAAAGCTCGGCGATAAGTTTATCTATCTTATTTCTTTTCTTTTAAAGAGTCTTTTCTTATTATTTCAAACGAAGGATAATTATTTCCTCACCCGATATATTATTGCAATTATTGCAAATGTTCTGTAATTTTTTTGTTAAATTGTCCTTATTAATTTTTTCATTACTTTACTTCTTTTAAAACCATGGATTTACTTTGTTAATTTCAATAAATTGTTTGGCTAGAACATCAGTTTCGAGCGTTATACCAACAAATCTTATAATAATGCCTCGGAATTGAGTTTTACAGTGTGAAAGAAAGTCCGCTTACATCCAATCCGCACCATTCTATAAATATTATAGGACGTGTTGACTGGAAGTAATCAGCCAACCATCGGTGACGTAAAGAGTTCGGTGGCAATAGTATAGGAGATGTTGGTTACATACGAGAAACTTGGTCTTGTATACCAAATTGTGCATGAAACATAGATTATCAAAGAAACCTTTTGGTACAAATTTCTAAAAAAAATTATATGATTTTCGTTTTCCAAATTGATATTTAATACATTTAATGTACTCAGTTACTGACTGGAACAGTATGCAAAAATATTAAATTCAATGCGATATTTTACTGGTGAATGTACTGTACACTCCACAATCTGGAAATGCTTTATTTTATTGCGTAAAATAAATTTCTCGAAAAAAGTTTCTTTTTCCTTTTTTAAGAGAGAAATGCAGATAAATAGTTTTTAAATGAAAATAAATTCTAATTATCTATTAAAACATCAATAATTAAAAAGTCAAATTATCAGTTCTTTAATATTTAACTATTAATGAAATGCAACGTAAGTCTAGTTTACTTCTTTTAATTAATTATTTATTTATTTTACAGAGATACGAAATTATATAAAAACAATTTCTATCTTTTATTACTACCTTTAAGATAGAATTATAATTCCATAGATTTTTTTGAAAAGTAATACATTTAAATAAGGCAATTAAAATTTATGACATTAAAACTATACCATGCCATTTTACAATGTGTTAAATAATTAATTGTTGCTGACTAAAGTTAATTAGATTTCAGTGACTGCTTTCCTTAATTAAGTTAAAATTGGGACGTTTATTCAATGTATTTTCCTGACGGCTCTGAAATAACCATTTTACAATACTATAGATAATGAATATTTATCAATTCAAATCACTCAGTGGAAGCATTTATTTCCAGTATCAAAATATAGTATATTTATGGACTTTCCCATTAATTTTACAGGCATGCAATGATTGTTATTTTTCAAATGTTTTAAATATATATATATATATATATATATATATATATATATATATATCATGCAATAAATCTTTTAAATTATCAAAGAATTACTTTTAGTACGCATTGATTTTCAATATTTTAACTATATGAAGTTATTTGAAACGATTAACGACCCTCTTCACTTACCGTCGCCGGAAGCCCGAGCCAATGTTATTCTATGGGGAAATTTTCTTTAGAAATAACTTATTGACTAATAGATAATTTTAAATTCTGTTTTCTCATTCAGAAAAGTCCCAACAGTTAAACTGACGGACCTTTTTCAAAAAAAATATATATATATTTTTTTAATATTTTATATTGAAATTACAAAATGAAAAAAATCCACATATTGAAAATTCGTATTTTGCAGCTTCTAAATAAAATATAAAAAATTAAAAAAATTATATTTAAAAAAAGTCCGTCAATTTAACAGCTGGGAATTTTCAGAATGTGAAAACAGAATTTAAAAATATATATTAGTTAATAAGTTATTTGTAAAGAAAAATTTCCCATAGAATAACATTAGCTTCGACGTCCAGCGGCGGTGAGTGAAGCGGGCCCTATTCACATTAACATATGATTTTTAATGTTTTGGATTAGTTTTAATAGTTTATGTTATATGAACAATCTGGTGTGGAAATCATTATACCTTATTTTACCCTACTACAGTGGGTAACTGTATTTAAAATTATTTTTTACTGATTTAATTTGACATTTTTTCTATTTTCTAAGAAAGTACTAGACGAAATGAAATTCAATTTCAGAAATGCAATGAGCAGATTTTTATTGACAATTTCCACAAATGATTCAGTCACGAATGCATTTGTCAGCCTGATTCAGACCAGCGGGATTCAGACTGCTTGTATCTCAAACGATTGAACAAAAAGGAATGATGTGTGTATCTAATTAGTGTTTGAAATGATCTGTTAAGTATCTATCTGAAATGGTTGGTAATATAATATATAGAATGAATATAGAATGTCAAATTGTAATCCTTTAATACATTACACTTTTCCTGCTGTAATCTATTTTTGAATTTCAAGACATTCATGTAGAAATATTTGTGATTTTTTCAAAAATAAAATGTAATTTTATTATAATTCTTCAATTCTTAATTTCTGTTTTTGTAGTAAAGGGACCCTGAAATATTACATGTGATACCTTCCCCTTCAGAACTCTTCGAACAATGAAAAATAGAAGAGACTTTTTGAGCTTACAATGATGAGAATACTAGCTTATAAACATTTTTAAAGCAAATCACTTGTTATTTTTGTGTCGGATCTGAGAAAAATATACATGTCTAGTATGTATGCATTTACAAAATTGTATATTATGGCCATCACAAAACTTTCTTCTATATCTTCCTATACAAATTCACTTAGTACAAATTATTTATTACATATTTTTTCACTATAATGTTTTCAATCTATTTTAATCCTATAGAGGTACTATTATACGAAATATCCAACCAACAGAAATGAAATTTTACCGCGCGAATGACATCCTTATCGTTCTCGTGGAAATTTGCAAAGTAGAAGCCTTATTGGCCGATATTCATCCATATTGAATCTGCATAATGTCTCATAATGCCTTTTTTTTTCATATCAAGATTTGTTCGATTTTAAACAGTAGAACCTATGATATAGCCTTCCTTTAAATTATGGAAATCACTGTATAGCAGAGCCACCTGTTAAGTGACTAACACCAAAAGTTGATAGGAACTAATTTAAGTCAAGATGAATCTATACACAAATTTACATGTAATTCTGTGTATTAGTTTCTGAGATATAACCTTTCCCGTAATTGCGAAAATCGCTGTATAGCAGCGTCACATGTTGAGCTATCGGCACAAAATATTGGTTTGTACTAACTACTAACTTATGTCAAGATGAAAATACTTATAAATTTATATGTAATTATGAGAGGTAGTTCTTGAGATACTGTAGAAATCGAATTTTTGTCACACACACACAGACACACGGAAATTATCTAAAAATGAACAGATCGTGTTCTGGACATCTCAAAACGTGTAAATCCATCGAAAATCAAATGTCTAAAATTTTTTCGAATCCAAAACTTTCTAGTATTGAATATAGAAGAAAGTAAAAAATGAAGCACGTTTCTTAGCCCTATGTTTAGTGCACTAGAATCCAGTTGCCATATGCCGAGTTTTAATAGGAGATCGGACATTGTTGTTCTTAAGTGTTTTAGAATTCACATTAAACTACAGATTCCGTCCTAATGAAGTGCATGATGCAAAAATTGTTAAAAAAGCTAAACCCAAAACTTGATAAAAGTGTAAGACTATCATGCAATTCTGACATTAGGAGAAATTTTAAAAAGAATAAAACAAAATTTTATTTTATAATAACTAATTTAAAGTTAATTGTTTTTAACAATTTTTTTTTCTTCCAAATATGAATTATTTTATCTAAATTTCTAAGTATTTCTACATATAGAAATAGTTAAAATTCTGTTTATCTTAACTTTTAAATCAATACATAAAATATTCGAAAACATATTGTTAAACACAGTAAATCTAATAAAATTATATATATATATATATTAGTTATTTTAAATAAATTATCAGTAACTCAGAATAGTTCATAAATCTTATATATTTTTTTCCTTAAAGGAAAATAATAAATGACAGTTTTATCGATCATACTATAAACTAAAAATATGTTCATAAAAGTATTTCATAAATCAAAAATAATAATTAAAAAAAAATATTTTTTAAGTCACATGTCAAGGGTTACTGCTTTAAACAAAAACAAATTTTAATATGTTTCCCCTCCAACTTAAAATTTATGTAGCTCTGAAATTATTTTTAAAATGAAAAGTCACCCTATGCTGTAATTCACTTCAATTTTCCTGTCAGTAAATTTATGTCAGCGATTTATCCACTTCATAATTATTGAAGACGGCAGAGTGTTTAATTTAAACTAACTGAATTGTTCTTAGAATGTCGTAAATTATTCCCGCCTACACAAAAAAAAGCCTTGGAATCCTTCATTTTGGCAAAGAGTGTGCTTTGCTAAATGTAAAATTATCAAGGAAAAAAAAAATTGCACTTAGAGCCATTTGTCGTGAAGTTAAAAGTCGAAATAATCTTTAAAGAGCTAAAAGAAACAAATGGTTATGAAGGTTTCGCCATTTTGTTTTTAATAAATGTTATCAAATTCATAGCGAAGTTAAAATCTTTTCATAAAAATGCTGCATTTTTACAATAAAACTTGTTCAATGAAATGCATTTCAAATGTTGTTTATTTTTAAAATTTATTCATTATTTTCAATTAAAAATTCGGATCAAGAATAGTTTAAAAGTTATTCCTTTTGTGTGCATGACAGATTGCATTAATTATGGTAAGACGTTATTACAATGTGTTTTTGAATAGCAGTAGTTCCTGATTATATCAGCACCGATGATTTATTGTCAGTTTCAGATTGTCACATTAGATTTCAGATATTTTTATAATAAAAAAGAGATTTCGTTCCTTATTGTATATACACAATAAATGCTGGCTGAATTTATTTTGTTTCAAAATATACAATGTATTTAGATTACGGAAACTAAATAAAATATATTTTATGTGTTACCCTAATTCCAAGTCACTCACAAAATATACATGATTTGTATGGTTTAAAAAGTTAGAATGTATGGTTTTATGAAGAAAATAAGCTTTATGGATTTAAGCCTATTTCACATTACAATTTAGATTTAATATTAAACTATTAGAGAATATTATCGGAAAGACTGTTTAAAGATGAGTCTGATAAATCATCCATTTTTATTTAGTTATTTATTATTATTATTTTTTTTTAATTAAATTTTGAGGAGACGAGAGGTGTTGAGTGAAGGTAAAAATGAAACTATAACACAACATATGATGTAAGCGATATAATAGCTAAAAAGCGAGATTTATTATTATTATTATTATTTTGCCAGATTATAATATTATTATTTTTTTGTCAGATTATTATTATTATTATTATTATTATTATTATTATTATTATTATTATTATTATTATTATATTATTTTGTCAGATTATACAATTCTGTGAAACACTCCAATGGATTAATTTGCTTTATTTAACCTTTTGACCGCCGCAACGGATTATATCTATTCACTAAGCTGTTGATTTTTCTGCAATATACTCATAATTTTAAACTATTTAATTGGTTTTTATCTATTTATTTATTGTTTGCATTAAAGTGGGGAGTTTATATGTAATATTAGTAAGGTTTATTTTCATAAACATAGTTATTTGTTTAGTTACACAAATGATATAAACTTCGTTTTACAGTCATCTGCAAAAGTTTAAGACCAGTAGCCGATTTTCAGTATTTTAACACATTGCATCATTTGTGCAGATTATTGCGTCATTTCATGTGCTGGTTGCATCAGATGCATTCTACTGCTATAAATAAATGTGCCCGGCACGTTTATCGCCGGTTGTTTATTGGATTTTGTCGTAGACAGTACTGTTGGTTAATTATTGTAGCGGGTAAAAAAAAACCTTCACTCACTGTTACAAAAAGGTCAGAAATATGACCTTGGATAAAATTAGACTTCCGGAACGTCAAATAAATTAGAGGGTAAATCTGAACAAGACAGCTGTGCATCAAGCTATT
Organism: Salticus scenicus; assembly: GCA_963930645.1. Lineage (NCBI taxonomy): Eukaryota > Metazoa > Arthropoda > Arachnida > Araneae > Salticidae > Salticus > Salticus scenicus. Next base: position 111,278,523 of record OZ005655.1, read on the forward strand.
AGTAAATTTAAAATTTCGGGGAAATTTGTGGACCTTAAGAGTGATTTCTTTTTCATACTTGGAGTAAGTCGAGGCTTCCTTGCAGGTTTATGGGATGAAAAGCCAAACACTTTGGCCAAACGTCTTGAAACAGTATTTAAACTGTCGTCGGTGCCTTTTGCAGCCAGAGAATCTCTAATCGTGTTGCAGGATGTTCTTGGATCTCGTGCGACCATCCTTATCACATGATCATCACGTGCACTCATTTTTCTAGGGCGACCGCTTCTCTTAAGGTCCACAAATTTTTCCGAGATTTTAAATTTACTAATAGCTTGATGCACAGCTGTCTTGCTCACATTTACCTTTAAACTTATTTGACGTTGAGAAAATCCAATATCATGCAAGGTCAATTATTTCTGACATTTTTGTAACAGTAAGTGAAGGTTTTTTACCCATTACAATAATTACACAACAAAACTAACCCAAGAAACAACTGGCAATAAACCTGCCGGGCACCTTTATTTATAGAAGTAGAATGCTTCTGATGCAATCAACACATGAAATGACGCAATAATTTGCGCAAATGATGCAATGTGTTAAAATACTGAAAATTGGCTACTGGTCTTAAACTTTTGCAAATGACTGTAGTACATTATAAAAAGTGCAGCATATTATAAAAAGTGACATTATTCTAAAAAAGTTCGTTTTCTGAACTAACATTTAGTAAACACAACAATTAAATAATAAAATAAATTTTGTTGTTATTAAATTTATAAAAAAATATAGAAATTGCATATTGTTTTTATAAGACACAAATTGTGTAAGAGTTTAAAAGTCATATAATTTAATATCATAATATTTTGTGTAATACACCAAGCCTTGGAAAGATATAGAAGTTTATACAGCTCAGAATTTATTTAACAAATCAATTCTCAAAAAGAAAGAATCAAAAAATTAAAATTGTTTGAAATAACATAAGGTGCCATTTAGAATGCAATTTTCGGTCAAAAATCCGATTTTCAATTTTCGGTTTAATATTAAAGCTTGATATCGTATCTTTATAAATCAGTTTGAATTTTGTTTCTATCCTGCTTAGAACGTGAGTTACAGGCATTTTAATATTAGTCACTCGCAAGTTTTTGAAACCGGAAATGATCGTAAATGTTTTTTCCATTAATGTTTTACTCAATATAAGCATCAAAATTTGTTACTATATACAAAATGAATTTAAAAAAGCAAAGAAAACTTTGAAATAAATTTTTAAAATATTATTATTTTTTAATTTAGCAGGTAAAATATGGTTTTTAATTGTGTTTTCTGCTTCTTCACAAAATGAGATTTTTAACATTTTATTTTAACGAAAAACATCATAACTCAAAAAATTATAATTGTAATGTTATGAAACTTTGATAAAATACTCTAGAGGAGTTTGTTTAGGGATTGAACTACTGCAATGAACCTAGTTTTTTTTTTTTTTTTTTTTTTTTTTTTTGTCGATAGAAGTTATGAACTGTCATGATTTTCATGATATTCACCCTTTTTCAGCGTGTAAAATGTTAACTTCTCTAAAATATTAAATAACATGGTTATAGTTTTGAAAATGGTTTAATTCAATAAGGAACTTTCAATTAAAAAAATACAAAATAAAAATATCTTTATTTAAATTTGACTTATAATGTTTCGAAAAAGTGCTTTTTTCTCGCACATTTTATGTATATTTTGAGCCTAAGTATGAAAATATTTTAAAATTTGCATAATTTTCCATGTTAACTATAGCCTATTTTTAACTATATTCTATTATATAATGCACATAAATAGGCAATTTTTCAATTATTAAAAAAAAAAAAAATTCTTCTACGACAGTAGGCAGGCACCTTAAGAAATTTTGCACATTTGCTTCAAATAATTTCTAAAATACTATAGTTCAGAAATTACTGTTATTTAAAAATATTTGCTCTTTAAAGTATAGTTTTGGCAATATTCTTAACCACTTAAATCGAAAAGTCATTTCAGAAATCACTGTTAAAAAAAAAAAAAAAAAAAAAAATGCAACTTTGCTGCCAGAAATTCTCTATAATTTGAGAAAAAAGTCGTAAATTACGGGAAAATTACGTTGACAAAACGTATTTTTCTGTAAATACAGAGAATTTCTGGCAGCAAAGTTGCATTTTTTTTTAACAGTATATATATATATATATATAAACTAGTTTAATCCCACAGGCAAGTCACAAGTCTTGTCGCTTGCCTCTTTCCTCCCTTTCTTGGGTTTCTTGGGTATTTTTTCCCCCTGGATTTCGATTTAGTTTGAGTTTTTCTGTTGGGATTTTGTTGAGTTGGTTTGTTGTATCGTTTGTTTTGCGGGCTGTTAAAAATTAAATTTGGTTTCTTTGGATATGTGTTCGTGTATTTCATCCCCTGATGATTATTTTTTCACCTTTTTGAGCTTCTGCTACATGGAGAAATTGTTCCTTCTTATTGGTCTTTATGGTTTCGGTGATCTTGTGTCTGTTGCTTGGCTTCTACTGCGCTTAATGGGTCATTATTGTTCATTACACTGTTAAAAATTTTCTCCTAGGTAGAACCAAAACATGGTACATTTTTGCTGCCACCATGCGATGATGAAACCTTTTACCATTATTTGGTGCTTTACTAAACCAAGGCTTGGTACTTCAATAGCTACATCTATAAGACGGAGAAATTTTTTACCATAATTTGGTGCTTTTTTTAAACAAGAAACGCCAAATCATAGTAGAAGGTTTCACCATCGCATGGTGGCAGCAAAAATGTACCATGTTTTGGTTCAACCTAGCAAACTGAAGCTACTGTAGTACCAACATTCGGTTCAACCTTTAACTGAAATTTTTAACAGTGTAGAGGGTTCTCTTTTTACTTGCCGAACACTATAGTGAGGAAAGTATTGTAATCATGTCAAAAATCCGAATTCGAGATTTTGATGTTTCTATACGTTTCGAGGTCCAACGAGTCCGTTTTCACTATTTTTACGATGATGTATGTATGTGTGTGTGTATGTATGTGTGTATGTATGTGTGTATGTATGTGTGTATGTATGTGTGTATGTCTGTGAGTGAACACGCTAGCGTCTAAACGCTTTGTTCGAATAAGCTGAAAGTTGGTACGTATATTGTAAGTCACCATAGTACGAACCCTATAGATTTTGGTGAATCTAGCACTTATAGTTTTTTTACAGGGACACAAAGAAAAATTCTTTATCATTATGGCCAAGGGACCAAAATCTTAAAAGTGCGATAGCATCTAAACGCCTTATTCAATTGAGCAAAAACTTTATACACATATTATAGGTCACAGATACTCAATCTGTATAGATTTTGGAGAATCTAGCACTTATAGTTTTTTTACAGGGACACAAAGAAAAATTCTTTGCCAAATTTTTAAAAGTGTGATATCGTCTAAACGCCTTATTAATCTCAGCAAAGAATTTGTACACATGTTATAGGTCACATTTGAACCAACTGTATAGATTTTGGTGAATCTAGCACTTACAGTTTTTTTACATGGACACAAAGAAATTTTTTTTATCTTTATGGCCTATGAGACCAGCGATAGCATCTAAACGCCTTATTCAATTGAGCTGAAAATTTGTATGAATATTATAAATCACTGTTGCACTAACTATAAGCATTTTGGTGAATCTAGCATTTATAGATTTTTACAGGGACACAACGAAAAATTCTTTATCCTTATGATCTAAGGGCTCAAAGTTCAGTAGCGTTAAATAAAACCTCGTGTGATATATGGAGAAAAATACTCAAACACTCTGTTATGGTTTTCTCTTTTTTGTTTGTTTAGCAACACCTCTTTCTTTATTTTATCTACAAAACTGTTAGTTACTCAATGTTCGGAAAGTCGAGTGGAGTCACTCCAGATTTTTTCACCTTGAGATACTGTCCTAGATTCAACCTTCTTTTCATCAGAGTCTAATTACACGGTTTATTTCAATTTGTAACAGGTATTTTTGTATAACGGATTGTCGTCAGTGCTATTATTGAACTTGATAATTGAATCAATTTGGAAAATCTTGTTGCTTTGTTTGGCGTTGCTTTGTTTGGTGAATTGTCTGACTAACTATTCTTCGTTCTCATTCTTTGCTTCTACTATCAAAAGGATTATATATATATATTGAAAATATAAACGTATTTTGATTGATCATCCAATAACTTATCTTTGTTAAATACGATAGAGATCGCTGTATGACTTTACATATAAGCTTTGATATTTTGAAAATGCATAAATTTCATTTAAAACAAAGCTTTTTTACACTCCCATTACTGTATTCTATACTTAAATCGTGCATAAATGCAGTTTTGATTCCAATATAATCAATATTTTTAATATTACAAAACTAAATTTTAAGTTAAATTTATATACGTTAAAATATCCTTAATGATGCTTATTATTAATACTTTAAACTTCATTTTAAGAGAATTTTTTAAAAATAAATTTGTTATCGGCTACACTTGTTATTTAGTTAAGAAAGTAACATAATTGAAATTGCTATTTTTAAACAAAACACGTTTGCAAATATCAACATTTCGGATTAGAATTTTCCAATAATTTATCAGCTCACAAAGGCAAATCGATATCGGAAGAATAATTAAAGTATTTTGTCGTTCAAAAATCCTTTTTAAATAATGAGAATTATCTCCAATAATATCTGTATTTTATTTTTAGGAATGAAAGCCGTATTTATATGTCTCAATTTGTACCATTAGTGACGACGATTTATAATCCTTCTGTATAATTCAGAAAGTATTTTGGAAATGCCTTAATACCGTAGCGTTAAGGACACCTTAACCGCGTAGAATGACATTCCTCCACCCTCTATTTTTTTTCCTTCTATTATTCCGGTTAACAATAAAATAATGAACTTTTGTGACGTCAGAAAACCCGGGAAATTTTTTGGTCTTATCGTTTTATATTGTGACGTCACGTAACCTGTGATTAATGGCGCAGTTTTAATGACCATATAATGAGAGAGGATGTGGGATTAATGGATGCAATGTTAATTACTGGAAAGAGGACGGATTTCTTTTGTTATAAAGCTTTTGTGTGTTTCTCTACTTCAACAGAATTTTTTTGAGGTTATAAATGTGATACTTAAGCACACACTTAATACAGCATCGTGAGTTTTTTTTATTGGGAAAATATGATAATTAAAACTACAGTTAGAGCAATAAAATAACACATTGAGTGTAATTACACAGGTATTTATTTGGAAACAGTGAATTTTATCATTTAGATCCATAAATATTCCTAAAAATACAAGTATATATACATATACACATATATATATATATATATAAATTATTTCTAATATTATTTGGCTAAGAACATTTTGAAAATATACTTAAATATTCCCACATTTGTATATTTATTTACATTATAAAGTATAACAAGTAAAAATTATAAATTAATACCAGGCACAAAAAGGCCCACCATTGACCGACTGATTCTGCTCTTAAAGCTGGTAGATGGGAAGTGCCAGGTTCGATCCCAGTTCAACCTAGCCGTTCGGAGTTTTCTGTGGTTTCCTCAGAAATTCACGTAATACGGGCTAGGATCCCCTAGAAAGAACTCCACGGAGGACATTCCACAAATAGGCTTAGGACCCAACCGTAGTCAATCGGCCTTAAATCCAACCAATCAACCAACCAGGCATAAAAATTATATTTTTCTTTTAAAAAATTAATTTAATTTTTAAAACAAACTTTCATCATAATTTTTCTCTTTTTAATATATTTGTAATCTGCTTTTTAGGGTTTTTTTATCGATATAATTTTATCAAAGTTATTCTGAATTATTACTCTAAAATAAGCTGTTATGAAAATCAATAAATTAAAATAAAATTGAAAATTATTTTATTTAATAACCAAGTAGGCAAAAAGAAAATACTCGTTTATAGATAAAAAATAAAATAAAAATAATTTGTAATTACCAGTCAATTTTCACTAAGATGTCTTTATTTAGTTTTTTTTCCCTTTAAAGAACGAACATGTAAAAAATTTCATTACATATTTCAATTTCATTAAATTATATAGTGCAGGGCCCGAAATTTCAACTCAGATTCACTCGCCGAAAAAAAAATTTACTCGCCACAAAATAAGGTTGTCATTTTTTCTTCTTTTTTTACGTATTTTGGGTTTTTTATTGTTTCCTAACTATTTGAAAGGCTTTTTCAAATAGTTAGGTTTTTATTAATATTAAAATTGTGTCGTATATCATCATGTTTCATAATTATGTATAATTAAAAATCATTATAATGTATTGTATTTGAGATTTGAAAAAGATTAAAATATCTAATAACATAAATGCAAAGAGTCAGTAAAGAAAAAATCTGCTGTGAACACCACATGACTTCCTTATACATCTTTGGAAATATATACATAATGTTAAAAAGAATTGTCATTTGACCGAAGACTGTTAGCAAAAAATACTTAAAATATGCATTGTTACCGTGTTCTGAGCTGTTCTGAAAATTGCAAATTTCAGCTCGTCGGGAAATCAGTTAAAAATCGATTGCAAGATTTATACTGGTAACGCTGCCGAAGGCAGCAGGGATCCGAAACTGTTGGCTAATAGTATTAAAAAAATGCATTTTCACCGTGTTCTGAACTATTCTGAAAGTGTCAAATGTCTAGCTGGTGGGGATAAACTTCCCCACCAGCTAGACATTTGAAACTTAAAAATAATAATTTTTAAATAATTTTTCAGTTAAATAATTTTTCTGTTGAATAATATAAACGCTGCTGAAGGCAGCAGTGACTCCGAAACAATTTGCTAAAAATATTTTAAAAATGCATTGTCACAGTGTTCTTAGCTTTTCTGAAAATTTCAAATGTGTAGCTAGTCGGGAAGTGAGTTAAAAATCGATTGCAAGACTTGTACTGGTAAAGCTGCCGAAGGCAGCAGAGATCCAAAACAGTTGGTTAAAAATATTTAAAAAAAAATGCATTTTCACCATATTCTGAACTATTCTGAAAGTTACAAATGTCTAGCCGGTTGGGAAGTTAGTTAAATAATTTTTCTCTTTAATCATATAAACGCTGCTGAAGGCAGCAGATATCCGAAACAGTTGGCTAAAAATATTTAGAAAATGTATTGTCAACGTGTTCTGAGCCTCTCTGGAAGTTTCAGATGTTTAGTTAGTCGGGAAGTCAGTTAAAAATCGATTGCAATATTTGCCCAAACCGTTTTTGAGTTATTATCGTTTCTTGATAATGGCCAAACCCTTTGTATTTTTGGTCATTATGAACCTAATTTTCCTGAATGTCTCCAAAACAGAAAATAATACAAACTCCAAAAAGGAGGTACACAACTAGATGTTATAAGAAACCTATTTACCAATTCGCAACTTTCTACGTCCAACCGTTTTTGAGTTATGCGAAATACACACACACACACAAACGTCACGAAAAATCGTGTAAAGTCGCTTATATCTCTAAAATGAGAGCTCGTGTTAAGACGACACTTGCAGGTGTACAACTAGACATCATGAGAGTCACACGTATAAATTGTCAACATTCAGCGATCATTCGTTTTTGAGCAATGTGAAATACAAAATCCATTTCGCAAATCGGGATTACTATAGTTCCTTATACTTTGTATAAGGAAGTAAAAAAGTAGAAGAAAAAATTCTTTGTCAAAGAATATCCTGTGAAAATCGTTTTATTATGAAATATTAAGCTTCCTTGTTTATCTATTTATTTACTTAAAACTTTTTATATTAGAAATGTCTTTATTGTCCATTTTGTTTTTGTAATCAGACGGAATGTATTCTTCGATCACTTTTCATGAAACCATCTGCGCAAGTGCTAACTCAACGAGTCCAGTGCTAAAATAGGGGTGACATTTGAAATAGCCATTTCGGAATAGCTTTTTCGATAAAATCGTTGCTTACAAATCATTACAAGCGCAACTCATTGGCATTTCAGTAAAAAAACTGAAAAATATGAAGTGTGTTTTGATCATTATTCGACAAAATAAACACAGGCAGTATCTTAAAAAGGACTCGAGCTCATTTTCATGTGGCAATATCGCATAGGCAGACTTTCCCCTATCTCCTCTCCCGGATAGTGGGCGACGGGGAAAGAAACTCTCTGCTTGACAATTCTCACTCTGCTTGGAGAAATAACAATGCGAGAAACAAAACTGCCGAAGAGATCAAAACTTTTATAGATGCACTATGCATTTTTCTTTTTCCAGGCCGGGGCGATCTCGGGCAACTCACACACAGACAGTGCTCACCGAGAGTCTAAAAAAGAGAGGTTAAATATGCTGTTAAAAATGGCAAGATTTTGTTATACTGAAATCTATAAAAAGAATGCTTTTTGTCACCGTATCGTGTATGAATTCTTTTTTATAATCTGACCAAATTTTTACTCGCCACAGTAAAAATTCCACTCGCCAATGGCGAGCTGGCGAGCAGAAATTTCGCGCCCTGATATAGTGGATATATATATATATATTTAATTTATTTTTTTCTCATGTATGACACGATTTATTAAATAATTGTTATACAAAATGCGTCTTATATGTGAATTTAGCTCTTTGAGTGTAAGGAATGGGAAATAAATATTTTTAAGTAATATGCCCCTTCCCCCTCTCTCTCTCGAAAAAAAAAAAAATCCCATTATTTAAATTCTGAAATCCCAAGGTAATGTAAAATTTACATACTTCAAATTAAAATAGTACTAAGAAAAAAAATTGAGTTTTTGCAGCAGGTGTTAAAAGTTATAAAGACTAGTTATCAGTCTTGTTTGTTCCCCCCATCTTAATTATGTAAATGTCTAGGGACAAACTGGTTACAATCTAACTTCTTTTATTTTGAACTTTAACGATAGGGGGACTTTCACGCAAATTCTAGACTTAAATAATCTTAAAGCAGATCTTAAATCTTACGAAACTAAAAAATAACGAACTCATCAGACTTGAATTAACTCTCACTCGAATTAATCTGGAAAATGACGTCGCTCTAAATCGCATTGGTAAATGAACTCCGAAAGTATTACAAAGCTCCACTGTAACATATAGAAACTCGAATATTAGCACTGTCGAAAATATCGTATCTCAAAAACACAATCATCCGTAATTCGGAAGTTTCATTTAAAAGAAATAAAATAGAGAGCGATTCACTACATTTTTCCTTACCAACTTCAAAATGAACAAGAAAAACTTCGCAACTTCCCTTAAACTCTTCATATAGCTTCACTGTAGTAAAACGCCAAGTTAAATTAGAACAATTGGCAACCTTCTTTTCACTGAGACTATCAGCGGTTTACACTAGATCTAATTGGTGACTTTAACTCTTCCAACCAAGCACTCCATGGACAACTAGACACGGTTTCGAGCACTTGAAAACGAAGAAGCTTGCGAGAGGCCCCAAACCTTACAAGGCTGTATAGTATGCGATAGACGAATTTATATAGGTTAAGTTATACTTTTTCGTTAATACTTTGTGCAATATTATATATTTACTCATTAGTAATACTTTTAAATATGATATACGAGGTTAAGTCAAAAATTATCCGCAATATAGCTAATAACTTTTCTTACAGTGTTCATACGGAAGTCTGTTCTAGTGTATATCATTGTTATGATGTTGCGGTCCTGCAATGAAAGTTTGATCCTAATTCCTCCATTTGTCTTCCTTTTTATTGCAGATAGATCATGGCCGCTCCATTAGAGGTTTGCACCAAAGAGGAACAACGAGCAGTGATCCGGACTGGTGCGTCCACTTTTTGAATTTGTCAATCCATTCGTAGACACTCCACTGTGGCAAGACACTGTTCCCGTACTATGCCGAAAGTCTTTGATGGATTGTGGCCCCTGATATACCTTCCGTCCACAAAAACCGGATCACTGCTCGTTGTTCCTCTTTGGTACAAACCTCTAATGGAATTAGGATCAAACTTTCATTGCAGGGCCGCAACATCATAACAATAATATAAACTAGGACAGACTTCCGTAGGAACACTGTAAGAAAAGTTATTAGCTACATTGCGGATAATTTTTGACTTACCCTCGTACACAGTGTTGCAAAATTGTAGTGACATTTTTGTTCAATAATTAACATTAATTTTGTAGATTAATATTTGATATATATTATATTTGATTAGGTAAACATTACAATTAAAATTTAGTGATAGATATCAAATGTAAAAGCCCCCTACAATTTGAGAACATTGGATGTAAGAGTAAAATTTCGAAGTTTCGATGTTTGCAATGTCTACATTTTTAATATTTATATTAATAAAATTTTGCATTATACTAACATATTTGACAAAACTAGAAGCTGTTTTATGATTTTGACTACTGCCGTTTTTATAGTTTATATAATAGTACGGTAAAAGCTTACTAACGTCTTATTACTGTAATATTTGTGCAAACACTTTAAAATCAAATGTAAATACTTTAACTCCATAATCTGTAACTTTGAAATTAATTCTTTTTTAAAAGCGCAAAATAACTTATGATAATTTACAGAGAAATACTGTACTTACAAATATAAATATAAATTAAATATTTTTGTTATAATTTTTAAATTAAAATGTTAATTTATTCATCTGTAATTTTATTTCACTTCATACAAGATAAAGTATAAATTCCCTTACCCGGAGATAGTATTCATTAAAAGAAGAAGAAGCGATTAGTTCTTAACTTATTTTGTTTGATCATATAATGTAATTTTAAATATTTATTAGTATTTAATGTATATGTATATTTATTATTTTAAAAATATGTTTGTCAAATTACTAAATTAATTTAAATTTTGAAATTGCAAAATATTGTCACATTTACAATTTGTGTAATTTCCGATGATTATGTAAAAAATTATTTATGATTTGGTATTGTAAAGTTTATACAAATTGTAAAAATAAATACTTTAAATCTATCCGATTTAAATAGACAAATCTTCATTTTTTTTTTTTTTTTTTTTTTTTTTTTTTTTCAGAAAACATTTACACCCTCGAACATAACTATAATACTAGATACAATTTTTCTAATTTTGTAACAGAAAATATGAATAATTTCATCTTCGAATTTTCGTTTACTTCATTCAAAATAAGGCATTAATTTTCTTGACAGGAGATCACACTTAGTGAAAGAGATAGCAGCGATTAGAAAATTTTCACCTTCATTTGACATTTACAGCTTTTCCTCGGAGTAAATTTTTCATTAACCCATATCTGTCACTGCTTTAAATAGAGAATTCAAATGATTCCTGATTGCAGAATGGATTGTTCTACGTCACAACATAAAAGTCGATGTATTACTGAAGGCAAAAATTGAAATCAATGAATGATAATGAAGTTAAAATAATTATATGTAAATCAGTGAAAAGCATGATAAATATGAAATAAAATATTTGAAAATAAATAAAAATTAACTGGTTATATTACACGTACGATCTGTATAAAATGTTTTATTTTAAATATTTAATAAAGTAATTTTGTATTTAGTTATTTTTATCCTAAATTTATTCTAACTTTTCTTTTTTTATTTAAAAATAAATAAATAAATAAATAAATAAAAAAGGCGATATTGACTAGTCAAAGCATTTATGAGAGTATCAGACAGAGGAATAACTAAAATGCTGTATGTTAATTAAGACTACAAAATGCCGGCAAAAAAAAAAAAAAAAAAAAAAAAAAAAAACTTTACACTTGAGCGAAAAAAAAAAAAAAAAAAAAAACACTTTACATGCCACTTGCCGTTTCCGCCATAAAAGTGTGCTGCACTCCAGTGATGACACGTGGTGTCAGTCGGTCACAGACGAACTTTCCCTATCCTATCAACACTCAGTTCACCTCGTGGACTTTTAGAGTAAGGTTTTATGCTCTTTTCACTTGCCAGCCAGTATTCCGTTCTTTTGTTAAAAGTTTGAGAACCTACATCGGTATTCCCACTCCACACAATGGGTCGGATTAAGCTTAAAATGGAAGAGAAATCTCATGCCTTGACTATGCTAGAGAAGGGAATCTGCGATTGATGTAACCAGAGGTCTGGTAGATCCTTCTAGATGTAGCCAATTGTAGCCATCTGGTGTAGCCATCTGGCAAATGTAGCCATCTGGCAAATGTAGCCAGAGATCCGTGCCTAAACGGCTGCAGTTGATAATAAAATGTAAAGATGATATGACAAAACACTGACAGCAATGTGATATTTACAATAAATGACTAGAATGCTAAGATTTTGTCTTAAATGCTTACATTTTAATGACTTTGTAAAGATTTTCTACATCTGGTTACATCTAGAATGATCTGCCAGATCTCTAACTACATCAATCACAGAGATTCTCTTCTCTAGCCGAATCAAGGCATGAGATTTCTCTTCCATTTTAAGCTTTTTCTGACCCGTTGTGTGGAGTGGGAATACTGATGTAGGTTCTCAAACTTTTAACAAATAACCGAAATATTGGCCGGTGGGAACAAAAAGCATACAGACTTACTCTAAAAGTCCACGAAGCGAACTGAGTGTTGATAGGATAGGGAAAGTTCGTCTGTGACCGACTAACGCCACATGCCATCAGTGGGGTTTGACACCTTTTTATGACGGAAACGGCAATTGACATGTAAAGTTTTTTTTTTTTTTTTTTTTTTTTTTTTTCTTGCCGCTCAAGTGTAAAGATTTTTTTGCCGTCACTGTATAAAACAGTTTGAATGAAATACTGCATTTAATAAATAACCACAAAATGGACTTATGTGTCCATTACTGCACAGCCACCTTATATACTGAAATTTATATCATTGTAGTTGTTTTGATTTCTGTAATTAATTTTCCATTTTTATATAACTGATTGTGTTATAATTAATTATTTCAATTATTTAATTGTACTGTACCATCATTAGAACTAGTTAGAGTTAAGCAGTTACTAGAAAAAGTATGTAGAAGTGATTACCAAATTTTAGACACATGATTAAATCTTTTTTAACCCTTACAGTCACGATAATCAATCAATACCGGAACTTCAGTTTAAACTTGTAGAATTTTATAAATAGTTTTTTAAATGATCCAGGAAAATATAACAGGCTTGCAAAATCGTACTTTTCCTTTTTTTTTTTTTTTTTTTTTTTTTTTTACTGTATTGGGTGTTTCTAATGTGTTTCGATGCGCTGAATTCAGAAATAATTATCATTTCTTCCTATCACGTAAGGGATTTTCACAAAGTAAAGATGAAGATAGGAAGAATTCACCTAGAGACTATAACAAATTCGATCCAGTTTATCTAGAGAACACATTAAAACCGGCTATTATTTCCACATTATCTTTTAAATGGGTTTCTTTACATCGAAGCTTTTACATCGATCATTTTACCTTGTGCACGTCTTGAAGGTCTTGGAGAGGGGGGTGGGGGAGTGGATTCTTTATGCAGCATCCAGCAATAATCTGCTAACATGATAATCATAGCCTCCTATACTGGATGCCTTCTGCGTGGCTCAGAAACTTGGCGGTAGACAACGCCACCTGGTACAGATTGCGTGACTTTTTTATTCAACAGCCACCAAAAATTTTTAAACGTGGAATTTGATATACTTAAAAGGTGAGTAGAATCAAAGAAACGTCGATTATATATATCATATATCACTTCTTAAAATTATTGGTGACAGTTGAATAAAAGAGTCGTGCAATCTGTACCAGGTGGCGCTGTCTACCGCTTGAACTGTTGCGAAGTTTCCGAGCCACGCGAAAGGCATCTAGTTTAGGAAGCTATGTGATAACACACTATCGTCCCTAATACCTTATCTATATTTCTTTGGTGTCTTGATGAAATTGCTCTCCTTCTTCTCCACACACATCACCCAGATTTTCCGAGTAATAACTTAGATGGGAGTTGTAAAAGTTGAGATTTAGGCCTGTATAATCCCCTTTTTTGTCAAAACTATACGTGGTGGGAATTTTTGAATATTATATTAAAAACACTTAAAACACACGTAAAATTAAATTTTATTTAAAAGATGTTAAAAAAATTTATCCGAAGCTTTTCGCTTTAATAGTAAAGCACCGTCAGGGATTTTTATTATTCACTTCCAATGAGCAGTTTTTAAATATTTTTTGTTTTCACAGTCAACAATTAAGTCTTTTAATAACGTGAATATCAGCAAAGTCAATTTATTTTTCTTAGCTCCTTGATCCAACATTTACCGGACTTCAAATTGACTTTGCTGATATTCACGTTATTAAAAGACTTAACTGTTGACTATGAAAAGAAAAAAATATTTAAAAACTGCTCATTGGAAACGAATAATAAAAATCCCTGATGATGCTTTACTATTAAAGTGAAAAGCTTCGAATATTTTTTTTTAACATCTTTTAAATAAAATTTAATTTTACGTGTCTTTAAAGTGTTTTTAATATAATTAACAAATGACACGTGTTCAATTTAACTCTTTCTTTAGAGATTATTTATAATTTTTGAATAGTTTTCATTTAATCGGCATCCAAAAATACAATCAGAAAATCATATCACTTTAAAGAAAATACTTTCTTAGTCGATCTGTGTAATTTGAGGGGATTTAACGGTCCCTTAATTGAATGTCATTTTTAAAATATAGTAGCCTCTGTATTATTCAATCCAAGAAAAGCACTGTAAATGATTTTTGAAGCTTAATATTACAAATATATATATATATGTATACAATTAAGGACCGCTTAAACTCCTTTATACTATACACAATCCAATCTTGATAATCTTTGTTTGATCATTTTTCTATCCAGATGTTTGTGCAATGTCTGTAAACTATAATCATTATTTACAGATCCGCTTTTAGAATGCGGACATGATCAACAATATAGAAGTGAATCCACATTTAATATGACCATATTTCATCTTTTTCTTTAAGCCGTGTTTGAAACTTTACTTTTAAAAACAAAATTTTTGGATGTTTTGCTTGTTATATAAATAAAACTAACATCGCCATATATTAAAATCAAAGTGTAATTAGTCAGTTTTCTTTAGTATTTTTTCTTTTAAATCTAACAATTTTGGAAGAAATATAGTTCTATTATACTCCCCAAAATGCATGTAGGTTCTTGTGAGTTTTAAATTATTAATAAACACTTAAACTTCTAAATTATTCACGTATGAAATGAAACTACACGGAATTCATTTTGTACTAATATTAAAATATGCAATTTATTTTAAAGTGATAATGATACACAAAAAGAGAAATTCTTTGATTTAATAATTTTGTAAATCAAGATTCGAAATAATATTCATAAAAAGTTTCGGAAATTTTTAAAATATACTTTGATTCTCTTTGTATTATATATATATATATATATATGACTTGCTTCTTCAGTATGAAGCCTTTCGACTACCATTATCATACAATATGTCTATTCTGTATTCTTCTTTAAAAAAATACTTAAAATGATTGCTAAAACCTTTTTTTGTAATTTGTAAAATTTATTTCTAATAATGAAAATGTGTTTAAAATTATTGCTTAATTTTGTTTTAAAAAATTATTATTTTTATTATTGTTATTATTATCATTATTATTTACATAAGTTTATTTATTAGTGGTTGTTTCAGAAAATATACACTAAGCAATTACTTCAAACTTTCAAAAAATACTACAAAATGATATTTAAAATACATAAAATTCATTACTATAAAATGCATAATTGATGTTCAATAAAAAAACTAGTATAAAAGCATATTAAATAATATTTTAATATAGTTGAATAAAAAGATAAATTTGCAATTTTTTTGTTTCACGTTTCATTTACATAAATATATTCAACTTTTATTACCGATTCTTACATAACTTAAAAATACACGTTTATTGTAAATATTTCAGTATTAATTTAATAATATAAATATATAATTTCATACAAAAAAATATCAGAAAAATTCGAAAAATGAATTTTTAAAGCTAAATGCTAAATAAATTTCAAATATACACCGCTTAGAGACCGTTTTCATGCAAAAATCTATAGAAAATGCAAAAAGAATATTAAAGTGAATAAAACTTTGTGAACCGTAAAACAGGATAATAGAATTGAATAAAAATGGAGCTATTTGAAATAGAAAAGCAGTAGAATCTTAACCTCTTCCAGAATTATATACAATAGTTTGTTCAGTTACCTATTAAATATAAGTTGCATCCTTCAATTTAAACTATGTCTGAGAATAAAATGCGCAAAAAGAAATTTTCAAATCGATTAGACAAACAGATTTTTGATTTTTAAATATATATATATATATATATATATATATATATATATATATATATATAAATTTTGCATTTACTAAATAAATTATTTTTTATTAATGTGCATGATTATGTTAAAAAGCAAATGCTCCCAAGCTATGAAACAAACCTCAACGATACCTTCATCTGATAATAAAAATACTTTAAACATTTTTACTTTCTTCTATATTAGATAGAAGAAAGTAT
This sequence comes from Salticus scenicus, assembly GCA_963930645.1. Classification (NCBI taxonomy): domain Eukaryota; kingdom Metazoa; phylum Arthropoda; class Arachnida; order Araneae; family Salticidae; genus Salticus; species Salticus scenicus. The sequence continues at coordinate 111,294,941 of OZ005655.1, forward strand.
TAGATTCGTAAAAAATTCCGACCTCGGGTTTTTGATGGATTCACACGTTCTGAGAGCTGTAGAACATGATTTGACCATTTTTAGAAAATGCCTGTCTCTCTGTGTGTGTGTGTATGTGTAACAAAAATTTGTGGCAACTGTATCTCCGGAACTACTGCACAGAATTTCATACAAGTTGGTATGTAGTTACACCTTGACATAAATTAGTACCTGACAACTTTTGGTAAAAATTGTCTCACAGGTTGCGTTGTCTTCCCGCTTTTTATAAATTTTTAACATAGTGGTATATGACAAAATTTTGCATAAATGTGCATAAAGAGAGTTATTTTTTTTAATAATAATTATGAAATTTAAAAGAATTATTTGTAATAGAGATAGCCAAATGGGAAAAAAAAAAGCGTGTACGTAGGAGCTTCGCCTCCCCCCACGCGGGGGGGGGAGGAAGTTCCCTCTCGTGGGGAGTAAATTTTCATGATGGGTGGCTTTCAAAAGAGCTCGTCAATACCTTTAAAGCGAATGGTTGAACCATCGATTTGCGAAAATTTAAAATAAAATTATCGATTTTTTTCATTTTAACATTTTTTTTTAAATGTAATATTGAGATTTTTTTTTGTGTGTGTGTTATACTATTTTTCTAATATGGAAATCGTCTGCATTATCATGGAAGAAAATTTTTTTAAATAATAAATTTAAGAAATTATTTTTATTGAGTGAATTTGTACAAGAAAATATAGAAGAAAGTGATGTGGTGGCCACAATATACTAGTATATTTATATTATAGTATAATACATGTCTTTATTGTACTCATATCAATTTTGCTTGGATCGCCGTATTTAAACGAAATTACGAATTTTTCTATTTTTTTATTTGCTTACTTTTGTGAGCTCTTCAACCTTTTTTTTTTATTATTTATGTTGAGTAGCAATATATGTGATGGGTTAATAATATAATAGTGCGATGTAAAATCTACCCGGTCACTTGAATAACCAACCTTTTTAAATTACGAAAATTTAAAATTACTTTTACCGCTTTGCTTTTATTATTATTATCTTATTATTATTATTATTACTTGATACTATTTTTCCCAATTCTAATATTTATAGCTAGTAAAATAAAATTTACTTATTTACTTATAAAATATAATAAATAAATAAATAATCAATGGTTTCTTTAGAAAAACACAAAAATCATGTATATACATAGAGTAATACAAATACTAAGTTTTAATATTGATATAATTGTTGTCTATATATGAGATGTTTATAATATTTTATACAAGGAAAACGAACTTTGCAGTAAAGATTTCAAGCTCATGTAGACTTTTGTGTGTGTGTGTGTGTGTGTGTGTGTGTGTATGTATCGTCATAATTTCTCAGCTCAGAATAAACAGAAATTTGCAAATTGATCTGATTAAATATTCATTGACAAATATTCATTAATAAATATTCATAAATATATTACAGCTTATAACATGCGTAAGCAGAAGTACATAAAATGTACCAATATTTTAGATTAAAAAAAAATGATAGCCATATTGTGTAACTGAAATGGTAATTAAAACATAGTTCGGATAAACCTTAATTGGAAAAAAAAAATCAAATAAATATTTAATTTTAGTTTTATACAAATAGCGTTTTTTTTTTTTTTTTTTTTTTTTTTTTTTTAACAGTGAAATATAAAAGTAATACATTTTGTTCCGAAAGCAATGTACTTTATATGATGAAGGTTCACATAGTCTAAGTAGAGAAAAAAGTGTTTTACTTTTATTTGACACTTCTTCGCACCCAAAGAGAAAATAAAATTTGCAACTGTAAACAATGAAACTGAACTAGATAAACTCTTCTGTTTACCAAAGTATTTCTTAAACAGTCTTTTGGTTGTTTTGGCTTTTGAATGTTTCTTTTACATTGCGACATTCACAGAGAAAAAAATTGTGTGATGGACATGTAGAAACTAAATTGTGGCCCTAGTAAATATAGTTTCATGTCATCCTTATGAATTCTAATTCTTTTTTGTGAGTACTAATAAACTCTATTAGAAATCTAAAATGTTTTTCGACATTATCGTGGTCACACTTATTTAAAATTCTCTGCAAATAAAGGCGAACATCAGAGGTGAGTTTTAGTATCTATAATCTTGGTTTATAACCCAATTATAGAAAATCAAGCTAGAATTTCTTGCAATACAAGGGATTCATAATATTCATTGTATTGTTTCATTATCTAGAAAAGTACAGTCCAGAAATTCTGGATCATTTCGTCTATTCAGGTTATTTGTTTACCTTGTACGCATAACTCGAAAATCTATATTTCTAATTTAAAGATTTAGGAAACGACCATTTATTCGTTTAAAATGCATGCAGTGCTGTGTTATTATATATATATATATATATATATTTGTATATATATATATATATATATATATATATATATATATATATATATATATATATATATATATATATATATATATATATATATATATATATAACTATATAAGCCATCAAAATGAAAAAAAAACAAAAAAAAACTGTGATTTTAACTTTTTATTTTTAACTAAAAAAAATTTTTGTTACGAAAAAAAAATGTTTTCTTGTCACAAAACAGCGTTATTATATAGTATAGTCAAAGGAATGGAATAAAAACCTTACAACAGGCGTAAATTTTATCTGAAAACTTTAGCACTATGGAAGTTCGTGAATAAATTATTCTTATAAAAGACATTTTCATTTCGGAAGTATCGGAAGAATTTTTTTTTTTTTATCATTTGAAATATATATATATATATAAATAACAATACGCTGTCATTTTAACTTATTCTGATAAATACGTATTATTATTTTTTTTTAACTTCATGAGAAGTCTTCCCTGGAAAGCATCTATTGCAGAAGCAGCATAATTACATGTTTTAACATAATTAAATATGACGCAATTTTGGTTTTTAGACAGCAGGCTACTAGAAATTCAAATTAAATAAGAATACATATTGATCATCATGATTTTCCATTATAGACACTGAGATTTTAATAATGTGAAATGTCGTCAATTTAAAATTTTAAAAATCTCTTTCTTTTTCAAAAATGTTTAAAACACTGAGAAAAAAGTTTTGTAATTGACATCGAGAATCTAAATTGGGGCTTTTGCAAAAATACCATCTTTATAAATCGTGTCATCTTTATAAATTCTACTCCCCTTTGAAAGCGAGTTCTAGAAACCCATATTAGAATTCTAGAGCGATTAAGGAGGAGTTTCTAGAACTCGTTTTTAAAGGGAAGTAGAATTTATAAAGATGACATGAAAATATTTTTTCTAGAGCCACAATTTAGATTCTTGATGTCAGTTACGTAATTTTTTCTTAGTGTATTATATTTTCGTGTTCAAAGTATTGATACTTATTTGTTTTATTGGTAGAAACGCTAAAAAATTTACACATATTATTGTTATTTTTTATGACGAAGTATTTTAACAATCCAGCATCCTCATCAGAAATTTTACATGTTAAACAACTATGGTGAAAATAGTACAAAACAATGTTTTGGTATAATTTGACATATTCTTGGCTTTCAGATAGATGATTCTTCGGTATTTGTCTATGAAGTGCATGATAATCTCTTTCTTACTGACATTTAAAATTGCAAACTGTAATATTTTAAAATTATAAATTCCATTAATTAGAATTTTCGTAATACCTCTTTGTTGGAAACGTTGAAAAATAAAATACCTATAAAATCATTCCGCTTACTAAATAACTAAATTACTTGATACTATAATGCATGTTGAATTTGAAAACAGCATGCCAAAAACTCGTAATGTGCTTTAAGTTTCACTTAAAAATTTAAGCCTAATGGAAAGGTTTTTAATTATGGTTGAAATGCAGAAATATATATATATATATATACACACTCCGCGACAAAAAGATAGGTACAAAGGGTTTTTTCTTTAATTTTTCATAAAATAACATTATCTAAACTGGGCTTATCATTTATTATTATCATAAAATAACACTATTTCAAGGTTTTTTTTTTTTTTTTTTTTTTTTTTTTGTAAGACTAATTTAGAAAAATTTTAAGACTAATTTTTTTCTAATTTACACTGTAAAAAATGGTTTCTTAAAAATGAGCTAAATTGTCTCAAAATAGCTCCGAAATAATATTTACTTAAATTAAAAAACCCATGTACTCATTTTTGAGTATATTGACATGCTCGAAAATGGGGTTGACCAATAAGAATCCCAATATCCTCATGTTTGACTTGTCGATATACTCAAAAATGCGTACATGGGTTTTCAAATTTAAGTATATATTGTTTCGGAGCTATTTTGAGACTATTTAGCTCATTTTTAAGAAACCATTTTTTACAGTGTAAGACTACACTCCGCAACAAAAAGATAGCTACAATTTTTTTTTTTTTTCTTTTCTTTTCTTTTTTTTTTTTTTTTTAATATGATTATTTTGAATACGAATTTTTTGAGTATGATACAAATATAGTATGCTTTTGATATTATAATATTTTGTTATGGTAATAAATGATCAGCACACTTTAGATAATGTTATTTTATGAAAAAAAAAAAAAAAAAAAACTTTGTACCTATCTTTTTGTCGCGGAGTGTAGTCTTAAATTAGAAAAATTTTAGTCTTAAAATTTTTCTAAATTAGTGTTAAAAAAAAAAAAAAAAAAAAAAAAAAAAAAAAAAGTCTTGAAATAGTGTTATTTTATGATAATAATAAATGATAAGCACAATTTAAATAATGTTATTTTATGAAAAATTAAAGAAAAAAAACTTTGTACCTATCTTTTTGTCGCGGAGTGTATATTGTAATTTTCTATGTCGAAATATTAACACAAATTTGTTTGATTGGTAGAAAATTCATAAATATACACATAAATGCCATTTTACCTTACATGGTATGTAAAAGTAATTTTTTTCTTTTCATCTCAAACAACTATGGCAACAGCAGCACAATAACGTGTTTTTAATATAATTTAATGTGACATATTCCTGTCTCTTAGGCAGCAGGTTCCTCTCGATTTTACTGCTTAGTACATGATGATATTCTTTTAATAAAGGAAAAAAGAAGGGTTTGGAAAGAAAGGGGGAAGGTGAAAGAGCAGAGGAAAGGAACATAAGCAAAAGAGACAGGAAGAGACAAAGGATTGTAGTTCGTGACGGGACCCAAGAATTCGCTAGACATTACTATTATATTGAAAAATGTTAGGAGATGTTTGAATGAATATCGAGGCAAAAAAATTAGCAATACCCTTCACATTTACAGCTTGTTCAGCATGTAAGGATCATTGTCTTGAACGCTTGAATAGAAATTTTAAAGCGTCGTACAGTGAAAGGTTTGATATCTCGCTAAAAATGGCCTAATAATTACATCAAAAGACATTGTTCAATGTATTCCTAAACTGACTGCAGTATTTTATTTTTTTAATTTTATTTGTGTGATTTTTTCTTTTTCTTTTTGTATTTTTTGAAGGAAAAAATAATTAAAAATGTGCATTATCTTAGACAAATGAATTTGGTTAAGGTAAACAGTATTGATTCTTTTTGTTTATTTAATGAGATGTTGATATGACATTGAAAATGAATATTCTTTAGTTTTTTTATTTTATTTTATTTTGTTTTTAAGTATGAAAATAGCTCCTTTTATTTGATGTAAATATCATTAAAAATATTATTATTTATTATTTTTTATTCAATTTGATTTTCATGTTTCTTTTGTTAATGATTTATTTAAAAAAGAAACAAACATTTCTTTTTAATGTTACCAGATTTATATTTAAATTTTAACGTTAAGAAAGAGTAATATAGGTAATGTAGTACCAAGTGCATGCATACAAGTATTTTGTTATATGTGATGCAATAAAATAATAATAATAATAAATAAATGAATAAATAAAACAAAAAACATAAAGGCGTAATTTTGGTTTTTTGAAAGCTCTTAAAAAGCTGTCTAATACATATACACTCCCTCTCATATTTATAAGGACACTTTATGTTTTGAAATAACTAATGTAAAATTAATTGTGAACAAGATTATACTAAGGGCACTTAATATATCTAGTGTTCTACAAACCAAAACTGCTATAATCTTTTTAATATGAAATAAAATAAAAGATAATGCAAATATTTTTTTCTCCGCGTTTTTAGATGTTCATAATGATAGGGACAATCAAGATTTTTTTCATTTTATTTAACTTACTAGTAGATAAATTAGGTTGACATTCGAATTTGTTAACTACTGGGCTAGATTAATTCATATATAAGCCTTCAATTTTTCTTGGACGGACATGACTGATAATTTCTCGAAAAAAAGAACATTCATGTATGATAAATGTGTTTTTTAAGTGGAAGGATAATTTCAATCCGCCGAATTTCTAATGAAATTCGAAGATCTAAAATTGCTGAAGGAAATGTGATCAAACGTTGAACTGCTGGTTCGATAGGAGAGAGACTTGATGCAAAATCACAGTTGTTTTACAGAGATCGAAGACTCACAATTCCTCGTACTTACTGTTCTACTCATAATGACTATTGTTGAATTTGCTCGTAATTTTTAACGAAAGGTTGGGATCCACATTTATGCATGTTTAAAATAATTAATAATACGTTAAAATGAATAAAAAACCTGTAATAATCAATAAGCATTTAATGGGGGAAAGAACGTCTGTGTTAAAGTTGAATAAAGACAATATTGAACAGTAAAATGTTGCATTTTCGGATGCAAAACATTTTATTCTTGATTAACCAAATGGTTTTAATAGTTACTGGCACGATCTGAAGATAGCGAAAGACAGACAGACTTTTTAAAGGCACATATGAGTCGGGAATTTTAAAGGTGCTCTGGGGAGCCGTTTCTACTGAAGGCAGAATGAATTTAGTAATTTTTTCTATTATTATAAAAATCAAGAGAATATCCGCAAATTTTAAACGTGGAATTCTCAGATTTTTTTTTTTTTTTTTTTTTTTTGTGTGTGTGTGTGTGTGTGTGTGTGTGTGTGTGTGGGTGGGTGGGTGGGGGGTAATAATATTTTTTTCAACAAGATTTACATTTTTGCTCTACTTCTAGAGCAATAGGAAATAGTTTGAAGAAAGAAACTTCTGTATTATTGCCTTTCCCGTGGCCTAAATGTTGAAAAGAAACCTTAACTTGTCATATTAGAAGAGTGCATGCAAGTGGAAAGCAATTTTAAATAGTTTAAATGTATTCGGAATATCATCTATGCTGTATGAAATGGTATTGAAACTGAATATACTAAAAAAATGTATATATATATATATATATATATATATATATATACCCAGGGTTTAACCTGGCAAAAAAATTACTTTGGCATTTTAGCGAAAATAGGCAAGCACTATTTTAGCTTTTTCGAAAGTTAATTAATTCTTTGGATACCATTGATTTCTTTTACTTAGCTTTGTTATCCTCAGTTTTGTTTTCTATTTCATTTGTTCATCCAAATTACTATGTAAATAATGATTCCCAAAAATTTGTCCTTTCGTAGTTTTTGCCTGCAAATATTACAAAAAAAAAAAAAAATCTGAGTTATTTATTATATAGAGATATTTTATATAGTTATCCAGTTTTAGCTTTTTAGCGAAATTCTGACCGACATGTTTTAGCAAAATATGATACCTTTTAGCAAAATGCTAAAAAAACTAATGGCAGTTTAATCCCTGTATATACCAGAGAGAATGTCTGACTGTTTCACCCTAAAAAGAGACCCCATAAAATATTAATTTAAAAAATAACTGAAAAAAAAAATTACTAAGATTCGAGCTGTCCTTATAATTGTGAACACCTAAAAAATCATCTTTTTGACCGTATAAAGTTTTTTAAGATAAAAAAAAAAACGATAAAATTTTTTAAATATAGTCTATTAATGAAATTCAAATTTATAAAAAAATATATTTGTTTAAATAATAGTGTTCAATGTTTTGTTAATATAGAAAAACAGGTGTCCTTATAATTATGAGAACCAGTGTATATATTAATTCATAACTTATAATAAATTTGAACCTAATAATTTAATAAATAGTAAATTAAAACGCAATAATTTAATAATACTGTCATATTATTTTTGTGCTTGTACCTATATGCAGTTTGTAAGAACAAATGATACACAATTTCTAAGTGAGTAGTAACAAGTATACAAATCTATGTTGAAAAAAAAACATGATTAGTAATTTTATTATATCCAAAAAGATAATTTACATGTTTCATAAATATCAGTTTTGTGTTATACTTTATAAAATTACAAACACAACACCTAATTATATTAAAATATAAATAATGCAATAAAAATGATATTTAACATTCATTTCAGAAAAGTTGATATCAAGCATCTATCTATTTATATCGATATTTATATACTATATAAATGTATTTCAGAAATATTTTACTATCGATTTTCTTATTATGAATATTTAGAAAAAACTTTTTTATTTTTAATGTAAGTAATTTCTAAGTATTTAGTTGTTCCTTAATCGAACAACACTTTTATAAACAACAATCTTCGTATTACTCAATCAATATTTTTTGACACAATAAGAATTGATAGTTTTATCTTTTGTCTAATAATTTTATCGACATTGTTATTCTTAAACGCTTAATTTATCAATTTCACAACAGTTTCAGGATATTTAAATTGTATTATATTAATAGGTATATTTTTAAGTTTTTAATTAAGTTAAATGTGTATGAAATAAATCAAGCAGAATCATTAACAGAAAAATCGGGTTTGTGTTGAAAATTGAAAATTACCACATGGTGTGTACACATTTATTATAAATAAAAGTAAGGAGTTTCTGAGAACATTTTAAGGCTCCCAGAAGACTTTTTATAGATTATGCAAAATCTAAATAAATACATTATTACTGTTATCTTGGGGGTGGGGTGGGGCAGAAGCACTGTTAATAAACACAGGGGCCAAAGTAAACTGTTGTCAAAAAATAGTAAGAAAATATAGAAAAAAAAGAAAGAAAAATCATGCAAAACGCATTGATTAGTAACACTTTCCAACTGTACGTAATTGTTGTATCGAATAACTTTTAATATTCTTTGCCTATGTTATCACACAACAGACAGAAGGACTGAAAAATATGCAGATAGACTGATTGATTGTAAAATTACTCTTAAGCATTTTGGAAAGTGTTAAAAAGGCTTAACGAAAAAGAAAATGCAGCTTAGATTATAATTTCAGCTTTTGATCTCTCTGAATATTTCAGTGTAGCGCTGTAAATCAGAAAGTTAATCGTATCATATTCTATACAAAGCATTATTTTAAAATATTAACAATACGTTTCAATATTTTTATGATTTTTACAGCAGAAAGATTTTTAAATAAAACTTTTTAAAATTCTGTCCTAAAGCGTAATGCATTTGCTTTTATTTTTTGTTGTTGTTGTCCCTGAAAACAAACCAGTTATACAGGACCAATTAAGGTCATTTTAAATGGGCAACATTCTATAGCGAAAATATTTATAAAAAGAAAAAACACTCATATAACACAATGCTTTCGAATGCTTTTGAGTGTCCCTGTACACAAGCCAGAAGATATATTCACTCCATTTTCAACATGGAACATCCGATAGGGAACTTCAATAAAATACATCAGTTTCGAGAATTTCCATAAATATTTACAGGAGTTAGAGCGCGGGCAGACAAACAGACAGACATATTTACAGATACACTAACTGAAATCATATTCACACTTAAAAATGTTAGAAAGTGTTAAAAACGCTTAATGTAAACGAAAGTACAATTCTAGCAATTTTTTATTAATAGCTCTTAATATAAATGGATATTTTTGTGTCACCCTGTAATCTAATGCTAATTATGCTATATTCTATGCAAAGCATGTTTTTACGCATATAAATAACATATTTCAATTTCCTAAAACTTTGTGGAAAGTAAAGTTATTAAAATTTGATTTATAGAAATATATCTCATAGAACGCAATGCTTTGTAATACTTTTAAATGTCCCTGTACATAAATCGGTGGTGGTATTTTCTCCATTTTATACAGAAAACATCCAATAGTGAACTTGAATAGCATATTTCAATTTCATTCAGATATGTCTACAATAAAGGTATGAAAATATGGTTTATAGAAATACCTCTCAATGAACACAATGCTTTGAAATACTTTCGGGTGTCCCTGTACACAAAGCAGTAGAGGTATAAACTCCATTTTCAATAGGGAACGTCCGATAGTGAACTAAAATAACATATTTCAATTTCATTAAGATATGTCTACAGTAAAGGTATGAAAATACGGTTTATAGAAATACCTCTCATAGAACACAATGCTTTGAAATACTTTCAGGTGTCCCTGTACACAAACCAGTAGAGGAATAAACTCCATTTTCAATAGGGAATGTCCGGTAGTGAACTCTAATAACATATATCAGTTTCAAGAAATTCCATAAATATTTACGGGAGTTAGAGTGAGGACAGACAGGCGTACAGACAGACAGACGGACAGACAAACCGAAGTCATAAACACCTTTCAACCTTGTTGAAAAGTGTTAAAAAGAACTTTTAAAAGTGTGGAGAAGCTAATAAGACGGAAAAAAAAGTAAATAAATAAATAAAAATAAATAAAATGAAAATAAACAAACAAATAGATAAATAAATAGAATTAAATAAATTAAAAAATAAAAGATCTTGAGAGCAATAATTTTGCTAATTGCAATTAATTATTTGTATTAATTAATTGTATTTAGCCACTATCGATGAAACTTGTAATTTTTTAGACGTTGATTACCAATATACACTACACAAAAAGTTTTAAATTCTTTCCGAACATACATCATGTAAGGGCTGTATTGTAATCATGAAAAAATTCGACTATGACATATTGGTGTATCTATACGTTTTAAGGTCTCCTGTGTTCATTTTTGCTATTTTTAGGTGATACATGTATGTGTGTGTGTGTGGGAATGAGTGAACTTGATAACATCTGAACACTTTGATCGATTGAGCTGAAAGTTGGTAGGTATGCTATATTACCAATCACCGTAGCATGAAATGTATAGATTTTGATAAGTCTAGCACTTAGCGGATTTTCTTTTTATTAGGAACACAAAGAGAAATTATTTGTCATTATGACCAATGGAATCAAATTAGTGCGATAACTAAGTGTCTTATTCTATTGAGTTAAAATTTGGTAGGGATGTTATGGGTCACCATCACATAAAATGTACAATTTTTGTCTTTTTGAGAGAGAGATATTGAATATTTTTTTTTCTTTGTAGGTTTTATAATCTGATAAAATAATTTTAACATTAACATTATTGTTGTAGACGGAGGCAGAATGGAAAACACAAGGCTCCTGTGAGCTATTTGATCATCGATAATGATGTGGATCGAGAATGATTTGAAATTTCAAGGCTTCTACGAAGCATTTGATCTCTCTCTCTCTCTCTCTTTTTGCGCCAAAATCAGAAGACTTGGAATTTGAAGATTTAACTTTTATTCAGATTCTGGATTTATCTGCAGATGTAATGAAAAATTTGTGGCGATCATCGTACCGTCGCGCACTTTCTGCCACTGGTCTGTTCTGTAATGCAAGATAGTGAATTGGTTTAAGAAATTATATGTTTTGGATTCATTATTGTTTTTAGTGTAATTTTTTCAGATTTAAAAATCAATAATAGAGTAAAAATAAATAAATAAATAAATAAAATGTAAGGAGCTTTAAACTTTATAAATATAAAAGTAAGTATGGTTTAAAGACATTTAAAACAGATAAAAAAAGGTAAGGAATTTTTAAGGAATTTTAAAACCCCTACATGCACCATGAATTTGAAAAAAAAAAAAATAAAAAAAAAAATCTGTAGCTTCGATATATAGTTCATCTCGTACGTATCTTTATCTCATATTCTATGTTTCTACTTACATATATTTTACATTAAATTTTGAAAATAAATATATCAAGTTTTTATAATGAAATATCAACCATAGGATTCATGAAAAACATTAAAAGATGAAAACGAAGATACAAATATTAAAATTGAGAAAGAAATCTGAATAAAAACATGAATTTTATAAAGAAATTGTTATCCAAATTCCCTGCGACATTAAATTTTAAAATATCGGATTTTTATTTATTTATTTATTTTGTTTTAAGGTGTATTTAGTTAAGTACTGTGCATGTTTGCTTCCATTTAATTTTATTTAATTTTTTATTAATTTATTTCTAGTATAACATTAGAATAGTCTTTGACAGGTATTTTATTAAGGTTTTCAATAGTGTAAGATGATCATTCAACCAATACAAAAGACAGAATTCTAGTAAATTTTACTAAAATCTATTTAAAATCTATTTATTACAGATTTATTATAGCATGTAGCTAATTGTTTATACATATTTATATCCCCTTCATTCAGTCACTGTCTGTGTAAATAAGTAACAAAAGGGATGGTTTTAATGCATATTTTGCTGTTTACTTAAATAAAAATATCTACTTAAATAAAAATAAAGTATTTACTGCATACACGTATGCACCCTTTTGAGATTTTCATAGTACGTGAAATCTGGATTCCATAAACCGTATGCAATAACATGAAGAAACACATGCAAAGTAAAACATTTTCGTTATTTTTAACAAACTGAAAGGGAATTACGTTGCTGAAACTGAAACTGAAACTGAAACTGAATTACGTTGCCTTTTGTAAATAATTCAAATAAAATAATTCATATTTTTGCAAATAATTCATATTCAAAAATAATTCTGATATAAAACCATTAAATAATGAATAAAAATCGATTTTTGGCTGTAAGGAAAAAAAAAAAAGTTTTAAACAATGTTAAACTGCACTTCATATTATTCGATAATCTTACATTTACCACTTAAAAATATGCACAGATATTTATTGTTCCTAGCGTAAAAAAAAAAAAAAAAAAAAAAAAAAAAAAAAAATTGCAGCCTTAAATGATTTTTTGTATTTTATGTAAAATTTAATTTATATGAAATAAATTTATGTTAAAAATATTTTATATTAAATAAATAAATTTTTTAGCGTATTTTAAATTCTAATATACAAATATTATGAATGTAAATGATAATATTATATATTACATGAAAATTTTAATAATGATATAGAATAGCTTAATATTACATTCTATATTAAAATTTTACAAATGGTGTACAATAACTTTATACTACATTCTATAAAGACACATTACCAATGCCATACAATAAATAAAACTGCAATCATAATATCAATCATTATAAATATCATATCATCACGAACACACAATGACACTACATTATTTCGATACCTTAAAACAAATTACATCATCAAAAATATATTCTATACATTTGCATTTTGGTTTTAAAAAATGATTAAAAATGATTAAACATTAAAAGTATCTTCAATGTAATTTTTTTGTCCGTGTAAAAATAACACCAGCCTTCTCCAATAATTTATTAACTTCATTTCAAAGAGAAATAAGCCAATGTATCCTTCATTAGGAATTCAAGTGCAAAGAAAAAGAGCCGAGAAAGTATCTCTCTCATTTTTCATATTATTACTTATAATATTCAGCTTTATTAAAATAAATAAAATTAAAATAATAACATCAATCATTATAAATATCATACCATCACTAACAAACAATAATACTACATTATCTCGATACCTTAAAACAAATTAAATCATCAAAAATATATTCTATACATTTGCATATTGGTTTTAAAAAATGTTTAAAAAATGTTAAACATTAAAAGTATCCATAATGTAATTTTTTTTATCCACGTAAAAATAACACCAGTCTTCTCCAATAATTTATTAACTTCATGTCAAAGAGAAATAAGCCAATGTATCCTTCATTAGGAATTCAAGTGCAAAGAAAAAGAGCCGAGAAAGTTTCTCTCTTGTAGTCTTCATATTATTACTTATAATATTCAGCTTTCTTTGACAGTCATATCTTGAACTAATTTCTTCGATGATAATGTTTCCATGAGCTTTGAGATACGTCACGTAGATTTATGATTAATAATCTTACAGTAAGCCATTTTTTTTTTTTTTCTTCTTCTTTTCGGTCAATTGCAATTGAAGTTGTCTTCTTCTCTATTCTCTTCGAGAACATAAGTTAATTGGAATGAATTAAAGAAATATTTGAAATCTTACAAAAAATACTTTTTCATAGATTATTTTTTTATTGAAAAGAATTGAATATGTATATTTTTATTTTTATTTAAAAAAAATATTTAGAAATTTTTTGAATGTAAATTATGTTTCATATAATGTTTCTCTTTCATTATATTTTGCTTGTAAATGTTTTTATTTTTAGAAATATGTGAAAAAAAGAATAAACACGTATTGATAATTTATTGTTATTATAATTTCTACAAAGTAAAATGCGATTGAGATTAGGAAGGTTTTATAGTCTTATTTAAATAAACTTAAGCAATTGTGAGGATTTAAATAGTTTATTATTAACATAGATGATTATTTTATAAAAATTTATTGATTAGTTATATAGATTTAGTAAAAATAGAGGCATATATTTAACATTTATTAATTTAAAATGCAGAACACTCTACTGATTATTAAATAGTAAACATTTATTACATTTTTACTTTGTTATAAATAATAAATTTTAAATTATACTTTTACGCAAATTCCGATGGAATTGCAAACATTGTTGTAATTCTTGTAATTTGTATTTTCTAACAAGCAAATCATATTCACACCACAGATTGTGTATTTCATGCAATCATACTAATCAAGCAAAAATTTAACAAGTTTAAAAACACTTTTGATTTTTCCTTAAAAATAATTATATATCTCCAATAAGATTAAGTAAGTTCCAGATGTACTATAGAATATTGCATATAAAGATTACAGCGTATTTTTTTTTTCTTTTAAAGAAATTTATACTTTTTTTTTCTTTTAAAGAAATTACTGTATAATTCAGACATTCCCGAAATTTAATGCTTTATTTTGGGGCGTAAAACTATTTAAAATACATTAGTACTTAATATTAACAGAAGACTTCCCACTTGAAAAGGAAATACTGAAATAATAAATAACGTCTTGAACGCCAAAGGGAATAATAAACTAGCAGCTGTTTGCTAGTTTCTATAGTTACACTGAGAAAAAAAAATATACCACCTTCCTCCAGAATGAATAAGTGGCCATTTTCTATATCCCTTAATTAGAAATATAGATTTCCGAGCTATGCACATAAGGTACGCCAATAAATTGAATAGACGAAATGATCGAGAATTTCTAGTTCACACATTTCTAGATGGTGAAACAATATTCTGAATCTTTTGTATTTAAAGAAATTCTTCCTTGATTTTCTAGAATTGGGTCATAAACCAAGATTATAGTTGCTGAAACCTGCCTCTTGTAGTCTCATTTATTTGCAGAGATTTTTAAATAACTTTGCCCTCGATAATATAGTCAAACGCTCTAGAATTCTAATAGAGACTTCTAGATTTCGCTTTCAAAGGGGACTAGAATTTATAAGGATGACATGGAACTATTTTTTCTAAAGCCACAATTTAGATTCTAGATGTCAGTTACAGAAGTGTTTCTCAGTGTAGAAGTTTGCTAACAAAAAAATTAAATTATTATTATTAATTTTATTATTTTAAGAACATTTAAATATATATATATATATATATATATATATATATGATAACAAAATGAAGTATAATATAAAATAAACGGATGGTTAAATTGCAAATAAATAAATAAATAAATAAATAATAATAATAATAAACTTTTGACCAGAAATAATGAAAAGAAATATAATAGTGACTTTCTGATGATAATCTAAACTACCCAGAAACACTACAAGAAGAAGCTTTTTAAGGTTTGTAAACCAGAGATTTCTAACCGAACTAATAATTACAAAACTAACCAAAAGAATCATGGGAAAAGCTTAATTTCATGAAACAGATGATAAATAAATGAATGAAAACAAATAAAATTACAATATAATGCTCAGAATGTAGAGATAAATCGTCAGGTAATCACCATCTCTACATTGGTCTAGAAAAATGCAAGTTTTCATTTTGAGGAAAGCTATATTCTTACAAATATTACAAAGTGATTTAACATTCTAATTAAAATATTATCTTTCAATGAAAAAAGGAAATAATATTTGAATAATTGAAAACATGTTATTAGAAAAAAAAGAGCTTTACCAGAAATAAAATCATCAAACACATTTTGATAACGTCACATAGTAGTATGAAATACTTAAGCAAACACAAGGTTGAGTTGAAGTATTCATTTAACATAGGGACTAACATAGTTAGTTTAACTTACTTTGAATGAATTTAGAATAAACTAAATTTCAATTACTTTACTAAAAATGATTTAGCATAATGCATATTTATTAACATAACGAATATTTATATAATAGTATAGACTATTCATTTAAAAATTAGTCTATATCAAAAATACGTACGAATGTAAAATTCGTAGAAAAAGAATGTCATGTTTTTGGGATTCTAAAAGTTACTGCATTACGGCTATCTACTGAGCGCAATAAAATGTAAAAACAAGATCAAATTTATCAGATATTCCATACATGTTTTTAATAAGTATAAACAAGTCAAAGTCAATTTATTAATTAGTAAGAAACATATTATTACGTTTTTATAAAAATATTTACTTTATGTTTATCCACTTTTGTTTAATCACTTGATGATATTATGTATTTTTATTATTTCAAAAGCTATTATTAATATTTAATTAATTTTTATTTTACGCAACTATAGTTTGCATTTCTAAAAAAAAAAAAAATAAAAAAAAATAAAAATAAAAAATAAATAAAATAAATAAAATAAATAAATAAATAAAAAATAAATAAATAAATAAAAATAAAAATAAATTGATTATTATCTTTATTTGATAAATTGTATTTTAATTTATTCCTATACAACATCTTAAATATTATACATATATATAAAACATAGGGACAAAAATTATATTTTAATTAAAGTAAATGCAACAAACCTTCCATTTTTTCTTTTTTCTTTCTTTCTTTCTTTTTTCTTTCTTTTGTCGCCAATTGCCCATCTGCACAGCACTAGTGCGACGTAAAACCCAACCATCCTTTTTCTTTTTCTTTTTTTTTAATTTTTCATCATCCCACCCAACCAATCACCCAAAACACAAAACCCTACCTCCTAAATCAAAAATCTGCTCACCCATCTTTCTTCATTGTCTTTATATATATATATATATATATATATATACATATTTAATGTACATTCAGGTGCACAGTTCTTTTTATCGTTTTTTAAAGACAGAGACATAATTAATAATATATTAATGAATGAACAAAGTTTCTTGAGAATCTCTTTTTAATAGTATCATTAAACATGTTTAATAACATTTTTGTTTATATATTTTGATGAGCATAAATTATTTATTCAAAACAAGTGATTAAAATTTATATTTATTTATACAGAGAGATCGATACATGAATTAAAATGAGTAAACAAATTTACTTTAAAGCCAAAATCTTGTCGTTTATCATAGATACCAGTATAAATTTTATTATCATTAAAATGCATTTTAAAATTTAGAAATTTATTGATTAATTATTATATATAGTTTGAGTTAAAGTTAAATTACAAGAATAATCTAATTTAAATAAAGCAAGTGATTTATTATTTATGATGGAAATAATTATATCATCAACATAATGGTAAAGTAAAATATTTTCATAACAAAATTTGCACTCCTAATATTAAAGATACAGATCAGCCAACATACTGGAGCTGCATACCCCCCCCCCCTTTCCCTTGCGGGATTTCCTTTTTTTTTAAATAGATTTTTGAGATTTAGTTATTATATATAATAAAATTAAGAACAGTTTTAAAACACTCAACATTAAAGTTATTACGGAATTTTATTTTATTTTATTTATTATTATTATTATTATTATTATTATTTCATTTTTTAAATGTGTCATTTATAATTTGATAGAGATCTGACAATATATTATTAAACAGGATCGTAAGAATATTATTAACTGTTTAGATATTTTAAAATGTGTTTATTGTGTTGGTAGATATCTTTAAGACAATGAATATTATTATCTTTAAAAGTAATGTTATAAATTTGTTTTGGAAGATGAAGAAGCAGTTTATTAGCATTATAATTGTACGTATGCTAATACAACCGTATTAGCATGCCGTACAGCCAATAGTAACCGTTATGAACTTAATAGGAGATTTGTGAAACTTAGGGATGAGTACAATATACGGATAATTGCAATTATTAAAAGAAAGTTTAAGTATTTTTTATTACCTATGAATTTTTCGATTATTAACAATAACATTATTTTTAGCTAAACGAAAATTATTATTGTTTGATATTAAGATATTTACAAAGAATTTGTAATACTTTTTTATATATAATTGCATAATATTAGGTGATTTGTTTATGTAAAATCATTTTGAAGATCTTGTATAGATTGGAATAGAGATTTTGCTATAGTATTCTCAATAGTAATAATTATGATTCAATTCATTAGTATATATGTATGTATATATATATATATATATGTGTGTGTGTGTGTGTGTGTGTGTGTGTGTGTGTGTGTGTGTATTTACGTAGACACCATTGAAATAGATCCACTTTTCTTAAGGACAAGCCGGTGTGTACTTTTTGACAATAAAATTCTTTTTAAATTTAGATGATTTTTTAAAAGAAAAATTTCTATATAAAATTTATAGTTAAAAAAATATCAAAGACCACACTCTGATAGATATCTATATCTATAAGGTAGATTTATATTTTCATACTAATTTAAAATTACAAATATCAGGAAGGAAGACGTAAATTAATCAATAGACAATTGCATATTGAAGTGAAACTTAAATTAATCAAATAGTACTCGTAATTGCATTTGGAAGTGAACCTTATACAAAGCAAATTGTATTGAAAACGTATTATGAGTATTGTCTGAGGTATGGATATCTATCTACCTATCTATATCTATTAAACAATAAATAATCAATAAACAATAAATAATAAATAAATAATAAATAATCAATAAATAATAATTAATTAATTAATAATTGCATATGGATGTGAAGCCTTATACAAAGCAAATGATATTGAAAAAGTTAATATGAGTCGTGTCTGAGATAATGATATATATCTACATGTCTATCTACCTATCTATCTATGGTGATATCGGAGATCGTATATAACAAATATTACCAAAGTATAACAAAAAATAAAATTAATAAGTAGAAGATGGTGCAGAACCTGTTTGTCGGGTGCCCATCTTCCCCCAATTCCTTTGCAAGACCATATGATTACAAAGAAGAAAGTTAAGTTAAAATGAAGATAATATCAATGTTATACACACATATTATTATTATTTTATATTTTATTTTTTATACTACATATTTTGTGGAAATTAAATAAATACATATTCAATAACACTGCGCTGTTTAAAAAAAAAAAAAAAAAAAAAAAAAAAAAAAAAAATCGAGCCCCGACACAATTCTTTCTGATCCTTAATGTAAAATGACCTCTTGAATCCGAATATGACACCTATTTACCCTATCACCCACCGTTTTCTCGGGACGCCATACCCTCCCCAATTTTTATCACTGTTCTGTAATATTATGGCCATTGAATTTGATTTCGAGAATGGAAAAAAAAAATAACACTTAAAAACTAAAATACATAATGTATAATAAATAATAAATAATAATAATAATAATTAATTATTAAAATATAACAAATGTAATTCATAATTTCATTAACAAATCCCTTCCTAAATTTTCCCCTTGTTACAAGTGTTCATGTTTCAAGAAATTTCACTTCTACAGACCGTCAGAAGATATTTAACAGTTAAAAAAAAACATTTCTCCCCTAAAAATCAAATTTATAGCCATTAAATTACCGAAAAGTGATAAAAATAGGGGGATGTTCCCCCAAAATGGTGGGTGATAGAGCGAAATGGGTGTCATATTCGGATTCAGTAGGACAATTTACATGAGAATTTTCAAAAATGGTGTTGGGGCCGATTTTCATGCCGAGCAGCGTAATCTAAAATGTCTGGGGTATTGAAGAAAATAATTAATAATTAATAATAATAATAATAATAATAATAATAATAATTTTTGTAAAAGTAAATGCTTAGATCTGGAAATTATAAACGTTTTATATTAAAATCATGAAAGTGTAATTAAACAGATTTAAATAAATTTTGCATAATATAAAAGAAGAATTTTGAAAAAAAAAAAAAAAACTTTATAAAAATAAAAATACACATTAAAGAAAAGTTATTTTAGTTAAGCCATATTTTAGTCTCAATGTATGTACATATATGATTTTTTAACAAGGTAATCCTAATAATATCAAGGAACTGAAGTACTCAATCTTGGATTATTCTTTAAAAAATAAAATAAAGTAAAATAAAGAAATAAATAAAGATCCTGAAAATCCCGAAGTAAAGAAGAAATGTAAAATTAATTTTTCGTAGATATGTCAATCAACATAATAAAGAAAAAAGGTTCATTTTTTAAGACAAAGATGTAAAATCAATGTTTTTAAAGTGACTAATATGATTTCTAAAATAAAAATCTTATTTTTATGCAGAATGTTCGAAAACAAATCTTGAGATTACCTTAGCTATAAATTTTAACGTAAAGAAAAAAATATATATTAAAACTAAAATATATATATATATATATATTAAAACTATATATATTAAAACTTTAAAAAAAAAAAAAAAAAAAAAAAAAAAAAAAAAAAAACACTAATTTTGATTATTTACTTTTAATAATGTTCATTTTTTAATTGTTCTAAATTTTATTAATTTACTTGTAATATATTTTAAGTTATTTATTATATATTTTTCATCGCTATCGTAGCGAATTTATTATTTATGAAATCCTGAAACTCCATACATAAAAATGAAATTCGCATTTTTATGTAATTTGAAAAAAAAAAAAAAAATATATATATATATATATATTTAGTTAAAACTGACAGAAATAAAAAATATACTTAAAAAATGGACTAAGATTATTCAGAATAATAATAATAAGAAGAAGAAGAACCTGAATAAGAATAATGATGAAAAATTGTTTTACCACAAAAATAAAATTTGGAAGGTGCAGGAAAAATCCACAAAAATCCATTTATTTATTGATTATTTACTTTATCAGAAAAAAAAAAAAATATATATATATATTTCTAATATTGCATGAAATATTTTTAAAATAATGTATATATAAATTTACAATATTTTCGTATTCTCTTAAAAGATGTATCCCTGTTGCTTAATTGAATAAACTTTAATATCTGTGAAGGCATATGTGTTCTCTGGAATTAAATAAAACAAGTAATTTTACTTTTCCTTGAAGCACCAGAAAATTAGTTATACTTTAAAAGCATTATCATGTTAACAAGAGCGATATTAATTGTAGCAGTGATTAAAAATTCAATAAAGCTTAATGTTTAATTACAGATTTACTGAATTCTAATAAAAATATTATGCATTAAAGAATAGATTTTTCTTCATTTTTGAAGCGTTTTCAATTGTAATGAAAATTTCTTTTTTAAACACGTATTTGTAATGTAGTCTTTACAGTTGTTGAAAATCTGCCTTTGTAGTGCATGTGAAAATTATTCATTATTATTATTATTTAATGTTTATTTCTGCTATATTGTTTTCATGTATTTAAGACCTATATTTGAAATCTATTTTTAAATCTAATGTACTGTTTAACTGAAATTTGAAAAGCAGCTTGGTAGTATATTTTGGTAATTATTAATTAGATATATTTGTAATTTGTTAAAACCAATTGTTTATTAAATGAATTCTTATACTATATAAAAATGTATATATATTAGCTGATATACATACAATAATATATAAACACATTAAAAAACGTATGCACGTATATGTATTAAAAATATTTCCTTGTGAAACTAAACATCATAAAAATACGTTAAAAGAAATATTAATAAAATAATATAATAAAAAAAAAATATATATATTTTTAATATTTTAACAAACATGAAGCTAAAAAGTACCCTTTGAAAAAAAAAAATTAAAAAAATGAATACACAATAATTTTGGAACAAAGAGAACATAAGGGCAATAACCCCCAATGTAAACAAATACCACGTGGATGTGGAAATAATCGCACATTCGCCGTAAAATGGTAAAAAAATCTCTTACTTTCATGAATTTAATAAAAATTCGCATTTTATTACTTCGTTCAGTGTAATTTTATTTTAAAAATTGCAGTTCCAATTTTCTAATTTAGTAATATAAATTTAAGTGTCTAGTGGTTAAATTACAGGAAATAATAAGTGCGAGAAACGCTATCCCTTTCTTTAGCAGAAAATCAATACAGGGCTATCTTGAGTCCATATCTTTAGGAAATACTATGCATCAGCAAACTGAATAAATTTATTAAAATAAAACTATGTCTGAGATAGCACACGCATTGATTTGAATTTAGACTATATAAAGAATGAGCAATACGTAATCTAGTGGGACGATTTGAATGAGTAAAAAGCAGAAAGATAAATGAATTTTTATTATACGTAAATATCTATTAAAATCATGAGTATTTTTATTTTTATGCTTTAAACGCGTGCGGATAATTTCTATCTTGTGTGTTTTCTAGAAACTGGAGTAAGTTTTGATTCAGTAATGTGCATAATTCAAATCAAGTAAATTTTTATAATTCTGTTCAAAATCCAATGTTAATGCAAAATGAAAACTGGAGAAACATTGTAAAAAAAAATTCTGTAAATCCTTATTAAATGTTCTTTTTCTGCATATAAAGAATCACACAGATATACAAATACATATAATATATAAATTCGTATTATTATATATACATGTGTATATTTATGTAAAAATATAGATTTAGAACATTAATAACCGAATTTTAATAACCAAACATTAATAACCGAAAACACATTTTATATTTTTAACATTAGGATAATATTTAGAAGGCGATGCCTGTGCAGAAAACATCTATGTAAATATATACAGGAAAAAGGAAACATGCATAATAAAAAGATAATTACATTGTAAATGACAATTCATGAGATTAATATTTAGAATACAAATAAATTTGTATGTTAAATATAATTTTTGTATATTAATAAAAGTTTTTGACGTTTATATGTTATTTTAAAATTTTACAAAAGTATTTCTCTAAAGACAGTCAAGACTAACTCATATTATCACAAATTTTTGACATTCATTTACTGTGTCTGGTACGTCATTGATATTTGTATAATAAAATATATCTTTTCTGATAACTACATGGGAAAGTGATAATTAAAAATAAATTTATTTTTAGTACAACTTGCATGTTTATAGGAATGTATAGTAATCACTTTGATACTTTCATATTATATATATATATATTTTTTATTTTCCAGCTACATGTGTTTTTGTTTGTATTTTTTCTTTTCATCTGATAATTAATGCACAACTCATTACTTGTAAAATTTTGTAACCTCCTGTTCCTTTCTTTTTATGAGTTTTTATTATTTTTTATAGTTTATTTGCTAGTGCATTTTATTAAACTTCCAAGGAGCCTTTTATATGGGATTAGTTTTTTTTTTTTTTTTTTTTCTTTTCTTTTTCTTTCTTTCTTTCTTTTTTTTTTTTTTTTTTAGATAAATAAATGTTACTATTATGGGAAAATGATATGATTATCTAATTTCATCTTGATTATTACACATTCATCTTTTAATTTAAAATGTTTTCATTTTGAATATTTTAAACTAATTTAATTATATTTTGGGTAAAATACTTGCAAAGTATCTGAAAGCTAACCACATTAAAATTTTGTGGTGACAATTTATTTTCATGTTTTATTTTTTAATTAACCCACTGAAGAAAAAAAATAAAAAAGAATAAATATTATATAAGTTAACTTACATGTAAAAAATGTCTGTCACACACTCTGGAGGTCTTATAAAGTTTTGTTTACCACTTCCCCTAATAAGTAATCATTATGTCACTTCACCCCAATTCAAGTTCAGTCAAGCAATATAACACACATCACATTTATTCAATCATCTTATCATTTTTTTTTAACTGTAACTGTATTTGAGCACTAAATCCTTATCAAATTGCCATGTTCATTACAACGATGCAAATGTATGTGACACTCAATTAGATTATTCGTATACCACCTCTATCGATTCTGTATAACACTGACAGTGTTATTTACTTAATTTTTTAAAAGACAGTAATAAAAACTGACACAGAAGAGGGGCGTGATTTCTGGAGCAGACGACAACAGCTTCTGCAGACGATTGAATGAAACAGAGCAGTAGTTGGCAGAAGATCTTTTCCCCGTGTGAGCGAGTCGGGTTGAGTTGCGTTCAGCTTGAAAGAGGGCGCGACGATTTTGAAGCGCGAGAGGTGGGGACTGATGTTTAGAAGAGACTGTTTAAAGAAAAAAGAAAAAAAAAAAGATAGGGAGAAAGTTTCAGAATGTCTTTTTTACGAAATGTTACAGAATCGTTGATGTAGTTATTTTGAACTTACTAAATATAGACGTAAAACAAATTAGAATAATTAAATTATAAAGCATATTCAGATGAGTTCTGTTTTATTTCTCTTTCTTTTTCGAAACTAAGAATAAAAAACTTCATTTTCAAAATCATTAAAATATTATGGGAAAAAAAAAAAAAAAAAAGGAAAAGTGGAAGAAAAGAAAAAAATAATTCATAAACTGTGATGAAAAAATTTTAAAGGAAAGAAAATTATCAAGAAAAAAAAAAAAAAAAATGCAGTGCATTAAAAACGTGTCAGCCTAAATTTAATCCTGAATAAAACGATATAAGTTGAGAAAAAGGGAAAAAAATTAAAATAAGATAAAATAAATCTGCTATTAGAATGGCTAAATCTCAACAATATAATATTTATTTGTATTTTTTGCTATTACAGATTTTGTTTTTCATTATTAAAACCAATTAATATGGTGATATTTTTAAAAATCTTTGTATATAGATTTTCAAGGCCAATTTATAATATTTTTAATGTAGATCTCTTTATAATATATATATATATATATAACAATGTATTTAAATTATGATAAATGAAGATATGAAAGTGGAATGTAGAAACAACAAGAATAATATATATATATATATATATATATATATATTTAATCAGCCAGTTATTAGTTAAAATTCATACTTCTCTACACACAGACACACATATATACATATTTAAAAGACACAAGTCTCCTTAAAAAAATGTTTTACGATGTAGAATTATTTTTTGTCATTGGTTTAGACATTTGAAAATATAAACGTTTTTAATAGATCCATAACCAATATTTCAAATAGTTTTTGACCGAAATCTATTTATTTATTTTAGTCTACTGATTGACAAACTTCATAGTAATCCTGAATTAACTGTATGATAGTTTTTCAAGTTTTCTTTTATAAACAGTTTTTCTTTCTGGAATTTTCCAACAGCGCTCTTTTTATTGGCTTATATTTTTCATAAATAACGTGAGTCATTGATCGTTTTTTAATACCGTGAAGATGCATTTATTTTTCAAAAAATAAATTTGAATTTATAAATTTTCATTATTTCACGGCAATAAATTCCTCAAAATTTAGATTTATCTAATTATTTTTTCTATTGCTACTAGAAATTAACTGTGAATTCAGATTAATATGCAAGTCCACTCAATGTCTTACGATTGCTTAAACACTTGGACGCTTCTTATAAAGCTAGGTGGGAAAATGTTATGCTTTATATCTGAATAGAGTTCTCAAAAAGTAATAAGAAACCCACTTAACATGTATCACCTAAGATGCAAACTGTTATTCTCATTTGAATTTTAGATAATCAAATAATAATAAAAAGTACATTGAATATTTTATGTAGTTTGTATTATAAATGTGAACATGTAATAATAACATTTTGTTATATTTGCTTACAAATAAATTATATATTTAATGACTAAAATAATAAATAAATAAAAATTAGTAACAATTATAAAACTCAAAGTTTTAATGCTTCATTAATCATACGTAAATATGCTTATATAAAATTAAACATAATTTATACGTCTCATTAATATATTAAAACCAATGTAACATTTAAAATGAGATAATGAATATAAACATTTTTAAAACTTTAAAAATACATTTTAATTAAAAACATTAAAATACACGACAGACGTTTCGGCTAGAACAGTAGCCCTCCTCAGTGTCAAACATACAACGTCTCATTAATATATTAAAACCAATGTAACATTTAAAATGAGATAATGAATACAAAAATTTTTAAAACTTTAAAAATACATTTTAATTAAAAACATTAAAATACACGACAGACGTTTCGGCTAGAACACTAGCCCTCCTCAGTGTCAAACATACAGATTATATATTCAGGAGGAATAGCTTTAGTCTCGTTCAAGGCAAAGTGCAACATTCTGCCTTGAACGAGGTAAAAGCTATTCCTCCTGAATATATAATCTTGTTATGATGTGTTATGTTGTGCTTGTATGTTTTACACTGAGGAGGGCTAGTGTTCTAGCCGAAACGTCTGTTGTGTATTTTAATGTTTTTAATTAAAATGTATTTTTAAAGTTTTAAAAATTTTTGTATTCATTATCTCATTTTAAATGTTACATTGGTTTTATGCTTATATAATTTATTGTATCGCCATTTAAAGCATAAATATTTTTAAACTTTCGTTTGCATTTTTATGTAATAAGTAATTTCTTTGAAGTTTTATGTTCAATATAAAGACTTCAAAATGTTATTAAAAATGAACATTTAACACTTCTTTATAAAGCGCACTTGTATAAAATATTCCAAGTGTGTGAAAATTGTACGATTGCGTTGCTGTCTATTTATATAATAGATACTTGGCTGTCACTTGGAATCAAAGTAAATATCCTCTGAAGAATTAAAAGAAAAGTGATTTAGACTCCGGAAATCATTATTACGGAAAAATTTATTTAGTAATTGATTGTTACCGCTGTGTAGCATATATATCAATATCAATGAATAATACCTAACGCATAATAACTAACTTTTATATGCATGTGATGGCAAGTAAAGAAAGGCAGTGAGGTAGTGAAAACAAAATGACATGTATTTATTAAAAACAACTCTTTTTATTAAAAATTCAAACGGGAAATAAATTCTTATTCTTTTTCAAAAAAAGCATAACTACTTTATTAATAGCATACATACATTATTTATAATACTGACACATTTCCATAGATGATTCAATACATTAATTTATTACATTAAATTTAGATTGTAAATTTTAAGCTATTTCGCGTTCAAAAGAGAAATGTACTGAATTAATTCAAGTATTCAAACAGAAAATGCTTCGTACTCACGATTACTTGAATTGACAGCATGGTTTCAGAACACAATAAAAAATATATTGAAGTAATATTATTATTATTATTATTCGTTTTTTTTTTTTTTTTTTCACAAATAAATGATTAGAAGGTAAATTTCTTTTAAAAATTTCTTAAAAGTTGAAAGAAAAGAAAAAAAAAAGAATGTTTTGTATGATTTATTGTTTTTTAGATGGCAAACCACCTCCCTCCCCCCCCCCCCCACACACATACAAAAAAATACGATTTGAGTTATTTTTTAATATTGTCACAACTTGCTATATTAATTTTGTAAAATAATAATAATAATAAATATTATTATTATTACTACTAATCTTTAACATCGGGTTGTTCAAAGCCGTTTGCTTTCCCAAATGATTTTTCCGAGCTATGAATGATTCACCAGTAAAGCCTTAGTTTTGAAGGCAGGACAATAAATTATATCGATTCAATATTTCAAAAATCCCATTAATTGTCAATTTACATTAAAAAAGAAAAATAGAAACTTATCCAAGAAAATCAGATTTCTGCGATATTTAACACAGGAGTGCGATTTAACCGTGAATGCAATTTTTGAAGATGAGGGAAATAAATATTAAGTTTTCATCCCTCACTAAAAAAAAAAAAAAAAAAAAACCTTCTAACTTTATTTTTTATCAAAATTGTTAGAGTAATTTTCTCTAATTTTTTTTTTTTTTTTGTTTTTGTTTTTGTTTTTGCTATATGTTGATCCGAGAGGAGCATGGTTTACCAGACAACGCTAATTTTCCGAAAGATAAGGATAAAAGGAGTTTTCAAGAAACTCAGTTTCTTTCTTGTTTATCCATGGTGCATCGTGTATTGCCAGTGAATGCTAATTTGCGTGAAGATGACACCGAATCATGATTGTCATCTCAAAGAAGTCTTACGATATATATACAGGGTGTTTCAGTGAACCGTTTCAGAACTTCTAAGAGGGGTAGGGTACATCCTGACGAACCAAAATCATATACCAATGGGCAGTCAGAAATGCTTTCCTGACGCAGTAGCTGCCGGAGAAATTCGAGATATGCCTGGAGTATTCCAGAATATTCGGATGTCCATGCGTCGGAGATGTGAGGCGTGCATTGTAGCCCGTGGAAGAAACTTCGAACACTTAATGTACCTTTTGCTTCTTTTCATGTATTATTAAAATGATTTCTCACTTACGATCTCTTTTCTTTATGGTGCTTCTGTGTACAACACCGCTTCAGGAAAGCATTTCCGACCCCACATTGCTATATGATTTCGAGTTGTCAGGATGTACCCTAGCCCTCTTAGAAGTTCTGAAACGGTTCACTGAAACATCCTGTATATATATATATTTCTTCTGAAAATTGTCTGAGAACCTTCCTAGAAAAAAAGTTTCTGCTATATCACCCTCCCCCTTCGCTGATCACGGGTTAACAGAAAAAATTTGTTTTCCTGATTGTGGGAATAAGTCGAATTGACTTGTCATCTAAATCATAAAATTTTATCAAATTCACTAGAACCGTTACCGATAAATCTATAATATTTATACAAAATTAATCGGTTTGATAATAAGGGAGATTTAACAAGTGTAAAGTTCATTTTATAGAAAAAATTTCCACTCTTGAATTTAATTAAATGGCATTTTTCTATAAATTATGCAGTTTTGTTCCACACATCTATGAAAATCTAGTTTTTTTCTCCCATATCTGCGTAATAACTTTACAGAATTAGATTGTGTTGTTCTTTTATATTAGTGAAAGAACAACATAAGCCAAATCTGTGATGTGTTATACATATCTTGTTAAATATCACATGCTGCATTACTTTATATATAGTGACATGTAAAATATCTAAATAGATGGCTTCTTATTAATTAACTATTTACTTTACTTTTCAATTTTTTATTTAAACATCTTTTTTATGATTTGTCATGAATAGTTTGTCAATAATAGTTTTACGCAGTTTTATGTTATTGATATAATTATTTATAAATAATCTCGGCGACACTTTATTATTTAAATTTTCTTAAGTATCAATTCTGAAATGTCATAAAAAATGCTTAATTATTAACAATGCAAAATTAATTATTAATTGCTAATCCCTCTTTTTTTCCGAATGACATTACGTGTCTATTCAGGCATGATGAATAAAGAAAGTTAATGATGCTTATAAAAAAATAATAATAAATTCCCTTTAATAGTATCAAAAAATATTTAGAAGGATTTATCGTTGTAATACCTTCAAAAGAAACTGACAGTTTAAAAATATAAATATGGTATTACATTCAAATTGAAGATAACTGCTTTAAATAACAGAAAATTTAAAAGCAATTAAAGTGAAACGATTTAAAATTCAGTAAAATCAATAAATAGATGAAAATTTATAGGGGAAAAAATATAGTTTAGAATCATTAAAATTTTTCAATGTAATATAACGAATTTCATAGAAGGATATAATTTTCTATGTTTCTTCTCAAAATATACGTATGTATGCGCAATATGTGTAAGTTTTGTTCAGAAAAAGAAACCTCTGTATTTTTATCATTCTTTAAATAACAAATAATAATAAAGAAAAGTTTCTCATTAAGAAATTTAAAAACGTATTCTATATAATTTTAAACATTGAAAAGTAGAATAAATTACACTTATATCCTTCAACTTTTAAGCAGAGACACTCATTGCTGCCCTATATTCACGAATATACTTTTCAGCATGACTACACTAATTGAAACGATTTGTAAGGTATAGGTATGAGATCTTACTCGATCTTTTTGAGTTGGAAGCATTGAGTATCAAAGTTACCAGTTGAATCCAGCCTTAGATGGTGGTGGTGACAGTGTCAAACTGAGCATAGAAGTGCTAGGTTGGATGAGTCAAAGTCACCAATCGAATCCAGCATTAGATGGCGATGGTTTCGATAAAATGTCATGTTACGCATAGAAACGTTGGTTTGAGGCGAAAGCGGATAGTTGCAAAAGAAGGTTGCCAGCTAATCGGAGGTAATTTGTCGCTCGGTTTCAGTGGAGATGTAGAACGAGTTTAAAGAAAGTTTTGTTTAGTTGAACATAGGTAGTTTTAGGATTTTTCGAAAACTGAAGGGAATTGTTTTATATCTATTTGCTTTAAAGTGGGACTTACGAATTAAGGAAGTTCGTGTTTTTGCGTGTGCTTTTGCGAGTAATGGTTTTGGAGTTCCGTTTTCCTGATGATACTAAAGTTCACTCTACCAGACACCGCAAAGTAACTGCAAGCAGTGAGATAATTTTCACTATAATCTCAATGGGAACTGAAATTTAGATTTAAGTTAATTAAGAATATATTTATGAAGGTCTTGGTGTGCTTCCCCCTAAAAGTTAAAATAAAAAAAGATTAGATTTTATATGAGTTGTCTTTATTATATACTTTAGACATTACCTACTTATTATAATGGAGATAACAACAACACAGAGGCTGTAAACCATCCGTTACAGATTATTTAGTAATTTCTCTTAAATTAAGTTTTCCTTTTGCATAAGTTTCACATGTTTCACTAATCTTCTCAAGATTCAATCTGACCATTTCTTTGTACACTGTTAAATCGGTGTTCTTACTATTGAGAAAAAACTGACATATTTTCAAATACATCATTAACTCAGAACAGCTCTGAATAAAAATGATTTAAATTTGAAATACCGTCATTTTTATTTTTGAAATATACACTATTCTCAAGAAGGATGAAACGCTGTTATTTTTTAACATCCCCCCTTCTGAGAAGGGATTTGACATGTTCTCATTTTTTAGACTTCACTCTACTGAAAAATTAACAAAATGCGAAACTCCATGAGCATGTTCTGGTCAACTGTTGATCCCATGTCGCCATGTTGTTTCCTGCTCATATTTTTGTCCAGGCACTTGAAAATAGCTAGAATCTATCGATTTTTTGGCTAGATATGTAATGCTAAGCCAAAAGCACAAACGATATTCATTTCTAAGTTCTCACATCATTACCGTTCGTAAGATACAATATTGAAAATTACAAGCATTAAAAACCTACATTAATAATGAATATAAGATTGATCAATCAGATGTAAGACTTGCCTAATATCAAAATCTTCTTGATTATTCATTGTCAATATGTAAGCATAGAAATCATAAGTAAAATATCCAGAAGTAAAAACACAATCTTTTGTTTGAGTTTAAATAAGGGGGGCGAGATGATTATATACTTTCAATTTAATTTAATACTACGTGATACGAAAATGTAATTTTATTCATGTTTACTGAATGTTGTGTTAAGCGACTAACTCATCACACTTCGAATAAGTTCGAGGATTGCATCTTGACATAATAAACTTCTAAGTAAACACCACCGAGCTCTTTAGCCTCTCTAAAAAAGCAAAAGCAAAACATTAAAACAGCTCTACTTTAATAATTTTTACTGAAGAACCACTTCGTTATATTTACCTTCAAATTTCCTTACCAAAAATACTTACATACAACTGACGCTACTAAATTTTGCAACTTATACAACGTGTACTTTCATCACTTCGCCGAAATCATTGCCATCTGAATGAAACCTCTATAAACAATTAACACTTTACATCTCAGTGTGAATTCGAGATTTTGCTCGTGTGAGCCCTCACTTTCTTTTAACATCCTCCAACAAAAAGAAATATTTTAAGGAGAATTTAAACCGAGCTGAAAGAAAGATTTCCAACTGTTTTATCCTTTACACACACACACATATATATATATATATATATATATATATGAAATATAAGAGATAAAAAGAAGTAAGAAGAGATAAAAAGAGGTAAGAATTAAATTAACATTTTCAGAGTTTCAGGGTATTCTGGTTATATTTCAAAGTAATATTGCAAAATAAATGAAAGGAGATTTCATATTAAGCTGTAAGATTAAAAGCATAAAAAATAATGAAGGGAAATTGCAGTCCCGATCATGTGAAATAAACAAGTTAATCATTTAAGTATTTTGATGTCTGGAAATAGCTTTATAATTGGCCTAGAAATAAATTTAATAAGCAATAGGCATACAAAGTAATAAATAAAGGTTTTAATGAGTCTAATTTGCGGTTTGATTATTTCATGTCAGATACAAAACAATAATTAATGTTTACGGACTTGGCGAGTTTGGCAAAATAGGGCGCCGATCCGAATCGCGAGGTCTGCAGAATACAAAAATATAACCAATAGAAAACAATGAAAAGGCAGGAAAAGGCGTTGGTATTGAATAAAATAACCAATTAAATAGAATGGGCTGGAATTAGAACTACGCCAAATTACACCAAAAATTACGGGTATAAAAGCCCAAACAGTAAACAAACGGAGCGATTTTGACACGATCTTGACTTGTTAAACCTTTCCATGTAGCCAGCCTTCCGAAATTAACGTAAATCTTATAATTATCCCCACCGAATGAGGCGGCCCGAAGCGGGTGTCGGCCGGCGCGAATTCGGCAGCGCGTCGGATTAACTCCATTTCGTCTTGCCTCGTCCCGACTCTGCAATGATGAAGCAATAAAGATGTTTGCCTGAACAACGCCTCGCCTCCATTTGTGTTGCGACTGTCATCTCTCTTTCAGCAATCAATTAAATACGTTACAATACATATATATATATATATATATATATACACACACATTAGATTCTCGCTTATCCGAGGTGATATGGACCGATATATATATATATATATATATATATATATATATATATATATATATATATATATATATATATATATATATATATATATATATATTATATAATACAGTGATGTATAGTAAAATTTGTTAAAGTTATCTACGCCATTTATCAAAAGGCACGCCTCCCGCGTGGCGTGGCTTTTTCGGAACAATCTCGATTATCCCAGAAGTCGGTTAATCGGGCTCGGATAACCGAGGCTCTACTGTATTCCATTAAAAATTGCAGAAATAACATAAATAACCATCAGATTACCACCGATGATTAAAAGAATATCACCAATGCCAGGAACAGCATGAATTTCCATTAGTAAAATTCACAAAAAAATCAGAAAAACTTTAAAATTAGAAATAATAATTACAGTATTTATTTATTTTTTTTTTTTTAAATAACGGATCGTTAGAAAGTAATTTTCTATGATCATTTGTTACTATATGAGTACATAATATACAGAAATGCGCGCAAAAAAAAAATCAATTAAATAAACAAATAAAAGAAAAGAAAAAAATATCGAAAAACTTTCCCCTTATTTATACTTAGCATAAACGACAAAGAAAACCTCGAAGGTTACTACTGTTATTGTTTTACGAGTTAAACGCGGCTACACGTCCGTCGTTCGGAAAAAAAAAAAAAAAAAAAAAAAAAAAACAGTACTTCCCACTAGATAATTCTCGCGCCAAAGATTTGCTATTCATAAATCCTAAAATAGTCGTTACATTTATATAAAACTAAATTTATTTGGAATAAATAAAGTTCATTCAAGTTACAATAGTAATATACATGTACAATTCACATAGAAAAGTATTATTACCAACTTTTGCCGGCGTTGACTGAAATACAGCATTAATTGTAGTACAATTCATACACACACATAAAAAAATTTTACGCATTAGAATGTGACGAAATGAGGAGTTCGATTCATAAGCTTGTTTAATTTAAAAATTATTTTAAGTCCAACGTTTGCGACGTGTCAAACATGCTTCGTGTAGCTCCAGCATGCAGATTATCTCACTTGAAAAAAAAAAAAAAAAAGGAAATTTAACAAAATTACATGATTAATTATAACTTGTGTGGTTGGTTGGGTTTTACGTCGCACTAGTGCTGCGCATATGGGCAATTGGTGACGGTCTGGGACACCCCCCTAAAAGGTGGTCCGGAGACATGCCATCACAATTTTGATCCTCCACGGTAGGGATGGCTCTCCCGCTTCGGTGACCCCCAGAAGTATAATTTTTGATGGGAATATGGAGGACATTGCGGCCACGACAGATTTTACGTGCACCAGCCACCATTAGTGTACACGACGGTCTTTGGCCGGCTCGAGTACCGAACCTGCAATCTTCCAATTACGATGCCGGCGCTCTACCGACTGGGCTACCGCGGCCCTATAACTTGTTTGGACACTGGATGAAGTTTTTGCGTCGGCTGGTATCGAGGTGCTCGTGGCTGTGAGCCTTGGGACGTACAGTCGGTAACAAAAGAGTCCGAACACTAGCAAAAATTCTTATGTAAAAAAAGTACACTTCATACGGTTTTGTTAAATAAACCCTTGTCGAATCCTGTTCTTAGTCAGTGTAAGAACAGGATTCGATAAGGATTTATTTAAAAAAAACGTAGGAAGTGTACTTTTTTTACATAGGAATTTTTGCTAGTGTTCGGACACTTTTGTTACCGACTGTATTGTCAAAGATGTCAGGTATGAGGCTTTCAGTTACCAGCTTCTTGTCGTCTCAGAAGGAGTGTATAACGTCTTAATATGTGAAAATATATAGAAACAAAATTTATAAAAAGACGCAAGGCATACTTGGCAGCTACATACTTAAAACATCGGAATACAAATATAAACTAACATCGGCTTACAGTAAATATTTAACTAAAAAAATACAAGATAATGTTAACATGGAGTGAAGTGGAAAAAAAAAAGCCTGAAATGATTTTTCCTGTATTTATTTATTTCTTTAAATCTAGATATAATATAATATAATACAATACATATAATTTTTTTTAAATAATATTTAGCATTATACATTTATTTCCTCTAAATAAATAAATATATAAAAGGATATATACACATATAAGTAATTAAGAAACCTAATTTTTTTTAAAAATAGTACTTTATGGTTCCATCGGCGTTGATTATGGGAAAATAACAACGATATATAAATAATCAGAACAAGAAAATACTTTTATAAAGAGAAACCTTATTTTGAAACGAAAAATAAGCAAAGTTTTATTATTATAATAATAATTATTATTATTTTCCAAATTTATTAACTTACTCTAAATTTGTTTTAGATTTCCCTAAAGTAGTTCTTTCTTTCTTTCAATTCTATAAGATAAGGATTTCAATTCTCATATTTCTAGGCAAAGGAACAAATTATTATAAATATTACTAAGATCCTGCTTGATAATATCAGAGACAAACATCTTACCAACTATTATTTACTTTCCGTAATGCACTCTAGCCTTAATAGCTTTCAAGTAATCTTTTCAAACATGATCGATCGATAATTGTTACCAAAATTATCATGAAAATCTATTAGTAAATTAAATTTATCATATATTATACTAGGATGAATAGAATTAAATGGGTCAAACTAATACGTAAACAATATAGATCAAAAATTTATTGTACATAATTGCTTTTACAAATTAAATCGAAGAAAAATCTATTGCGTTATTGGATCTTTCAATGAATATTTTGTGGTTTTAGAAGGAAAATGAATTTTACAAAAGAAAAATGAACGATCCGTTTCAATTTTATTCCAATTATTGTTATTAAAGTTATATTATTCCATTATCCTGCTACCGTAGGTAATGCATTTGGTCCAAAAATTCGATATCGAGTTTTCACCTGATTTACACATTTTAAGGCCTCCTGAGTCCAAAAAAGTAGTTTTTCGCAAATTGTCAGTGTGTGTGTATGTATGTGTGTATTTATATGTGTATGTATGTGGGGAATCTCCTGGCTATCATATATCCGAAACTAATAAAAATAGAGCTACGAAACTTCAGAATTGATACAGGTCTGGTGTACACAAGAATTTTTCAGATCTTGGTGAAAATAGGAAAAACAGAAGTGGGTCCTCGGAAACCGGAAGTGGGACCGTAAGTCCGTATCTCAAAAACGGCTCTAACGACTTTCTTCAAAGTTGCTATATAAACATTCTATTAGATATCCTTTCTAATGATATAGTTCGTTAGTTCAGGAAAATTGATAGCCGTCCTGTACAAATAGCTCAATTTCAGGTCTCGCAAGTGCGTTCCTTTAAAAACGGTTGTACGGATTTTTATCCAAACTCGTCATATTAATTCATTTTTAAATATTCTTTTGTATGCAATTATAGTTTTCCAGTCAATAAATGAGTATGCAAAATTTTGATAAAAATCGGTATCTCGAAAACGGTTCTAACGATCTTCTTGAAAAATATTACATAAATCAATTTTAGATATCCTTTCTCATGTAATACGCGGTTATTACATGGAATATAACAGCCATACTGCGTAGGTAAATTAATTTTAGATCTTGGAAATTGGTGTTTCAAAAAATAGCTTTATAATTTTTTTTTTTTTTTTTACTTATTTTTTAACTCGCTATGTAAACTTTGTTTTATATGTCTTTACGCATGTATTAAGTTCATCATACTGGAAAAAATTTAGGTTTCTGCTTCGTTAGGTCAATTTTATGTGTTCTGATCACATTATCTCCCCCCCCCCCCAAAAAAAAAAAATATATATATATATATATATATACATATATATATATATATATATATATATATGTAGTAACCTGTAGTGGAGTGACAAGCCCTTCTTGAATCCAAGGCTACGTAGTTTAGTTTCTGTTTCCCGTACTCAGAATCCTAGTCATTTGATCATCAACGGAGTATCAGAATATTAAAGGAAATGCGTGCTTATGACGTGAATGACGCCACTTCCTGAAAACGCCGCTACTAAGAGCGTTGGAGGAATGAGATTCAGTTTCGACGGAGAGTTTGACGAAGCTGCACACTAGATGGGTGCAAGGCTTGTTTATAAACTTCGGTTTTCACGTTCGACGTATTTGGTGAAGTACCAAGTGATTTATCTATGTGACGAGATATGAATAATTTGACGTACTATTAAAATAACTTTTGATAAGCAATTTTAATGCTCATTAGCATTTATGTAAATATTTGTACATCTTAATTCTTTATTAAATTTTTAAGTAATTAGTAAATAATAGAATTGGTATTTTTAGTGTTCTTAAACGCCCACATCCCACATCAGAAGTGGGATTAAGATCAAGAATAATTCGTAAGTTTTATTTTAACTTAAACTTCGGATTGAACGCAAATTTTAATATAAAAATAAAGATAAAGGATAAATCGATTATTTTAATTTAACTTAAATTTCGGATTGAACGCACTACAAACTTTTATTGGACTGAACTGTTTATTTATTTTAAAAAACTTCTTAAAATATGAACTGAACTTTTAAATTGATAAACTGCATAAACTGTTTTTTAAAACACAGACTGAACTTGTAATAGACTATTTCTGAACTGTGTCGGAATTTCTTCATATGCTAATTCATACTGGATGAATGGTTTTTAAAGTGTGTAGTAATGCTTTATAATCAACAGAAATGCACGCACCGATGAAATTTGCTTAAACTAAAGCAACGAAGTGTGAAAAATGTTCTTCAAGGTTCTCAAGGATTAAAAACGGCTAGTCAACTGAATGAAAATTTATATAAAAATTTAGAACAACAGCTGTTTCTGCTCTATAAAGGTACGTACATTTTATTTTGTTGTTACAATGGTTTCGTTAGGGGATATTCCCAAAATTGGCGCTGCACTGAGGACTGAGAACTATAGTAAAATTAAAATTCTACATCGGTTTTTATTCGATGATAACGGCGATCGCAGGAACAGATGCAGAATAAAAAAATTCACGGGATTCACTTTTGCCATTGGCGACAAAAAATACATTGAAAAACAAAAAATAATTGATGACAATTTTTCTTTGAACGAACTAATTCTTATTTGTAATATATTAAATGTCCCTTTTGATGGGAGCAAAAACGAATTGCGAGATCGACTTTTTGTTAAATCTGTGCGACACAGAATTACTAAAACAAGGAAATTCCGAAAATAATTCAGATGAGGAAGATTCTCAGAATGAATCGAGCAGTGAATCCGAAAGTAGTGGCGATAATGACGTCGAAAAAATTGACTCCTCTGTGCAATGCCATATGATGATAATAAGTGCTATGAAAATAATTGTGATTATGATGATGGCAAAATTAAAAAAAGTGCAAATTGTAATAATGGATCACTTGGTGCAACTGTTTCTTTCAATGATTTTGAAAATCCCATGTCTAAATTTAGCGGCGAACTGCATGAAAATATTATTGAATTTTTTTCCGAATTTGAAGAATTGTCAATAATGTTTAATTTAAGTGAGTTACAAAAAATTGTTTTCTGTAAAAGATCGTTGAGCGGAAACGCTCTTCTCTTTATTAAGTCCGAAAAAGGACTATTAACTTATAAAAAATTAAAAAATGCACTAATCAACGAATTTAAAATCGAAATAAATTCCGCCTCTTTGCATGAAATACTGAGTAAAAAGAAAATGAAGGCCAATGAAACAGTTACGGAATATTATTTTAAAATGCGCGAATTGTCAAAAAACGGGCACATTGATGATGCCGCGTTAATGCATTACGTGATCCAAGGAATAAATG
This sequence comes from Salticus scenicus, assembly GCA_963930645.1. Lineage (NCBI taxonomy): Eukaryota > Metazoa > Arthropoda > Arachnida > Araneae > Salticidae > Salticus > Salticus scenicus. The sequence goes on from OZ005655.1 coordinate 111,333,726, forward strand.
ATAAAAGTGAAAATAAACTAATTTTATATGGTGCCAAAAATATTCGTGAATTCAAAGAAAAAATAAAAATATATGAAATGTATAAACGTGATAGTGAAAAAATTAGATATAGATTTGATAAAATTGAGCTTAATACAAAACCGAAGCATATAACCTATAACGTACATGACAAATTTAGTGCTAGAAATGATGTGAATAAACTGTGCTATAATTGTGGTGTTAAAAACCATGTGTCTAGGGACTGTCCCCACAAAGCTAAAGGTTTTAAGTGTTTCTCATGCAAGCAATTCGGGCATAAAAGTTCGGAGTGCCCAGGTTCAAAACTAGAAGTTGAGGCATTGTGCATTGGTGTAAATCAAAATATGAGTAAAATTATACAAGTAAATGATATAAATTTCATAGGCATAATCGATACAGGAAGTGAAGCAACATTGTTGCGAAAAAATGCTTTTGAAAAATTGTATGTTAATAGACTAAATACTATGAGCACTACTTTAAAGGGGATCGGGAAAAGTTCAATAAAGCCGTTAGGCTCATTTAAAGTGAATCTTAAAATTGATGAATTGCAATGTGAAACTGACATTTATGTTGTAGAAAATGACGCAATACCCTATGATATAATAATTGGTATGAATGTATTAATGCTGGGTGAAACAGTAATTAATGAAAAAGGCATCTTAGTAAAAAATAAGTCTAATTCTCTCGAGGTAAATTTAGTAACAGTACTTCCAGTAAATGCATATGAAAAAGAAAGTAAAACGAATGTTGTTCTTGATGCCCCTATTAACTTTGAGAACAAAATTTTTGAAAAATCCCCAGAAATAAATAAAACAGTGAATAGTGTTAAAAAGTGTGAAAATGTAATTCCTCAACCAATTATGCTGTCAAAAAAATTATTAGAATCCTCCGAAAAAGCCGTAAGTGAAAATGACGATGAAGACGAAAATGACGAAAGTGATGACGATAAGATGCTTTTAGAGGACGATATTAGTGTAAATGATGACAGTGAGGAAGAAGAGGAGCCACGACGACAGAAACAAAGTCAGAGGAGTATTTTCCAGACAGATGATGATAGTGAGGAAGAGGAGGAGCCGCGCCGAAAGGGACGAAGTCAGACAAATGTTTCCCGAATGAAGTCGCTAAAGCAAGAAAACACTTATTTGAAGAAATATGAAAAACAATTCCTACTTAGAAAAATTTCACAGTTAGCCGAAGAGTTGAAAGAGTTGAAAGAAAAAGTTGATGAAAATTCCGAACTCCTTAAAAGAAAGAAATCAAGAAAAAAGCCATCGACAATAGATTCCATTTAGTGTAAAAGACAGAATTTGCCAAAAAAAAAGAGACTGCCAGTGTAAATTAGAAAAAGTTGTTCATCCCATCACTTCCATTGACGACCTCAATTAGCGAGATAGCCATATTATTTCCCAAAGCTGTACAAATAAAATTAGAAGTTTTCCCTACATATAAGACTGCCATTATAGACTTTTCGACTGAACTTGATGCCACAGAAGCCTTAAAAGGCATTAAAACTGAAAATGATCGATTAGAGGGTCTCGAGTTCGAGTCCCAAAGTAACTCCGAGTCCCAAAATAAAGATTTGAGTACACATATCAATAAACAATTTTCTAGAGTTAAAAAGAAAAATAAAGCAAAACGCAAGTTGAGTAGACATCCACCAAAAACTGATACCATAGGCAACCAAATTGCCGTAAACCCAAAACTGACTTTCTTTTGTGACTTTAAAACAGCAAAAATGAAAAATGATAATATTGATGAAAAAGTTAGAAATGGATGCCATGAAGGCTCCCATTGCATATCTACTCAAGCTAAGATCCTTAGACATAGGATCACTTAGCTTACGAGCAAAAATATGAAGATTTGTAAAAAAAAAACTGTAAATAAGTATGTTATTATTTTGTGTTGCTTTTTTTTTTTTTTTTTTTTTTGTATTTTTCAGTGTGACCGCCTGGAGGACAAGCCGGATGCAGGACGGCTGAACCTGTAGTAACCTGTAGTGGAGTGACAAGCCCTTCTTGAATCCAAGGCTACGTAGTTTAGTTTCTGTTTTCCGTACTCAGAATCCTAGTCATTTGATCATCAACGGAGTATCAGAATATTAAAGGAAATGCGTGCTTATGACGTGAATGACGCCACTTCCTGAAAACGCCGCTGCTAAGAGCGTTGGAAGAATGAGATTCAGTTTCGACGGAGAGTTTGACGAAGCTGCACACTAGATGGGTGCAAGGCTTGTTTATAAACTTCGGTTTTCAGGTTCGACGTATTTGGTGAAGTACCAAGTGATTTATCTATGTGACGAGATATGAATAATTTGACGTACTATTAAAATAACTTTTGATAAGCAATTTTAATGCTCATTAGCATTCATGTAAATATTTGTACATATTAATTCTTTATTAAATTTTTAAGTAATTAGTAAATAATAGAATTGGTATTTTTAGTGTTCTTAAACGCCCACATCCCACACACACACACATATATATATATATATATATATATATATATATATATATATATATATATATATATATATAATACGTGTAATAGTAGGTTATGGAAGTCGTGTGGTTGTTTTACACCAGATTTGTTTTTTGTTTTTTTCACTAAGATTATCTTAATATTGTTTGGCGTTTAGCAGTCTGTTTCGTGCTATTGCGCATGCACCAGTTCTGATAATAATTTATTACATTAATTGGGTGATGAGAGTTATATAATACTGGTTATTTATTTCTCATCATCTATGTTCTTCCAGCGTCACTGTATCGTCAGCGCATCACACTTTTTTCAAGCAGAACTGTCCCGAAGAGTAGGATTCACGTCATTTTTTAGAAAATCCTTTTTAAACTGTTAATTTAATTTACAATTAATATTATGATTTCATAAATTTATATTTCATAATTTTTATTTAAATTACAAAATATTACATAGATGATAAATTTAGTATGTTACAAAGATTTTGTACCCCATTACAATATTATTCACTGTGAAAGAAAATTTTCGCTACCATTATTTCTATGCAGAAATCTTTATGGTATTTTTATAGAATTTTTTTTTTTTATTGAATAAATGAAATAGTGACTATTATTTATGAATAGTAGTAGGGAAAAAGAATGCGAAAGTTTTCATTATTGTATTACAAATGACATGAAATTTTTATCCTTTAGATTTCAAGGAAAATTTTCATACATGATCAACCTTTGCACTTGTTAGCGAAATTACACTATTTTAAATTTATGCTGTATTATAATAAGATAGATAAAAGTAAATGATCTAAAGTAGTACACAAAAATTATAGATAACAAATAAAAAAAGCATATATATATATATACATATTAAATGGAATTAGAAAGACTTGTATATTTTGGGCCGTTTAACTAGCAAATCTGAAATTTGATGGTAAAATTAATTCCTTAAAAGAATAAAAATTAACAATTATTTCAATTTTGATCTAATTATTATTATTAGAGTGTCAAATAATAACTTTTTCTTAGTTATATTAAAAATATTTCGGAAAATTTTCAAACTATCTTTGAAAAAGTTTCCTAATTACTTTTAAAGAAAGGAATTTATTTAAAATTTTTTTATCACAATGGTTTGTATCAAAAAATGATTTTAAATAATCTGGTGTGTCACTCACGCTACTTTCTCTTACACTCAAATTTAATACTATAAATACAAGTTGGAGATTAAGAGGTAAGATAACGAGTACTGTTATGTAAACCTATGTTAAACAATTCAAATTAGGCTTATGAAGAGTTTTATATGATAATTAGTTCTGTGTGAGTAGGAGATACCGCCCCCCCACAGCCCCCCATTTCATTAATGTACAAAAAACAAGCGATGAATATTTAGCTTAAAACATACATTATTTACCATATCTCTATGAGGAATTTATTTCAATTCCCGAACAGCTTTCCTAGAAATGGTACAATATTATTAATAAAGCACGTCGACTAACAACAAATAACTAGAGTGTTGTGGCCACCACGCGACTTTCTTCTATATTTTCCTAAACAAATTAAATCAGAAAAAATAATTTATTAAAATTATTATTTAAAAAAATTATATAAGTTGAATTTATTCTCAATATTACATTAAAAAAAATGTTAAAAATGAAAAAAATTGATAACTTTATTTTAAATTATCGCAAATCGATGGTTCATCCATTCGTTTTAAAGGTATTGGCGAGCTCTTTTGAAAGATACCCATCAGGAAAATTTACTTCCCCCCCCCCAGGGGGAGGCGAGGCTCCTACATACACAAAAATTCTTTCCCAGTTGACTACCTCTATTACACAAAATATATATTCATTTCATTTGGTTTAATGCAGTCTATAGATGTTAAACTCTACTTACCTGCGATTTCCCCCATAGACGTAATGTATTTGAATTTTTTTGAATGTCCCTGCACACGAACCATTTGTTTCATCTCAACGAAAAGCTTAGTGTAGCATCACTATATGATACATATTTAGAATACCGAGTTTGGAATTTCTGCTACTATTTTTTCTTGAGATATGCTGATAACAGTCACACAGACACACAGACACACAGACACACAGACCATTCGCTAAAAACATGATTTTCGTAATCAGGGGACATCAGAACATGTAAATATAACAAAAACTCACTTTCAAAAATTTGACTCTAAAACAATACTTTCACTGCCTTATGGGTAAGAGAAAGTGGTAATAGATAGAAGGAATATTTCAGATCAGGAAGGACTTTTTCCATATTATTTTTATTATCTTTAAAACTGTTTCAAAGAATTGTTAGATTTTTTATTTTTATTTTTATTTTCATTTTCATTTTTATTTATTTATTTATTATTTTTTTCGTTAAATTTTTTTTTCGAAAATTTATGTTAAAATTACGAAAAAATAATGTGCGTAGAAATAACAGTGTTAAAATTTTCTGAACTCTATCATGTCTGTTATATGTTTTTAGTTAGTCCTATGTATCACTTACATAGATTTTCAAATGTCCATTTGGCAAAAAAATAATAGTAATTATTTCAAAGGTTATTACGAAAAACTTTTAGGAAATTAAATTTATCGCGTGTTTTTTTTTAACTGTAAATGACAAAGAAATACGAAAGCGGTATTGATTAAACATAAAATAAATAAAATCTACTTAAAAAAAAAAAAAAAAAAAAAACCTCATTTAATTTTGTTTTAATTAGTACTGTTATTGCTTGGTTCATTAACCTAAAATTTTAAAATTTTGAAAATAATATAATTCCTATGCATTCTTAAACAGAAATTGCAGCTTTCCAAAAGGTTACAATAAAATTTTAGATTCCAGTTTTCACACATAATTCTTCAAATAATTCAAATCATTTTTAATTTACTATTGTTATTCCCGATGTAATGTGCTTATTGCATCGATGTGGTTTCGATTGGGATAACTTAGTGGGTAGGGCATTTTACTATTAAACCTGGTTCTAGGTTTGATTTCTAGCCTGCTGCGCTTGTTGGATTTTTTTTTTTTTTTTTTGTAGCTTTTCGTGAGATTCTTTTTTAATAATCTGATAATAGCTAAAAAACTTTCAAAACGTCCCACAATATACAAATATAACCAAAATTTAGGAATTGTAAATAACCCTGAAATAAGTATTTTTATTTAACTTTTATGCAGAAATACAATTTCAAAAAATCTGGAGTGACTCCACTCGACTTTCGGATCATTGAGTAATTTACGGTTTTGTAGATAAAGTAAAGAAAGAGGAGGTGCTAAACAAACAAAAGTGAGAAAACCATAATAGAGTGTTTGAGTATTTTTCTCCATATATTACACAATGTTTTATTTAACGCTACTGAACTTTGAGCCCATAGATCATAATGATAGAGAATACTTCGTTGTGTCCCTGTAAAAACCTATAAATGCTAGATTCACCAAAATGCGTGTAGTTAGTGCAAAAATGATTTATAATATCCACATAAATTTTCAGCTCAATTGAATAAGACGTTTAGATTCTATCGCACTTTTAAAAATTTGGTCCCATAGGCCATAATGATAAAGAATTTTTCTTTGTGTCCCTGTAAGAAAACTGTAAGTGCTAGATTCACCAAAATCTATACAGTTGGTGCAACGGTGACCTATAACATGTGTAAAATTTTTTGCTCAGATTAATACGACGTTTAATCGCTATCCCACTTTTAAAAATTTGGCCCCATAGGCCATAATGATAAAGAATTTTTCTTTGTGTCCTTGTAAAAAAACTATAAGTGCTGGATTCTCCAAAATCTTCACAGATTGAGTGTCTGTGACCTATAATATGTGTATAAATTTTTTGCTCAATTGAATAAGGCGTTTAGATGCTATCGCACTTTTAAGATTTTGATCTTATAGCCCATAATGATAAAGAATTTTTCTTTGTGTCTCTGTAAAAAAAACTATAAGTGCTAGATTCACCAAGATCAATAGGGTTCGCACTATGGTGACTTACAATATACGTACCAACTTTCAGCTTATTCGAACAAAGCGTTTAGACGCTAGCGTGTTCCCTCACAGACATACACACACACACACACACACACACACACACACACACACACACACACACATATATATATCATCGCAAAAATAGTGAAAATGGACTCAGGGGACCTCGAAACGTATAGAAACATTAAAATTTCAAATTCGGATTTTTGACTTGATTACAATACTTTTCTCCCTATAGTGTTCGGAAAGTAAAAATACTTTAAAATATGTTTTTATTTAATTTTATTTATTTATTTATTAAATACAATTTCAAAATATATTTTAGAGGTTTTTATTTTATTATTTATTTTATTATTTCTTACTTTAACGAATAAAAATAATCTTAAATAAAAGTATTATGATTAAATAAAATCTTGCGTATAACATAATATTTAATATTTTTTCTTTAATGTTAAACAGTTTTATACTTAAATATACTGAATCTAAAATTTAGCAATAAGAGATGAATTAGCATCGTTAGTGTTTACAAGATTTTATTAGTGAAACTTTATAACTTGTTAAAAATAAGCTTCCTAAAATAATTTTTTTTAATTAAAAATAAAGATGAGACTCTAAGATAAATATCGTTGTTCACAAGGGAGAAAAAATACGATCTCGTTTATACGGAATAACACATAAGTGAATCAGCGCTAATATGGAAAGTGTTTCCATATTCCCCAAGTGTTCCCAATTAAGTGTTATAAGAATCAAAAATTTGTTTTAGTAATTGAAACATTTATTCTGTTAATTTGTGGTAAATACTAATACCACTGTTCAACAAATTTTAATGATTTTTTTTTCTATCTTTCTTTCTTTCTTTTTTTTTTCCCTTTATAAAAGTGCAGGATACTACCACATGACTAAAAAATTAGTTCTAGTATATGAAATAGAGGAGATGTGAATGTGGGTGATGAAATTAATGAAATACAAAATTCATGCTTACAAAGTGAAATTTATGAACACATTCAACACAGACAAACTAACATTACGCGGATCAAAGTGTATGAGAAAGGATTAGTTAATTATTAGGGAGACCGGAAAGTAACGTCTTTTTATACAATAGATTCAAACAGATGAATTTTTAACAAATTTTGATTCTTAATCAATGATGTAATATTCCTCGTTGTCAACTACCTTTTGCCATCCAGCGTACAAGTTTTCAATGTCGGATCGATAAATTGATTTTGTGCAAATTGTCTGGAGGTCGCATATTGGACATTATAAAAATTTTCAATTTTTTTTATACTTACAAAATGCTATAGCGGTCGGAATAAATGGGAATTTGATAGTACGATATCGGGCGAGTATGGTGGATGAGGCAGTATCTCCCACCTCCATTCATTATTTTTTTTTTTCAGGGTTCGTCTTGCGCAGTGGGGACTTGCATTATCACGTTGCAGAATAACGCCTTTTCTTTTGACAATTGCTGGCCACTTTTCAATTGAAGACTTATTTATTCGATCCATTTATTCACATTAAAGGTGTGCATTCACAGTTTGTCTAGGTTTCAGCCCTTCAAAATGAATAAACCCGTGAATATTCCACAAAACGCACAAAAGTGCCTCTTTTGGGTGTAAACCTAACATTGTGGCGATTCGTTCGGAGTGAGATACTGCCTTTTTCGTTTTGGATCATCATAAAGTACTATTTTTGCATCACCAGTCATCAAGCGATCAAAAAACGCTTCTGTGTTGCGTTACTGAAGGAATAAGGTGCACAGGGTCGATCAGTTAACATTGTTTACTTCGGACAGATTATGCGGGACAATACTACCCGCTTTGCGTATTTTACCAATCTGCTGCAAATGCTCTTGAGTAGTCGACCAAGGTTGGTTAAGAGTCCGTGACTGTTCCTCGATTGTCTGATACTGATTAACTTCAACTATCGTCCTTGACATATCATTGTCTAAAGTTGTTGGTACTCCTGATCGTTACGAGTCGGAAAGATAAAATTTAATAAATTTGAATTAAAAAAAAAAAAACACCGTTGGCATTTATGAATGTTTAATGCACTTGTATAAACATCGAAAATGTTTTTAATAGTATTTGTAGCGTTACTGCCCTTACAAAACTCAAAAAGTCTACAATGCCTTTTCTAGTATTTAGTTCACCATTTCCCTATAAATTGAAAAAATAAATAAATAAAAAAATAAATAAGATTTAATTATTTGCGAGTAAACAAGTCACTCTTACCTTGAAATGTCTTTGACACGAGTTTAAGAGCAGAATGAGCTACTAAATAACAATCGAATAATGATATGTACAAAAATGACATTATTTTCCGGTCCCCCTAATACATTTATGCAGAATTTATTTATTGAGAATGGCTGAGAAGGTGCTGAAGTAAGTTATATTTGTTCCAGAAATACCTTGCCGAATAAGTGATATCACGCAGAAATAACATTTGTTGAATGATTTGCAGATTTTATCCAATTTATGGGCACTACAAAAAGGCTTGAACAACTTTACCGTAACTCCAATTATGCGAGTTACATGCTTGCACACAGTATGAGGCGCCCATGATTTATTTTGACCGATAACATAACCAAAATAAACGATTTTCTGTCGCTTCAATCAGTAGCGTAATGTCTTGTCTTTGTTTGAAATGGTAACATACGTACCAAAATAGCAAAAGTTGTCAGGAGAGTTCATACAAGGCATTCTAAAACAAAAAATAAATATTCCTAAGCTGTAAATAAGCGATAATAAGATAGTAAATGTAAGTATTTCTTTATAATGTCGAATCAAGGAAATACTGCAGTAACTTGTAAAATGTAAATATTGGATTTTTTCTCTTAGCTTTAACAAGCATGAAATGTTTTTTCTTTCCGCAACATTTATTGCGTTAAAATTCTCTGCAACAAATATTTCTAATGAAAAAGAGCTAATTTTGACTTTTAATTACCATTTTCGTTTTCAATAGCATCTAATCCATACAAAAATCCCACTGATATTTAATTTATAATTTTGTTGTTAAACAGTTTAATTTTTGAAGTTCAGTTCAATAAAATAAAATAAAATAAAATAAAAAAATAAAAAATAATGAATCGTCTCTTCTGTAGAATAAAACTTTGTATTTTATAAAACTTTTGTTATAATTATTACATTAAATCGATGAATTAATTAAAAATTTCGCAAGTGTGGTTATTAAAACAATATAAACATCTGTTAATATAAGCGACACTTAAGAATGCGTTTCGTAAGATTAAAATATAACCTTAGCCACTAGTTTATATATATATATCTTAATATATATAAATCTCGTGTCACAATGTTTGTCCTCAATGGACTCCTAAACCACTTAACCGATTATAATAAAATTCGCACACCATGTGCAGTTCGATCCAACTTGAGAGATAGAATAGTTTAAATCTCAAATTATAGTCGCAATTTTAATTTATTGCTAATTATTTGTCTGTTATTATTTGACAGTCACAATTATCTGTTAACTCCAAATGATTCTAACAGATGTCGATACCTTTCGACTGGGTTGAAATGAAAGCTGAAATATATTTGGTGCTGCCATCTACACAAAGAATCTTCAACTTTTTAACCTATTAATAAATTTCGTATAATTCAATTATTTCCACTTTTTAAATTTTTGGTGTTAGCATAGCCGGCCACGTGTTACTTAGACTGAAGTGTAAATTGAATTCATATTATAATGAAGATAATACAGTGAAATTAATCCTGTTTTTTACTTATTTGTGCTTCATTGATCAAAACTTTATAATTTAATCTGTATATATATATAAATTACGTGTCACGATGTTTGTCCGGGGTAAACTCCTAAACTAAGGAACTGATTTTGATGAAATTTTGCACACTGTGTGCAGTTTGATCCAACTTGAGAGATAGGATAGTTTTTATCTCAATTTATTGTCACGATATTGTTTTATTGCAATTATTTGTTAATTATAGACCTTTATTAAAGTTGCTCCAAAATATCTGTGAGTTCCATTAATTTAATTGTTGCCAAAAAAAAAAAAAAAAAAAAAAAAAATACGAGTTCATTTTCTTTCGACATAAAAATAAATACATTTAATCAAACGTGAACGTTAAAAAATTATAAAAAGTTAAATTATGCATCTCACGAAAATTGACGTCATAATCAATTTAAAGATTTTATACACATTGATAAAGTGCTAATGTAGTTCTATCATAGATATAGTAATATATATAGATCTCTCATCCCCATGTTATCGTAGAAAGATTTTTGATGCCGAAAAAAGATAAAAAATAAAAGCTTTGGAAACAGCCATTAAGTGGTATTGAAAAAAAAAAAAAAAAAAAAAAAAAGAAAAAAAAAAAAGAAAAAGAAAAGAAAGAAAGAAATATGAATTTGAAACTGTATCTGGAGTCTTCCATTCCCCTTTAGCAAATAAATTATTCATAAATTTTATTTGCTAAAATATTAGTATGTATTCCCGTGTGTATTCACTCGGGGAAAGACGGCCATATTTTGGTAAAAACGTCGTCTTTTCCCAAATGAAAAGGAATAACTTTTTTCTCCCCAATGATCACTCTATTCTATATATGCTATACTATATCTATGAGTTCTATACGCAAGCGAAGTGTGACTCACTGACCGTCTGTGCAGCCAAGAAAAAGATTTCCTATGTTAATTGCCCACTGGATTTTTTGTAAGAAATTATTAAAAATCGAGGAAATTTATTTCCCGATTTTAATCCTTATATTTGGGTATAGATATGTATTAGTTATCGCGGGTGTTAGATTGAATTATTTTGCTGTCAAATTGACAAAATTTTAATTTTAAATTTTTAAACTCTGTCGCCCTTGGCTTTTTTTATTATTATTATTATTATTTGGCGATCAAAAGCGTAACACGAAAATATACATGCCAGATGTATGCATTGTACGAAATGTAATATGTATTATTCATTGTACGTATGTATGACATGTAATATGTATTGTACGAAATATTGTTTCATATTATTCATTACTCTTTTAATATAAGTTGTTAAAATAACCATGATTTTTGAAAGGAATTAAATATTTTCGCCAGATAATTTGGCGATATTCTTTTTTTTTTCGCCAAGGATGACAGAAATGAAATGTATTCCGCTGCAAAATATTAGTATCTTACATCAGATATTTTATTTAGACATTTGAAAACAAATTTGACTTCAAACTATGATAGAATATTTATCATTTTCCTTTTAATTTGTATATTATTAGTATATTAAAATTTAAAAGCATGGTATATAAAAAGTTTTTTTTTTTTTTTTTTTTTTTTTTTTAAATCTTATAATTATTCTTATCTTAATCCTCAATGTTTCCCATCTTTATTGACTTGAATTTACTATTAAAATTTTAACATACTCAAAAACTTCTCATCACTTCGTTGAAATACACTAAACTTTTCCAAAATCTTTTTCTATTTAAAATGATACATGTATTTACCAGGGATGGAACACGGGCGCAGAATTCATACCGGAATCCGTTTAAGAAATTTCTCTACCTATAATATCGTTGATTTAAGAAGTAGAAAATTTTCTTACATTGATAGTGGTATGAATTCTGCGCCCGTGTTCCATCCTTGATTTACTTTAAATGTCCAATATTTCATAAGATTTCCAATTTTAAAGTTTTAAAATATTTATCAAATTTACCTATTTTTCTGGTTTAGCCTTATTGTTTTCCTTTTTATAACTACAGCTGTTGCCCTCTTTGAAATATTTAAAATGATGAGGTCATTTTATAGTAAAATTATCCATTATAGCATATATTATATTTCACTCCTCCATAAAAATTGATTTTAAAATCGTCTGTTTCTTTTATACTTTTATTTTAATAGAATTTAATTTATATATTAGTCATTTTAGCAATTTTATCCAACGTTGCATTAGAAATAATATATATCACTTCTCCATTAAAATTTATAGGACCCTACAATAAAATTAATTTGTGCTTAATATCAACACTACGAAAATTTTTATCAATCGCTTCCAAATTTTGACCTAAGTTTCAAATCTCAACCCTGTGGGTTTTTACATCGGCTACAACGTTTTCGTCTTTGTTCGTAAATAATAATTTAACTGTACTAAATAGTTTACAGCCGTATAATTCAACGTATAACTTAGTCACAGCAACGCGTGGCCGGGTCTGCTAGTATATATATATATAATAAGGTATATTCAGGGTATGTAGGAGGTAGCTTTGATGGAGTTCTATAGTCACTAGAATTGCATTTTCGTTTACATTAAGCGATTTTAATACTTTCGAACATTTTTTAATGTGAATATGAGCTGAATTAGGGTATATGTCTGTTTAACTGTTCGTCTGTCCGCCTACAGTGTCCGAAAATATTTTCAGAATTTCTTAAAAATGATATATGTTATTCAAGTGTACTATCTAATTTCTCCAATTTAAAATAGTATTTATAGGCCCTACACAACATGTTTCTATACAGGAACACCCAAATATGTGCCAATACATTTCATTTTAGGAGAGACATTTTTATAAATCACATTTAAATAATTTTCTACATTAAAAAACATAATGAAATTGACTTTTATTATTAATGTGCTAAAAGAGTATTTTGTATAGAATAGGATAATCTTAATTTTCAGATTTGTGGGACTACACTAAAATATTAAAATACATTAAGGGCTGCAATTGGGATTTGTTTTAATTGCATTTCTGTTTGTGTTAAGCACTTTTAACACTTTTCAACATGTTTAAGATTGACTATGAATTCAATTAGTCTATATTGTCTATGTACTCTATATAGAAAAAGAACATTGAAGGTTAAATGATACAACGAGAAAGAACAGTTGGAGACTAATAACAGTCAATGCGTACCGCATGATTTTTCGTCTTGTTTAATTCTGTTACTTATCTTTTCACAACTACCACTAAATAAATGATTTAAAATTTATTAGACAACATATATTTTGCATTTATTAATTAAAAAAATATTCAAAATTGTAAAACTTTAAACTTTAGTGTTAAATATGGTTGTAAAAAAAAAAAAGGGGGGGATTTTCTAAATGTGCCATAAGTAAAAACAAACGCAAGGCTTACTTTAATTTTATTTTTTAACCTTATTTTTGTTAAGCTAGACTTTAGTATTATGAATGTCGTAATCGTTTGGCATCAGTTTCTGAAGCATTTAGCTGTCCCTTTCTATTTCTTTTAACAGAAAAATTCAGTAATTCTTTGCTGTGATTTTCTTCAAAAATGACTGAAAATCTCTACAAAGAATTACTAAAACAAAGTCATTAGAAATATTTCTTTTTAACGTGTTGAAGTATTTTTAATTTTTTTAGTGCTTTAAAAGTTTTACGTATTTTATTGGATTGTTTATTCACTGTAAAAAATAGGTTCTTAAAAATAAGTATATATTGTCTTAAAATAGCCCCGAAACAATATATACTTTAATTTGAAAACTCATGTACTCATCTTTGAGTATGTTGACGTGTCAAACATGGAGATACTGGGATTCTTGTTGGTCAACCCCATTTTTGAGCATGTCAATATACTCAAAAATGAGTACATGGATTTTCAAATTTAAGTACATATTGTTTCGGGGCTATTTTGAGACAATGTATACTTATTTTTAAGAACCTATTTTTTACAGTGCTTTTTTAATATCAGTTTACGGTATATGGTTGTGTTTTAGGGCCTTTCATTATCTAAAAATTGTTTGCAGTTTTAATAAAATATAATACTAGAAAAGCATAACTATTTTGTATTTTAAATACTATAAAATATTCATAATTAAACAAATTATAAATTTTTTTTATTGAATTAAGATAATTGTTTTTTAAACATATATTGCATACTACATATATAAATACATATAGACACACACACACACATATATATATATATATATATATATATAAATCTATGACTTTTTTAATTGACCATTTTATTTTGTGGCTTTTGACGTACATTGTTTTCTTTTTATATCCGTATTAAACAAACAGTAATTTAAAAGAAATATACATATTTAATACTGCTTTGTAGAAAAATGTTTTCAAAACAATTTAATGTGGGCGAATTTATGCGTATATACATATTAATGAATACACTTTTAAAGAATTAATAATATAATTAATGCATTTTTAAAGTACAGTTCGATTTCGTAAATAAAAGAGCAAAATCAATTTTACTAAGAAATGCACATTCAAAACATTTCACAGACATACAAATTCTCTTCTCCAATTTAAGAATTATATGTAAATTAATCATAGACAAACTCAGAACTTTGCTTGTATATTTTGGAGAATTAAGGATTCTTGTGATTTTGCATTAGAACATTGATTTATATCCCTGACCAGATCTCTTGCCACGCAGAACTTGAAGTATGCTTTATCTTAGGGGCGCTGATGCATCTATGTTAGTTGAATCAAAAGAATAATGCTGACAGATAAATATTTGTTGAATTGACCGGGGAGATTGTAGAGAGATAATAGACAAGTGGAGGCAGAAGCTTTAACACGTGACCCTTCTATTCCTAAAATTTAAAAATACTTAATCATGCAGAACTTTTATGTTTCTATACTTATTACTTAATTTGAAGAGACTGGGATTTGCAGAACTTTCTAGAATACTTCTTAAAGTTACTTATTCTGAATTATTCAAGATAATTTGTTTATTGTGAATACATGTATAGGATGTTTTAAACCCTGCACTTTTAGAATTGATTAATAAATTTTAGTCCTCTTTAGACATATTTGTAGTGATTTTTAATATTACTAACGTTTGTAACTTATAGAAATGGATACATTTTAAGTCATGTATTAAATTTAACACAACAACAGAGAATCACAAAATAATATTTGTTTCGGCGAGTTTTCAAATTTTAGATTTTTAGGCAAGCTTCCCATACTTAAAATTTAAAAATACTCAATCATGCGGAACTTTCACGCTTCTACATTTGTTATTTAATTTTAACAGTTAGCTATTTGCAAAACTTTCATAAGCTTTCCAGAAATTTGCTTGAAGTTGCATATTTTGAATCGTCCAAGATAGTTTGTTGATTGTAAATATGATTATGTAATATTTTTATGACTGTACTTTTAAAACTGTTTGATAATTTGTCTTTTAAACAGATTAGTGATGGTTTTATATATTTCTAACGTTTATAATTTTGAGATATGGAGATATTTTATGCTTAAGCTTTATTCTAGATTTAACAGCGCAGAAAATTACAAATTAAAACCAATTTTAGTAAAATTTATTCAAGCTTAAAATTTTACGTGGCCATTGTATTCTTAAAATTTAGAAATACTTAAACATGCATAACTTACATTTCTGTACTTGGTATATAATTTTTAGAGATAAAAATCTACAAAATATTTTCATAAGTTTTCAGAAATATTTCTTATTCTGAATCAGACAAATGGTTTGTTCATTACGAATGTGAGTATATAATACTACAATTTTAAAATACATTGGTCATTTTTAGAGACTATATTTAGACTTTAATATGTATTTGGACTTTAATATACATCTTCTAATTGGTATCTATTTCAATGATTTTTTACAACTGTAGTTATTAGATATGAAGAAGTTTTATTTTCTTATCATGGTCTTAATTTAAGTCTTCAGAAAATTTTAAAATTTTAAATCTTAAATTTATTAAAAATTAAAGCATTTTCAAATATTTTATTATATATATATATATATATATATAATAAAGCTTTCTTATAAAGAAACTTCTCTTTCACCCCTACAGAGGGGACTCCCTGATGAAGATCTCAGTGTATTTTGGGATTGTATTTCATTTTATTCATTGATAATTTATTTTATTAATTGATAATCTATTCCTATATTTAAGTTTTGCATATATATATATATATATATATATATATATATATATATATACATACATACAATATAATGTTATATATATAATTATATATTAATAGAAAATTTACCCAGACAGTTTCAGGAGGGTGCTGCGCCCTGCCTGCCCTATGGCTTAATCATAACACCTTTCTTGCCCTTCATCCAAAAAATTGAACCCTCCTTGCCCCTCATCATAAAAAGTTGCACACTTACTTCCTTTTGTTGAAAACAACGTTCAAACCGAATATATACTATAGAAATAAATAAAAGTATTGTGTATAATGATCAACATCCATTCATATATTAATAACAAGCAAAATTAAAGAAAGTTAAAATTTAAAACTATTTCTTGTATCCGTACCTAAAACTGAATTTTAAATTAAGCGTATGTATTTTAAATGTGAGATGTGCCCTTAAGAATCTAAAATTGCCCTCAAGAATCTAAAAAGAGACTTTTTTTTTTTATTAGAAACGACCTTCCATTTTTTAAACCTGAGGGAAATTCTGTATTAATTTCTTGTACATTCAATAGATGAAAATTATTAGATTCTTTGAAAAATTTCGACTTACGGTTTTCTATAAACTTACACATTTTAATGTATGCAAAACATGAATTGACCATTTTTAGAATCTATCTGTTTGTGATGAAATTTCGTGACAGCTGTAGCTCAAGAATCATAGTAAAAAAATTGTAAAAATTTGTATTTAGTTGTTCCTTGAAAAAAATTACTATATCTCAGATTTTGGTGCAAATCGGTCGAGAGCAGGTGCTGTTTTGCTGAAAATTTTCTTTTCTGTGAAAAAGCTATATCTCAGTTTCTAGTGTGTATAATGGCGCACAAATTTATTTATGAGGAGGCTATTATGAAAATAATTATGCTAATTTAATTTGAATTGCATATTGGCTAATAGGTGTTGTTGCTATTCTTCAATTTTTCCCGAGCATCACAAGGGTTTTTGACAGTTTCTGGGGCGTATAAATGCACTAAATTTGTTATATTCGATGACATTATTAAAAAAAATTGACAAGATTTGTGTGTATGCCCATCGATAGATAGCGCTGTTATTAATAAACTTCTGTGATTTTTTACTTCGCTACATCTCAGAATACATTGTTTAAAATTGTACAAAATGGATAAAATATTTATCGTTAGAAAATGCTGTTAAATTTGTACGCATTTTAACATGTAGCAACTGCTGTTACGTTGAATGATGTAGAAGAACGCTTTGTGATTGCCACGGTATACTGTTTTTCATAAGTGGATGAAATTCATAAATAAAAATAGAATTTCATAATTTTCGAAAATGTTCTTTCTGATTCTAGCAACGTTTTCATAATTACTCCTGCAAGAACAATAATAAATAAAT
Organism: Salticus scenicus; assembly: GCA_963930645.1. Lineage (NCBI taxonomy): Eukaryota > Metazoa > Arthropoda > Arachnida > Araneae > Salticidae > Salticus > Salticus scenicus. The sequence goes on from OZ005655.1 coordinate 111,351,415, forward strand.
AAAATAAAATAATTTTGAATCATTGAAGCTAATATTTTGACAATGTGAATTCGAACTGATTAATACTTTAGAAAAATATAATGAATATTGTTATTATCTTCGTTCTGAATTTAAATAAAATATTTTAAAATCATGTCAGATAATACAAATAGAGAATTCATGGATGAATAATTAAATAAAAATAAATAAAGGTATGATTTTCTTTTATAAAATGCATGGTTAGTCACTCTTTATAACTCTATCATAGATTTTGTTCTGCCATAATAGTAACAAACTATTATGGTAGTTCAATAGTTTATTCGTTTCTAAAACCAATTTTGTCGATGACGTTTTCATAATCAATAAACTATATTCGAACAGTTGAATTGTAGACAGAACTTCGACGAACAATAAATTATTACAGTTCTAAGAGATTATTTGAGAAAGATATTCACTCCTTCTCAGTGTTATCAACAGTGGGTGGATTTTAGTAAAAATGATATTGAAAAGCAGTGAAAAACAGTTATTCCAGATAATAATTCAAAAAAAAAAAAAAAGTGTCTGAAAATTAATGATATTACCATGCATCTAGAACATTTATTACAATTCCACATAAAAATTGGTACATTATGAATATACATTTATGTATCTATTTACCTATTTACAGAGTGATCCACAGGGACGTAGAAAGTGACATCAGCACTTTCGAATAGTTGAAATCAACTCTCCACGGACGCATTATAGTCTAATAATGTATTTAAGTAAAACTACTTTAACTGCAGAATATTTTAAAACATGTTTTAAATTTATATATAGAAGTTTCTCTACAGAAGTCTAAAACTAATGAGTTCTAAATTTAAAACAACTTTTACAAATTGTGAAATAAAACTTGACTAGTTATCCAAGGGTACATTTTTAAAACTACGTTAAACACAAGAATTATTTGAAATTTTTTTAAAATGTTTGATCTTCCTAGGTATGGTGGTGTCAGTGTTAGGCTAAGGGCCCGCTTCACTCACCGCCGCCGGAAGCCGAAGTTGTTATTCTATGGGAAATTTTTCTTTACAAATAACTTATTAACTAATGCACATTTTTAAATTTTGTTTTCACAGTATGAAAATTTCCAGCTGTTAAATTGACGGACCTTTTTTAAAAAATTAATTTTTTTAGTTTTTATATTTTATTATGAAGCTGTAAAATACAAATTTTCAATATGTGAATTTTTTTTTTTTTTTGCAATTTCGAAAAAAAAAGAAAAAAAAAAAAAAAAAAACATTTTTAAAAAACGTCGTCAATTTAACAGCTGGGAATTTTCTGAATGTGAAAACAGAATTTAACTAGTATGTTGTGGCCACCACAAGACTTTCTTCTATATTTACCTATACATATTCAATCAGTAACAATATTAAAAAAAAAAAAAAAAAAAAAAAAAAAAAAAAAAAAAGTACGATTTTTTTTTTTTTTTTTTTTTTTTTTGTTAAAAGTGAAAAAAATCGATAACTTTGTTTTAAATTATCACAGATTTATAGTTCAACCATTCGTTTTAAAGGTATTGACGAGACCTTTCGAAAGATACCCATCTTGAAAATTTATCCCCCACGGGGGGAAGCGATGCCCCCCCATGCAGAAAATTTTTTTCCTAGTTACATACTACTATTATCAATAATTCATATTAATTTTACAATCACAAGTTTAAAACAACTCTAATTATGCACATTTATACGAATTTTCGTCCTATGCTGCCATGTTAAAAATTTAGATAAAATGCTATCACAGCGCCACCTGTTGAGCTATTGATCCCCAAACATAATCAGCACCAGTTTATGTCGGGGACCAACTAAATACCAAGTTTTGTTAAATTTCGTTAAAAAAAAAAAAAAAAAAAAAGCGATTGATCCCAAAATCTAATCAGCACCAGTTTATGTCAGGGTGCAACTAAATATCAAGTTTGGTTAAATTTCATTCATTGGTTCGTGAGATACAGCGTCCACAAAAAAATGATACAGACAGACAGACAGACATTTTCTAAAAACTATTAATTCGTGTTCTCCATATCCCAAAACATGTAAATCCATCAAAAAGTGGACTTCGAAAATTTTCGCGAATCCAATACTTTCTCTATATTACATATAGAAGAAAGTAAAAAAAAAAAACAATTTTTTTTCTAAGGTTTTTTTTTTTTTTTTTTTTTTTGTAAAAATTAATACATATTCACTAACAATATTTAAAAAAAAAAAAAAAAAAAACGAATTTTTTTTCAAAGTTTTTTTTTTTTTTTTTGGTTAAAAGTAAAAAAAAATCGATAACTTTGTTTTAAATTATCACAGATTTATAGTTCAACCATTCGTTTTAAAGGTATTGACGAGATCTTTCGAATGATACCCATCTTCAAAATTTACCCCCCACGGAGGGTGCTCCCCCCCCCATGCACAAAATTTTTTTCCTAGTTACGTACTACTATTATCAATAATTCATATTAATTTTACAATCACAAGTGTAAAATAACTCTTATTATGCACATTTATACGAATTTTTGTCCTATTCTGCCATGTTAAAAATTTAGATAAAATGCTATCACAGCGCCTCCTGTTGAGCTATTGATCCCCAAATATAATCAGCACCAGTTTATGTGGGGGACCAACTAAATACCAAGTTTGGTAAAATTTCGTTAAAAAAAAAAAAAAAAAAAGATGTTTTTTCTAAGTTTTTTTTTTTTGTTAAAAGTAAAAAAAATCGATAACTTTGTTTTAAATTATCACAGATTTATGGTTCAACCATTCGTTTTAAAGGTATTGACGAGATCTTTCGAATGATACCCATCTTCAAAATTTAACCCCCCCGGGGGGGTACTTCCCCCCCAGGGGGGAACCGATGCCCCCCCATGCACAATTTTTTTTTCCTAGTTAACTACTACTATTATCAATAATTCATATTAATTTTACAATCACAAGTTTAAAATAACTGTCATTATGCCCATTTATACGGAATTTTGTCCTATGCTGCCATGTTAAAAATTTGCATAAAAAGCGATCACAGCGCCACCTGTTGAGCTATTGATCCCGAAATCTAATGGGCACCAGTTCATGTCAGGGTGCAACTAAATACCAAGTTTGGTTAAATTTCATTCATTGGTTCGTGAGATACAGCGTCCACAAAAAAATGATACAGACACACAGACAGACAGACAGACGCACAGACAGACATTTTTTAAAAACTATCAATTCGTGTTCAGGACATCCCAAAACGTGTAGATCCGTCAAAAAACGGAGGTCGAAAATTTTCGCGAATCCAATACTTTCTCTATATTACATATAGAAGAAAGAAAAAATATGTATTAGTTAATAAGTTATTTGTAAAAAAAATTTCCCGATCGAATAACAATGGCTCGGGCTTCCGGCGACGGTAAGTGAAGAGGGCCGACACGAAGGTCCTAAGCCATGGGGATGCTCTACTTGAGGATCATTTTAACAGTTCGTAGACCGGATCCTTGTTAGTTTCAGAGACTGCAAAAAATTGCGAACGGCTATTACGACAAGAGTGGCCTGGATACAATCCCGGCACACCCATGTGTTATCTTTGAGAGTGCAACCTTTCGGACAGTGGTAGGACTTTCCTTTGTGCGAATATCTTAATGGCTTTTTAAAAGATTCTTGTTTTAAAATTATTTTACACAAAATGCTCAAATATTTGGCAAAATTCTACATTTTCGATTAAAAAAAATATAATAGTAATTGTTTCTGATGCTTTCATCTGATGCATGGATTCATCTTGTGCAGTGTTTGAAAAGCTTTTCATTATCTGTATATATATATAAATTACGTGTCACGATGTTTATCCGGGGTAAACTCCTAAACTAAGGAACCGATTTTATTGAAATTTTGCATACTGTGTGCAGTTTGGTCCAACTTGAGAGATAGGATAGTTTTTATCTCAATTTATTGTCACAATATTGTTTTATTGCAATTATTTGTTAATTATAGACCTTTATTAAAGTTGCTCCAAAATATCTGTGAGTTCCATTAATTTAATTGTTGCCAAAAAAAAAAAAAAATCCGAGTTCATTTTCTTTCGACATAAAAATAAATACATTTAATCAAACGTGAACGTTAAAAAATTATAAAAAGTTAAATTATGCATCTCACGAAAATTGACGTCATAATCAATTTAAAGATTTTATACACATTGATAAAGTGCTAATGTAGTTCTATTATAGATATAGTAATATATATAGGATCTCTCATCCCCATGTTATCGTACAAAGATTTTTGATGCCGAAAAAAAAAAAAAATAAAAAAAGCTTTGGAAACAGCCATTAAGTGGTATTGAAAAAAAAAAAAAAAAGAAAGAAAAGAAAGAAAGAAAGAAAAGAAAGAAAGAAATATGAATTTGAAACTGTATATGGAGTCTTCCATTCCCCTTTAGCAAATAAATTATACATAAATTTTATTTGCTAAAATATTAGTATGTATTCCCGTGTGTATTCACTCGGGGAAAGACGGCCATATTTTGGTAAAAACGTCGTCTTTTCCCAAATGAAAAGGAATAACTTTTTTCTCCCCAATGATCACTCTATTCTATATATGCTATACTATATCTATGAGTTCTATACGCAAGCGAAGTGCGACTCACTGACCGTCTGTGCAGCCAAGAAAAAGATTTCCTATGTTAATTGCCCACTGGATTTTTTGTAAGAAATTATTAAAAATCGAGGAAATTTATTTCCCGATTTTAATCCTTATATTTGGGTATAGATATGTATTAGTTATCGCGGGTGTTAGATTGAATTATTTTGCTGTCAAATTGACAAAATTTTAATTTTAAATTTCAAAACTCTGTCGCCCTTGGCTTTATTATTATTATTATTATTATTATTTGGCGATCAAAAGCGTAACACCAAAATATACATGCCAGATGTATGCATTGTACGAAATGTAATATGTATTATTCATTGTACGTATGTATGACATGTAATATGTATTGTACGAAATATTGTTTCATATTATTCATTACTCTTTTAATATAAGTTGTTAAAATAACCATGATTTTTGAAAGGAATTAAATATTTTCGCCAGATAATTTGGCGATATTCTTTTTTTTTCGCCAAGGATGACAGAAATGAAATCTATTCCGCTGCAAAATATTAGTATCTTACATCAGATATTTTATTTAGACATTTGAAAACAAATTTGACTTCAAACTATGATAGAATATTTATCATTTTTCTTTTAATTAGTATATTAAAATTTAAAAGCATGGTATATAAAAAGTTTTTTTTTTATCTTATAATTATTCTTATCTTAATCCTCAATGTTTCCCATCTTTATTAACTTGAATTTACTATTAAAATTTTAACATACTCAAAATCTTCTCATCACTTCGTTAAAATACACTAAACTTTTCAAAAATCTTTTTCTATTTAAAATGATACATGTATTTACTTTAAATGTCCAATATTTCATAAGATTTCCAATTTTAAAGTTTTAAAATATTTATCAAATTTACTTATTTTTCTGGTTTAGCCTTATTGTTTTCCTTTTTATAACTACAGCTGTTGCCCTCTTTAAAAGATTTAAAATGATGAGGTCATTTTATAGTAAAATTATCCATTATAGCATATATTATATTTCACTCCTCCATAAAAATTGATTTTAAAATCGTCTGTTTCTTTTATACTTTTATTTTAATAGAATTTTAATAGAATTTAATTTATACATTAGTCATTTTAGCAATTTTATCCAAAGTAGCATTAGAAATAATATATATCCCTTCTCCATTAAAATTTATAGGACCCTACAATAAAATTAATTTGTGCTTAATATCAACACTACGAAAATTTTTATCAATCGCTTCCAAATTTTGACCTAAGTTTCAAATCTCAACCCTGTGGGTTTTTACATCGACTACAACGTTTTCGTCTTTGTTCGTAAATAATAATTTGACTGTACTAAATAGTTTACAGCCGTATAATTCAACGTATAACTTAGTCACAGCAACGCGTGGCCGGGTCTGCTAGTATACTTATATATATCATATTTGTGTGATAAGCTGCAATTAAGTATGAAACATCCGGAGTCTTGACAGCCAATTTGGACTGATAATAAAATTAACTTTTCCACGATGTAATACTGTCCTAAATCATTTCAGTGTTACAGAAAATACATTACTAGGGAAATAAATATAGAAAAAAAAATATGTGTAATTAGAAATATTTATAAGAGAAAACTGAAAGACTATAAAAAATAGCAATGTTAAAGAAAAATGAACTAGTATAATGCATTCTTATATTACCAAATCTACAAAATCCGGCATTTCCAAGCAGAGAGCTAACTTCTTTGTAACGTGTTAATAATAATAATAATAATAATAATAATAATAAAAGAGAGAGAGAGAGAGAGAAAGAGACGTTATTCTATAAGAACTCTACAGAAAGAAATAATGCAAACATTTAATAACTTATATATATATATATATCTATATTAATAAAATCAGAGTTTTGTCTGTAAATTTGTCGGAATCGAAAAATTTTGCGATATCTTCACGTTTCACACCCCATGAAAGCCGAAAATGACTTCAGAAAATTTTGCCTGTGTGTGTGTGTGTGTGTGTGTGTCTGTGTGTATGTCATCGTGTCCGAATGTCGCTTTTTTTGTCCGGGCATCACTCGGGAACGGCTGGACGGAATTCAACGACGCTTGGCAGTAATTTAGGTCTTCACCCAACTTAAAATTATATCTATCAACTTTTCGGAAATTCCCCCCCGTTCCCCCCTAGGGGGTAAAAGACTAAAACACGTTTGTCCGGGCATCACTTGAGAACGGCTGGACGGAATTCAACGACGCTTGGCAGGAATTTAGGTCTTCACCCAACTTAAAATTATATCTATCAACTTATCGGAAATTCCCCCCCGTTCCCCCCCTAGGGGGTAAAAGACTAAAACACGTTTGTCCGGGCATCACTTGAGAACGGCTGGACGGAATTCAACGACGCTTGGTAGGAATTTAGGTCTTCACCCAACTTAAAATTATATCTATCAACTTTTCGGAAATTCCCCCCCGTTCCCCCCTAGGGGGTAAAAGACTGAAACACGTTTGTCCGGGCATCACTCGAGAATGGCTGGACGGAATTCAACGGCGCTTGGCAGAAACTTAGGTCTTCACCCAACTTGAAATTATATATATAGAAATTTTCAAAATTATAATTAGTGTTTAAATTGTGGGTAAAAAACGCCTGCGCATGCGCCATAAATATCTTTTCACTAAAATGCTTTGAATGAAAAAATGAAATATAAAAATAAATTTTTAAGTTAAAGACTTTTGTATTCGCGTGATTTTCACTACAAATTATGAAAAGATTGAAATGAAGTGTTGCCATCTAAGTTTCATACTTTAGTTAATTTTAAAAAATCTAATTGTCGTATCGAAAAACTGTTTAAACCCCAGGATTCAGAAAAATCACCTCTTTCATTTGGTACTGAATTTGTAATGATAGGTCCTATATTTCTAATTTATTTTTCCCTTTATCCGTTTTTCCGTTGCCACTTAAATTTCATACTTTAGTTATTTTTTAAAAATCTAATTGTCGCATCGAAAACCTGTTTGAACCCCTGGATTCAGCAAAATCGCCCCTTTCATTCGGTATCAAACTTATAAATATAGGTCTGATATTTCAAATTTATTTTACCCTTTTTCCGTTTTCAACCCAGATTCGATATGGAACAGCTTTAGTATTGGATCCCTTTGGCAAAATTTGAAATTCGGCACCGAAGTAGCTCGGACGTTTCTCGCCAAGATCTTTAATTGCACAATTGAGATAGCCAATTCAGTTCATCGCAAAAATGACTTAAGTCCCCAAAAGTTTCCGATACCTAAGCTGTGCTTTTTGTATTTATTAGTGCTAGAGGCCTATTTCAGTCGGTACAGTTGTCGAATTTTTATAGGTCACTCTTAATTAGTGCTAGAGGTCTATTTCAGTCGGTTTATTGAATGGGGATTTATTGAATGAAGTCCCCCCAAGACACAACTTTGACATGAGTCCCCCCCCCAGGCCCAACTTTGACATGACTCCCCCCCCCCCCCAAGGTACCCCTATTTCAGTCGGTACAGCGTTGTCGAATTTTTATAATACACTCTTAATAGTGCTAAGGGCCTATTTCAGTCGGTTTATTGAATGTGGATTTATTGAATGAAGTCCCCCCCCAAGGCACAACTTTGACACGAGTCCCCCCCAAGGTACCACTATTTCAGTCGGTACAGCGTTGTCGAATTTTTATAATACACTCTTAATAGTGCTAAGGGCCTATTTCAGTCGGTTTATTGAATGGGGATTTATTGAATGAAGTCCCCCCAAGGCACAACTTTGACATGAGTCCCCCCCAAGGCACACCTTTGACATGAGTCGCCCCCAAGGCACACCTCCCCCTCATTGGGAAAAAGAGAAAAAACGTTGTTTTGCGGCTATAAGACAGTTTGGACTTCCAACGTTATTTGTTACAATATCTGCAGCTGAAACACATTGGTTTGATTTAATGAAAACTTTATCATGGAATTTAGATCGTCACGAATTAACTAAAGAAGAATTTGTCGATATTAACAAGTTTAGCAGTAGGCCTCTGTCACTAAATTAAAATCTGTCAATGTCAGATTTTCATGTTTTAAATAATGAAATAATGTCGTGGCTGTATAATTTTTATTTTTTATTTATTTTTTTTTATTTATAATACTGTCTATTAAAGACTTCTGTGGTCACGAAATTTGGTGCGTAAATTGTTTGTATGCATCCGGCACTTATTGTAACTGCATTTCACGAAATTCGAAATCCCCCCCCCTTCTCGGAGTCGGATGGCAATAAACATGTGTAAAAACATGTTTTTCCGTTTGAATTCGCTTTGAATTATCTTAGAATGGCGAATTTTGGTGTGTGGATATTGATTAAGTGTACGCATTATGTACATTAGTGGGATTTTGCAAAACTTCGAACTCACCCGCTGAGGGTGGGGAAGTAAGAAGTGGGTAAGTTGTGCCGAAGACAGTGGGAACCCAGACTCCTAACATTGGGAGCGAGAAAACCTCTACCAATCACAGCGAGAACTTAGGTTATTAATAAAGATATGGCATTTTGACAAATCATTTAAGTTTAACGTCCAGCGAAGCGGGCAAAGCCTGCTAGTATATATATATATATATAAGTTAAATACTGCTTATAAAAACACGTGATATGTGAAACGAGAGAAATGAATATCGCAAAGAATACATAATTTAAAACCATCTGATTGCCGCTGATGGGTATATTCGGTCACTGAGCTGTTTTTTTTCACCCCAATACACCAATAATTAAAAAATATATAATAATGAATTTTCAGATAATTTTTCAGATTTGAAGACTTTAAACAATAGCCTTAAGGGTTACAATCATGTGCATAGTAACAGTTTTAATATCAAGTTGAATTAAGCAATATTTTTATCACATAGAAAACAGTGTGCAGTGAAAACAACATTACAATCTTGCCCTTTTCAAAGTCGGCTAGATGGTTAAAGCTAGGGGAGAGATAACGCGGGTTGAGAGAATGCGCACGTAAAGTTTTGGAAGGAAAGTATGTAGTGCACGCGCTGCGACTCCTGGTAGTTATAGAACAGCGGTAGTGAAGTTCCGCCTTGAATATGCATGTTGACTGTTTCAGGCGTCTAAGATAAAACGCGGTAATTCTATCTTATTATCAAAATTAAATGCTTGAATTTTCATAACATTTCCTAAAAATTTCTACAGAATGGCAATAGTACAAAATATTTTTTATTAAACAGTTTCATAAAAGCTGCAATTTTAAATCAACGGTACGAATAATTATTGAATAAAAGGCTGCATAATATGTCCTACCGATACGAGAAAGTTTAAGCATTTGCTACGTAGGAGAGATTGCACATCGATTCTATTAAATTTTAAACTGGGAGCGATTACGTAGCTTATAGGTAATGGAAAGGCAATGAGAGTGAGCAACCATACACGTAACCTCAGTTCACATTTCTTTTCTTTTCTTTCTTATATATATATATATATATATATATATATATATATATATATATATATATATATATATATATATATATATGGTTGAAAATTTGTTATCTGTGTTTGTCACCAATTAATAAAAATGTCAGTCAATAATTTTAAAATGAAGACCTCATCCCCCCGAGGTTCATATTTTTATTCATATATTTAAAATTATATATATATATATATATATATATATATATAAACGTAAAAAAATAAGAAAAAAATATATATAAAGAAAATAAAGAAAAGTAAAGAAAAAAGAAAAGTGGGTTTAAATTAATTTTCTCAAAGTATTTAATCTTCACAAAAGTACATCTTCAGCTAACTATTATGCATATTTAATATCTTTATTTAGATTTATTGGCTAAAATTGTTTAAATTTTACATGGTTTTCAAAACTGTACTTACTTTCAAGAAAAAATCGAATTAACATAAGTAAAAAAATGTATTCGAATGTTACAATAACATAAAGTTCGTTTAATAATTTGATATTAAACAATTTATATAAATTTTATGTTTATATCTTTAATTGATCAAATGATATGTGTAAAAATAAATAAAGAAATAAAAAAAAAAAAAAAATAGAAAAAAAGGAACTAAGAAAAGAAATAACTTGTCACTTTTGGAAATCATTGTGGGAGATATCAATGTGCGAATGATCCCTTAATGCTAACAAGGAACGTCTCTGTACGTACATTACCAAAAAGTTTTCAAAAGAAAAAAAAAAAGAGAAAGAAAAAATCACCGAAGACTCTTCTCATGAAGGTTATGTACGTTATAAAAAAAAAAAAAAAAAAAAAAAAAAAAAAAAAAAAAAAAATCGGCGGAATCTATATATATTGTCTGTAAGAAAAGGTGAAAATCATAGTTTCTTGGCTATTTATCGCTCATTGGCGAAAGATTGAATTTTAACACTAAACAGTTTTTAGATAAATAACCTTTAACACGTTCACGCCGGCGTGACCCATCGGTAGGTCACAGCTACAGTCGGCAGCAAAAGTATCCGAGCAATAGCAATAATCCCTGTCCAAAAAAAGCACACTTAATACTGTTTTATTAAATAAATCCTTGTCGAGTCATATTCTTAGTCAGTCTAAGAACATGATTCGACAAGGATTTATTGAACAAAACAGTTTTAAGTGTACTTTTTTGATATCGGAATTATTGGCTAGTGCTCGGATATAGTGCGACCACGTTTCCTACGACTAGCAGTGAGGCCGAGTCCAAAAGTTTGGAGGGATGCAAAATTGGCCGACAGATAGTTATTGGGCTAACATCCAGTTATTCGGTGTTCCCTTATCGCTTGTTTTCTCTCAGTCACCCCTAACACTGCACTCGTTCAATCCGCACTTGCGCAGAGGCTTTCATGGTTGTAAGAAATGTGGTTAAAGAATACTTTTGAGAAGACTATGTAAACAAAACGCGCCGGCGTGAACGTGTTAAAGAAAACCTTTTTCTGGTGCTTTTCACACTAAAATAATTTAAATAAGACTACCTCTTATAAATACATTTATATCTACACTTTTGTCATATATATTTATTTATAAGTGTGTAAATTGATATTTAACAATTGTAATGGTCGTATATTACCAACCTTTGATAATAGTGGAACACATAAATTAACTTAAAATTTATTCGATCTTTGTGCGTTACAGCTTAAAATAAAACAATGTATATATTTTTTATTGCATGGTACTTTTTATTGGTATATTTTTTATTGGTAACTTAAACAGAACATAACAGTTTATATATGAAGAAATACGAACCAATTACCGGAATGCTTTTTGTACTATATTCATGAAAATCCTGTTAAGATCAACTGGTTTCGAACGAAATTTAAATTCATTCAAATGATTGTTTACTCAATAATAAGGCCCATCTTTCATACAAAACTTTAATACACATTAATATTGACAATATACAGTTTTCCGATCACAAATATTGTACTTCACGAATTGGATAAAATTTACCAGAACGGGCTTAATTATTATATTTTAGATAAATTTAATTTAAATAAAGCTATTTTTATGGCTATAATTTGATAAATACGTATTTATATCATATTGATTCATTCAATTTTTAAATCTATTTTTAACAGAAAATTATCAAAATTTTAAACAAAAATTGAATGAGATTTATATTTTGAGAAAGAATATTGAAAACCCCTTGGCTTAACCTAAAATCCCCATTTTTTTTTTTTTTTTTTTTTTTTTTTGGATTGATATTGTATTTGCTTAGTTAGAATATGTGACCTTATTCTATATTTCATTTTTATCGTTGGTACCACTTTTTTTTTTTTAATTTGTGTGTGTGTGGGGGGGGGGGATTAAAAGAAAAACATAAAATTTGCTAAAATGTATAAAATGCTCCTGCTGTTGTCTTCATTCATTTTTATTTTTTCATGAAATTATACATATTTTTTACGAAATTTATTATTTTATAAATGCGAATAAGTTAGAAAATTTCCCGCAAATACACACACACACACACAAAATAATAATAATAATAAAATAATAAATAAAGTGAGGGAAAATTTTATGTAACTCTTCATAACTTCCCACCATTTGAGTTCCAAGTGCAAATGAACGGTATTTCCGCATTATATCTTTACAAAACAACAAAGTGGATATTAATTTCCAAAACTCTATTTTCAAATAAAAATGAATATATTTATACACACACGCATATATATACATATTCATATTAAAAAATAAAATCTTAAAAGTTAACGGAAATTATAAATTAATAATGCCAGTTTGCAAAATGCAAAAGATTTTTTAAATAAAATAAAACACTAAATATACGTATACATTAAGCATTTGTTAGTTATACGATAAAACACATTTTTAGAGATAAAATTAATAACTTTCAGCAACAAAACCCTTTGGCCCTTTATTATAGAAACTTATAATAAAAAGTTGTCAAATATTTTATCAGATACTTTTTAAATTATTCAACATTACACTGTTCGTTAAACATTTGCTTAAGAAGCAGTTTTAGGTTATATTAATCTTACTTGCATTTGGCGAGAAAGGTATTATGTTCGACAAATCTCATAATGTCTTTGATTTTCGTGCCAAATATTCGAAAGAACAGTAGAACTTGGATAATTCGAAGCTGAAGGGACCAGATAAAAATTCGAAATATCCAAAACTTTGAATTACATATACTATTTTGTCAAAAAGAAAAGATAAATTAAAAAATATAACTCTAAGATCAAAGATTTAACACATAAACTTTATACCTAAGAATACTGCCACATCCACGCCCCTCCCATTAAATCAATATTTTTTTTTACGAGCTTAATTATTCAACACTTTTTAAAAAATAGTCAGATATATTGCTTTTTTAAGTACAATCTTTGTGTCATAGCATATGACTTCAACCTATTTTTGATACAAAAAACAGAATCTTCTAGTCGGTAACAAAAGTATCCGAACACTAGCAAAAATTCCTATATAAAAAAGTAGAGTTAACACTGTTTTGTTAAATAAATCCTTGTCAAATTATGTTCTTAGACTCTTAACATTAGACATGACTTTCAATTAAAAAAAAAAAAACCTCGAAGTTCATGTATATGGACCATATCTTCTTCTGATGCACTAAGTAGGAAATACTCTTGTAGTTGTTGATCCTTCTTTTGAAAGACTGTTAAAAAAATAATGCACTTTAGCTGAGAAAAATCTCGGGAAAAAAAATTTACAGTAATATTTTAAAGGTAATCGTATGAAAAATTCGAATTATCCAAAATAGAATTCGAATTATCCATGATTTTTTTACATTATTTTAATACAAAATTCAAGGAACCGAGTAAAAAATTCGAATTATCCAGAATTCGATTTAAACAAATTCAAATTATTCAAGTTTAACTGTATTTTATTTTATTTTATTTTATTTATTTATTTATTTAGTTAGTTTATTTATTTATTTTGTAGATTATCTACTGGTATTCTGCTCATACAATTGACTTATCTTATTTGCTAAGTAGTGTCAGATTTTTTTTTCTTTTAATATTCTGGCCCCTCCGTTAGAAAATCATCAAAAAATGCTATTTTTATTGCCGATAACTTTTTGAGTTTTGGAGATAACTATTTGAATATTTTTTTCATACGTTTCCGTGATCTTTCGTTCATTAAATTGCAAATAGATAATTTTTTTTAGTGTCAACGCATGATCAATTGCAAGTTATTTAAAATAAACACCCATATTTCATAAATGGTTTAATATCTTTGTTTTCTAATTGCAGATTACTGTTTTTAATATTTTTTGTCAGTATATCTGAAACAGATTTTAAATTTGGTTAAAAATTCCATGCGTTAAAATTAAAAATATGCAAATTTTTGATTTTTTTTTTTTTTTTTTAGCAAGTCTTTATATCTCTGTGAATGTGAGCGATAATCTTATACAGGTGAACCCAAAAGTAATGAATGACTCAGAGAATCATTTTCTACAGTTACAGGCTATTTAGACTATTTCTATGTACAGAGTGATACCGAAAATTATTTGCTTTTCTGCATTTGTAGTAGACTTCTTAATTTTCCCGTTATTGGAGAATATGTAGTCACAAACATCTACTTCACATACACAAAGTTATAGAAGAATTCTTCAAGGCGGTCACATTTTCTTGCCACTATCTGTATATACTGTATTATATATATATATATATAAACCCTTTTCTAAAAATTATTTGCATAATCGCTACCCTAAGCTGAATTTTTTAATACTAAAACGTTTTAATTAATGTCAGAAGGGTTATGAAAAATGTGAGAATTGCATAAATTGCAAAACAACTAAAAATGTTTTAGAGTTTACTCACTGACTTTTTGTAATGCTCTAGATATATCGTAATACTGTTGAGAAAGTTATTAAGCTAGATAGAATGTTGGGATTAAAATTAAATAAAGTTTTTTTTTTTTTTTTTTTTAATAATAAACTCTAATAAACCAAGAACCACTGACAAATTTAAATTTTATATCCAAGTCAATGAATTTTTGACTCAACCATTTTAATTAAATTTTAAAACCTTTTTTTAAGTATAGTTTCTCTTATATATAAATATCTACAGTGACCTATCTCCATAGTCTCTATCCTTCTGTATCTAACTTTAATATGCCAAAAAAAAAAAAAAAAAAAAATCAATAAATTTTCTAGAAAACTCTTTATAAACACTTGTTGTCAAAGCTACCAGAAGTTCGCTTTCTTATTGTAAAGTAAAAGGTTTTTTATAAATAGCTCGAAATATTGTTAACTTTAACAGGGCATTTAAGAAGAAAAAACTTATTAATAAAAGAAAAAAAAAATGTGAGATAACATAATTACTCTTTATTAGGATTCATTTTAAAAGTTGTTAAATGAAGTAAGCGGTCATTGCTTTGAACACCGTTCTTGAATGGAGATTTCGAGAATACCCCCCCCCCCCCTTAAAATGTCTTCCCTAAAGAGATCCCTCTCGTGATAAAACTGGCCGAAGCCTACTTACAACATTTATTTTTTATGATAACATTGATAATTAGCCTTTAATTATGCTTATTTTGTAATTTTAACAATTTTTTTTTCTGGTTTTATTTTACTTGTTTATAAAAAAAATAAATAATGACTTTTAGAGTATTGGTATGAAACTTTTTTTTTATAATAATAAATAAAAGAGGCTTAAGAGAAGCCTATTATTTTAGTTCCAATGATATTGAAAAAAGAATTTTTTTCAATTAGTTCGATCTCATCTAATGTTTCAACATTAATTATCTTATATGCACACTTAAATCACCACTATTTAATTTAAAATTATATATATTGTGAGGACGTTTTGCTGTTTGAAGTTTGGAAATAATAAAAAGAATAATTAATCATTTATTATTTTTGATGCCGTTTTAACTAAAAATAGTATTTTTAATAAAGGAGATGCTAAAATTTTTATTTCATTATCATACTTCGAATTTAAACTATGTTAAATTAATACTCATGTAAAAGCATTAAAAAAAAAAAAAAAAAAAAAAACGCATATTTATTATTAAGCAGACCTACGATACAAAACTTCAATCTTTTATTCCTTAGATCATGCATTTTAAATATTTAAGGATTTTAACCTATAATTGTAAAAGCTTGTCCGAGATTTTTTTTTTTAAATATATATATATATATATATATAATTTTATTTTTATAACTTTGCGAAAAAAAAATAATCCTTCATTTATTTTTTTATTTTCTAACATTTTTTATGAATTCTGTTGACATTTGATTTTAAATGATCAACACTACTTCTGCCCTCAAAGGTTTGAAGGAATTTTTCTTCTACACTATATTATCTAATTAACGAAATATAGCATCAAATCTTTGAAATTTTGTATACTTTTATACAATTGTTTAGAAATAAAAAATGCTTTTATACTATGATTAAGGACATAGATGGTAAATAGTAAGTATATTTTATCTATATATTAATTTGAAACATGTTTTTGTCTGTCTCCACTATATTGAGAGAACTACATGGTGTAAAAATTTGGTTGAGGTGTCTAAAAAAAGGTCTTGGTCTGTAGATGTGCTATGAGAAGAGAAAAATAAAAAAAGTCGAACGGTTCCCCACGTTTACGAGCTTAACTAAGCTTCAAATTACTTCACGGTGAAGAAATTGTACATATGGGGACTAGAGTCGAATATTTAAAAATCACTTTTGTTGCATACAATATAGTGCGACCCCTGGTGGTGAAAAATGGAACTAGGTGATTTTGCTGCAGACCCTATCATGTTACATCTTATTTTAAAGGTCTTAGTATTTCCTGACCGTTGGTGATGTTCGTACAGAAAACACTGCGGCCCCTGGCGATGGAAAGTGCAACTAAAGGATTTTGCAGCTGACACCACCATGTGACACCTTATTTAAAAGGTCTTGGAAATTCAAGGCGGTTGTTGATAAAGGTCTTGAAATTTCATGTTGATTGGGGATGTTTGTATATAATATAGGGCGCCCCCTGGTGTTGAAAAGTGGAACTAAGTGATTTTGCAGTGGACCCTATCATGTTGCACCTTATTTTAAAGGCCTTGGTATTTCTTGACCGTTGGTGATGTTCCTATAGAACACACTGTGCCCCCTGGTGGTGGAAAGTGCAACTAAAGGATTTTGCAGTTGACACCACCATGTGACACCTTATTTGAAAGGTCTTGGAAATACAAGGCGATTGGTGATGTTCGTATACAACATACTGCGCTCCCTGGTGGAGGAAAGTAGATTTTGCAGCGCGTGCGTAGCATACCTGCTATACGGTGCCGCAGCCACAGGCAGCGGTAACACGAGTCAGAGGTTCGTTCGGTTCAAGGTTAATTTTTGAGAATTTTTTCATGGTATTAGCGGCTTGCATATACGTGCCGCAGGCACTGGGTCACGAACCCAAGTTCCGTTATGTTTAA
The DNA here is from genome assembly GCA_963930645.1 of Salticus scenicus. Lineage (NCBI taxonomy): Eukaryota > Metazoa > Arthropoda > Arachnida > Araneae > Salticidae > Salticus > Salticus scenicus. The sequence goes on from OZ005655.1 coordinate 111,368,842, forward strand.
GGTTTTTTTTTTTTTTTTTTTTTTTTTTTTTTTTTTTTTTTTACAAATGATTATTTTTTTTGTGATGTTTTCATTTTAAAACAGAAATTCAAACAAAATCGAGTTAAAGGTATAAAATAATACAAATTTAACGTTCATTTAAGGTATCATGGGCCGGGGCAACGCCGGACGGGTCAGCTAACATATAGTCTTAGTATTAAACGAAATAGAAAATAAAAGATAGCATCTGTTTATTTAAAGTCTGTTTGACGTCACATTGACAGTACTTTGTAGAAAGTGATGTCATATACAGTATTTCTATTTATAAGCATTTTTTCGACTTTCTTTTTTTAAGTGAAATGTCGTAAATTATATTAGATGTTTTATCATGAAACACACTTAAATAATGATACGACGGTTTTTGAAACATTACGGTCAATAAAGTGATCGTCGAATTCGACGGGTTCCAGCTAGTTAAATATATTATTTTAAACTTTTCATTCAACAAAGTTTTTAAGAAGGCTTTTAAACTTTTAATGCACTGAAAATATGTATATTAATGAAAAGATACAAAACAAAGATTACCTAAGATGTTTATTACTCATAAATATTACATAATGTGTAGTAGGTGGAAGTAAGTGAAAATGTTAAAACAATGCTCAAGGAACCCAATCACACACAGCTGGAGTTTTTCTGGATTATTGCAGATGATTCTTGAAACCATATCCATTTTGAGCTGGACCGATTTTGCAAACACAACAGTTTTAAGTGTTTTGAATATATATATATATATATATATTGTTTTATTAAGGATAACGTGAGCAATCGATCCACCATGAAAAATCGATAGTTGACTAAACAACATATTGAAGTATCCCCGAACATTTCCTTCTTAAGGTAAAAGCTTACTATCACGTTAAACGCACATGTTGTGCTGTATATTTGGAGGCACAGTGTAATGTGATCTTAATATACTCCCCTCCCCCCCCCCCCCCCCCCAAAAAAAAAAAAAAAAAAAAAAAAAAAGATGAGATAATTTGCTGATATCAGAGGTGATGGCAGAGCAGGTAGGACCCAGCTACCAGCTGTATTCATTAATAACTTCTACTTCCCCGCTGAACACGGAAACTTGAAAAGCGTATAAAGTCAGGGTGCAACTTTTCAGCAAAATTTGATGCGTTGCTTCTGCCATCTAGTGGCATTGTTATTTTCAGATTCTTCAGTTGGGAATAACCAATCAAGGATTATACGAAATCTTCGACGCTAGACGTGAGAAGTAGCGAGCCAAATTTTGTTGAAAATTTGCAGTCTGACTTTAGACTCTTTTAAAATATTTATGTTGAACCGGGTGTTGAAGCTAATGGTGGATATGTACGTTAGAAGTTGCGGACGAGACTAGCCCAAAAATGCCTTGAAAAATGATTTCAGTATCAAATAATCATACTCCTCTATTTTGTATTTTTGTATTATATTTATGAAAGTAAAGAAGTTCTATAAGGCAGTTGGACCAAACAGGGTTTTTCAGTACGAAATAGTGCATTGCAATTTAGCTGTTGAATATTCCTAGATCAGTGTAATTAAATGAACATTGGAAAAAGAATTCAATAAGCTAACAACATAGTTAACTCAAAGTCAAAACGTAAACAGAAAATAATATAAAAAGATTGATTAACGGCTGTTTTCACTGATAACTTCAACTCCTGTTTGAACATGAAAACTTGACGAGCGTATAAAGTCAAGGTGCAAATTTTCTCCAAAATTTGAAGCGTTACTTCCACCATCTATCGGCATTGTTATTTTCAGTTATTTTTTTTATTTTTATTTATTTATTTATTTATTTTTTAAAGCTGAAAGTATCTAATCAAAGATTACATGAAATCTTCGACGCTAGATGCCAGAAGCCCCGTGCTAAATTTTGTTGAAAAGTGCACCCTGACTTCAGATTCTTTTCAGGTTTTTGCCTTGAACCAGGAGTTGAAGTTAATGGTGAATACAGCGTAAGTGCGCAAGTGCATTGCCATTTAGAAGTTGAAATTCCTAAATCAAATGTAATGAAGAGTGTAAATCTAAAAGTTTTAACTGCTTGAAGTAATTCCATGTACGAAAAATACAACTTAAATTGTACTTTATGTTAAAAAAAAAATGGTGGATAGCCATCGATAGGCCATATCATAAACCTGAAAAGGCGTTAATCTCGTGCGTGGTCTGATGTCGTTGTGTTGACTGATCACACAATTTCGCGTGAAGTGTAGTTCATCCGCAAGAAAACGTAAAGTTTTTTTTTTTTTTTTTTTTTTTTTGAGTTTCTGGTGTCGCTCTACAGAATTTTTTTATATCAAGGTAGGCCAGAATCTCCAGTTTAAGTGGATCCTGGATCACTTTAAACATCCATACTTTTACAGTAATCGGAACACGGCACCATGTAACAGAAGTCCAGAGCTCTAAACCTTCACTAACAGATGGGCTACGTAATATGGGAACAAGCATTCTGAGCACACGTTATACTATTGGCAAAATTGTTTATTAAAATTACACATTACATAATTGTTATTTTTAAAGTCTGTTTTCGTTTTCTGAAAATGCACAATTGTTAAACTAGTACTCGTATTCAAAAAATGTATTTTAAAATATTTTATATTCGAATTTTGAGTTTAAAAATACGAATTTTCACTAAATGTATGTTTCTCAGGTTTTAGCTATAAAATGAAAAAAAAAAAAAAAAAAAAAAAAAAAAAAATCAATTTTCGGAAAACGAGTACTAATTAAACGGTTGTGAATTTTCTGAATGTGAAAACGGAATTTAAAAATATTAATTAGGTAATGAGTAATTTTATAAACAATTTTTGCGCCATAGACTTACATGGGATTTGCTGACTAGAGACGGGGAAATTGTAAGATAGAGTGAACAGATTTAAGGGCCCTCTTCACTCACCGCGCGCCGCCGGAAGCTGAAGCAAATGTTACTCCATAAGAAATTTTTCTTTACAAATAACTTATTAACTAAAACAAATTTTTAAATTCTGTTTTCACACTCTGAAAACTCCCAACTGTTACTGACGGACCTTTTTTAAAAAAGTATTTTTTTAATATTTTATATTTTATTTCGAAGCTGCAAAATAGGAATTTTCAATATGTGAGTTTTTTTCATTTTGCAATTTCAAAATAAAATATTAAAAATTAAAAAAAATACATTTTTGAAAAAAAGTCGGTCAATTTAACAGTTGGGAATTTTCTGAATGTGAAAACAGAATTTAAAAATATGCATTAGTTAATAAGTTATTTGTAAGAAAAAATTTCCCCATAGAATAACACTGTCTCGGGCTTCCGGCGACGGTAAGTGAAGAGGGCCGTTAAGGGTGAAAACTGAAAAGCACTCGTCATGTGATTTTAATGTTGGTTACGTGTTTCGATGAGGGATGCGCACTCCAGTGTGATACATGCTCTCTGACCCTCCACACAGGTTTTGTTAGAATAGACGGCTTTTTTCCTAGCAGGTTAAGGTTTAATACCGAAAAGTTGAAATTTATGAGTTCTTACTATTCCTTTTCTTGTTCCTGTACGGAATAACAAGGCAAAACACGATGGACATTATTCCGAGATCCCCAATAGGCCGCAGGAATACTGAAACTCTACAGTATCCTACCATTCTGTTCCATAGAGAGCAAACGTATCAACAGTGGCTTGTCTCACTGTATCTACTTATTGTAAAGAATCCATATTTTATCAAACTGAGATGCATTTTAGAAAACATACGGTTGTCCGATAATTTTTCAGTGGGAGCCATTCGCAATGCAGTTCTTGAGCTGCTCGGGCATTGCTTTCAATCAATCCATACACGAAATAAATGGCTGCCCGCTGGTCGAAAAAACCAACTACTGGAACGACTGCGAAATATTTATATTTGCCCTCCATCGATCCTAATAACAGCACCTCTTAACAGCGTAAGATGGCACTGCATCTATTTTTTTCTCTCTCTGTATATATATTTATAATTGTGTGTATAAAAATACATAAAACTATCTGTATTGTATCATAACGAGACGCAAACTAAGTCGCATGCTTTATGAAACACTGAAATATATTAAAATAAGATATTTTCTGTTTATTAAATGTTTATTAACATATAAAATTTTAATTTTCTTTAAAATAATTTATATAAAATACCTACTTATTCGATAAACATATTTAGTTAATTAAAATCATTTAGTAATTATGTCTAATCAGATTTCACGTAGAACAGAAATATAAATATAAATATTAACACAACGTTAAAAACGCCAATGTAAAATTATTAAGTGAAGACTGCAGTTTCGGTAGCGTAAAGCGTACCGACATCAGTGCAGAATGCCAAAGTGAAATGACGGCGTCAGTGCAGAATGACGAATTATATGATCAATGATTCATTTAGTCATTCTGCACTGATAATGGTACGCTTTATGCTACCGAAACTGCAGTCTTCGATTAGTAATTGACAAACTGAATGAAATATGGTATATATTTTCGTTATCTGACACGTGGGTGTTCGATTTGTTTTAGAATTAATATATAAAACCTTAAAACTTTAAGTAAATTTCATATTTTCTTCTAAATATATTTATTTACTTTCAACCATTATTAAAATAATCATTTACCACATTTTAAACAATTTATATTTTAAAATATCAAACTATTTAAATAAAAAATATTTGCTACTTAAAAATGAAACTTCTGTCTATACTTTAGTTAAACAACACTTATCGTACATTTTTACATTTTCACAGACATATTTTACATTACATGTACAATTAACAGACGAAAACTAATTTTAATAGTAAATATATCTTAACAACATAGTTCCTTTTCATGCTACTGTAGACTGAGTTTGAAAGCATATTTGACTTTGAAAGGATTGAACTTACATATTACTTTACAAACTCTACATAAATCAGACATTCATAAGATTTAAAGTATTCTATCTTAATCAATATAATAACGGTCTTTCAAATGATACGGGTTTAACTTTCTTCTTATCAAGAAATAATTATAAGGAGAAACTTAGGATTTCCAGTGATGCAGAAATATAAGTAAATATTTATTAATAAACATTTTCAAACATATAACCTTGTGTAAAATGATTTTAAATATATTTTCCAAGATATTAATAAATGTTTGAGTAAAGCAGTCTTAGAGAAAATATACTTTGAAAAGAAAGTTTAAACACATTAACGCTTAGGGTATGATATCATACCACAGTTATTTGTTTTAATGTAAAATTATTTTATATAACTTAATTCTTTTTTAAATACTATGGAATTTAGGAAATTATTAATTAAACACTTTTATGATAAAATTAGAAAAAAAAATTCTCCATAGCTGAAACTATTTGCGTTACTCTCAAGGAAACATTCAAAAGGTGTCATCTTAAAAAAATATTGAAAAAAAATATATGTGATTGTACTCTTCCTAAAACACCAGAAAGTAAAATAATTATCTGCTGAAATGAATTATAGCGACCACGAAAAATTATCAAAATTAAGCATATTTGGCGATTTCACATTGTTAGGCGATTAATTTTGAGTACTTGGCGAAGAGACAAAACACGGTTCTGTTCGTACACGGCAACCTCGGTGCTAGCGAACTGAACGCCTAACAGCGCTAAATCGCCAAATATGCTTAATTTTGATAATTTTTTGTGGTCGATGTAATTCATTGCAGCCGATAATTTTTTCACTTCCTATTGTTTTATAAAGAGTAGAATCACATATATTTTTTAAAATATTTTTTGAAGACGACACCTTTTGAATGTTTCCTTGTGAGATATTTTTGTGGTATTATTTACTAGCCATTTTCGCGCGGAATATTTGCGTGGTATTAACTACATACCTTACAGGATTTTTAGAAAAATCACATAAGCAAAATCACTGGATTTTTATTTTTTTAAATTTATGAAAGAGATTTAAATCTTTAACATTTGCATTGTAATTTAAATTTCAAAAAGCATTTTTTCCGCTGCTAAGTTAAAAATTCTAAGAATACGAGTAAAATTAAATTATTGTTGTATTAAAAATCAATTATTTCCTAAAATTCGACGGAATTAAATTACCATATCACGTTACATAACAGAAATTCCATAGTTATAAATGTGTCAACAAAGTAAATAAATAAATAGAAATAATGTTCATTCTATTTATAATGCATGAAAATTCTAAAATACTATAATAGATGGCGCCACCAAATTCTTGCTGAATAGCCATAAATAAGTTCTATGACTAACTGGCTTCAAATATTTCCCAATATACTTCTAAGTATGAGATTTTGAACATATGTTTAAACAATAAAAGTTAATTAACATAAACAGATTATATAAAACTGAAGTTTTGGGGGTTTTCTCCGAACCCATGATTATAGACTAGAGTCCAGTAGAAAAATCTTCTTGGAAGACATTCAATTCATCTCTAGATCTCAGGCGTATATTATCAACTTTAATCATTACACCAACTTATACAGGCGATATTTGTAGAATTCACAAAATATGTCTTGGACATTAAATTCGGAGATAGTAACGTCAAATAAAAATTTGCTAACCATTCTTCATTGAATTACATGAATTCAAAATAAAATTATATGTTTTTATTTCTCAGAATGATTTATGCCAATTTATTTATTTATTTATTTAATTTTTTGTTATCATGTTATTCAACCTTGTAACAGGAATAAGGGAAAAGAAAATATGTCTCCGTTATCAATAAGTATCCATCTCAATCTATCAAATATATTTGTTGTTCTTCTCTTTATAAATGTTTCAGATACTTTATATACCAGTGGAATCTCTTAAATACAATTTCGTTTTTTAAAAATAATAATAAAAATAATATTCAACCACTGTAAGTTAATTAAAAATTTGTTAAAATCATTGTTTAGACATTTTTCATGTAGTTCATTAAAAAGTGAAATTACGAATTTTTTATAATAAAATACATTAAGATTAAAGAATTTAAAGCTTAAAATTTGTTTAATTTAGAAAATAGTTGCTCTATATGCGTTTTTGTTTACAAATAAGTAGATAAATAAATATTTTAAAACAAATAAATCATTAGAAAATTTTATGTATGTGTTATTAAACAATTCAGATTATCAACCAATCCAGATCCTGAATAATAATTTAACAATAAAACATTGTTATTATTTTTAATATTTCAGAGGCAATGGTTGTACAGATACGTTTTACAAAGAATGAAATAGAAAGAATGAAAGAAAGTGAAAAGGAAAAAAAAAAAAAAAAAAAAAAGGGAAAAAAAAAGAAAAAAGAAAAGGGAAAAATAAATAAAGGAAAGAAAAATCGTTCTGAAGGAAAGGAGTCGAAACGGTACTTAGGAAATATTCAAAAAGTATGAACATCTTCTGAATAATAAAAGCCTAGATTTCTGAAAACTAACGCTCGAAACTAATGTCATTGATGCTGGAACGATATATTGAAAAAAAGAAAATAAAAATATTATTAATGTTTTTAAAAGATTATTATTATTATTATTATTAATTTAAGTTTAATTTAACAGAAATAAGGGCTTCACAATTGCAACAATGGGCTAAATAAATAAAATAGAAACTAATACAATGAAAAGGAAATATAGTTAAAAAAAAAAAAAAGTTTAATGTAAGGTTATTATTTGTGTTACGTAGGTTTAAGCCGGTTCGTCGTAATACGAAAGAAATCGTATTTATTTAGGAAAAAAAATATTTTACGTAGATCAATGATAAATTATTTAAAAATTAGCATGAGGAAAAAAAAAAAAAAATACGATATTTAGGTATTTTTATCACGCTGACAAATAAACTAGCGACAAATTTAATTAATTTGCGCTAAAATTTATTTTAATAAGTAGTTCAATTCAAATGACATTTCATTACTCGAATTCCGCTCTTTTAGTAAAAACACAATTAAATTTTAATTAATCTTTTTTATTATTGGCTATTTATCACGACATTTGACCACTACTTTTGATTTGGCGAGTATGGCACGCTGGCTGGTATAATATGCAAGCAGCGAATTCGCAAATAGGTTCATTTGGGGAACATCGATCATTAGGTGGGCGAAGGCTGATTAGTAAATAAATATTAATCTTTATAAAAATATTGTCTTAAACTTTATGTGCAAACAATATGATTTTTAATTTTATCCAAATGAAAACAAATTTGTTTAAAATAGGTGGAAAACTACTTTCATTTAGAAAAAAAATTGAATAACATCTTATTATTATTCATTAAAAGCTGTTGTGAACTTTTTTTTTTTTTTTTTTTTTGAATAATTTTTCACCACTTTGTTTTATTGAGTATGATATTGTACAAATAGATCAAGTACTTATAAAAATCATTTAATAAAAGAATCTCCTTAAAAGATCATGAAATGAAGTATAAATAAGAGATGCAATTCCTGTTATGTAGCTAGAGCTGATATTGGGGTTCTGCTACATGATTCCAATTATTTTTTTAAATTTTACAATATCATATATAAATTTAAATGTCTTACACATTTTCTAGGTTATATTGATCAAATTTAAAAGTAACTTCATTCTAGAATTAACAGTCATAAATTTTAAATTAGTAAATCTAAAGTCCCTTCTTTTGAACTATTACATTTCAATTCACATCTTTTGATAACATTGAAAATGAAATAATTGAAAACATCGCAGATGAAAAAGAAAGATTGTTTGAACAAATTAATTATATTTAAAATTTTTAAATTTAATATCCTAATGATTTGAATTCAGAATTAAATAATTTAAAATTAAAAATATTTTCTGAATTTATCTACCTGTCTGTATATGTATATATATACGAGGTCTGATAAAAAAAATACGGTGAAAATTTTTTAATACTAGAAACAGCTGATGCTACCTACATCCATTTGAAGTAATACGTTCGATAGTCTGATTAGTTGAGATAATCTGTATCAAATTTGAACAAGTTGTAACTTGTCTATCGGCTTCCGGAGAAGGAATAGTGAGATCGTGTTTACGGTATCTGCCGCACATCATGAATTTTGAGCAACTCGCTAACATCAAATTTTGTTTTAAATTGCAATAAAGTGCCAAAGAAGCTCATGAAATGTTAAAATCAGTCTATGGCAATAATGTGGTGACTCTAAAGACTGTTTATAATTGGTATGAGTGATTCAAAAGCGGAAATTTGTCGATTGAAAACGAGCAACGATCAGGACGTCCTTCGATTTCAAAAACAGATGAAAACGTGCAAAAAATGGCAAAAAAGATTCGTACAAACCAACAGTTGGGTATTCTGGAGATTGCCGAGGAACTGAACATCTCGTATGGGTCCGTGCAAAGCATTTTGACCGATGATTTGCAAATGAGACGAGTCAGTGCGAAATTTGTCCCCAGACATTTGAATGACAAACATATGGAAACTCGTGTGTCAATTTGCATGGAGTTGAAGAAACATCTTGAAGCAAATTAGGACTTCATTCCAAAATTATAACTGGAGATGAAAGTTGGATGTATGGCTATGAACCTGAAACGAAAATGCAGAGTTCCCAATGGAAATCGAATGGCTGTCCTCGCCCTAAGAAGACACGTCACTCAAAGTCATATGTGAAGGTCATGCTCATTATTATTACCTTTTTTTTTTTTTTTTTTAGTGAGGGCATAGTGAGATTAGAGTTCATTCCAGGGGAAACAACTGTAAATTCCGAATATATTTCAAGAGCTTTTTACAACGTTTGCGAAACGATATACGAGGAAAAAGACAAAAAAAAAAAAAAAAAAAAAAGGGCCAATTGTTTTCTGCTGTCTGTTCACATTCACCTTACTCTCTGGATTTAGCACCATACGATTTCTGTCTCTTCTCAAAATAAAAACCCTGTTAAAAGGAAAGCGTTTTGGCACCATTTCCGAGATCACGGTAAAAAGTTTTGTGTAAGAACACACAACATTATTGAGGGAATTTATTTTCCGCAACCATGTTGAGAAATGTTATCAGCTATAGCTGTGTAACAGAGGCATACAGTGGAATGTTACGTAATTACAACTGGTAACATTCCTCTAAATGACCGTGGCAAGTAAACTGCCTCAATATTGAGACAGTTTACTTTCCACTACCATGTAGAAAAATGTTACCAGTTGTAATTGCGTAACATTCCACACTATGCCTCTGTTACACAGTTATAGCTGATAACGTTTCTCAACATGGTTGAGGAAAATAAATTCCCTCAATAATGTTGTGTATTCTTACACAAATTTTTTTACAGTGATTGAAAGAGCCGTGATAGAGCAGTTGAAGGCTCTTCCGAAAGAAGCCGTCCATAAACGCTTCTAAATATGGAATCAACGTTGGGATAAGTGTATCGCTACCGAATGAGAGCATTTTGAAGGAGATTGAATGAAATTTGATGTAAGCTTGTTACTTTGTACATAATAAAAAATTTCACTTTATTTTTTGATCAGACCTCGTATTTCTTTATAACTCATAAACTTGCCATAAAAGAAACGCAGTATAAGTTTAATCACAATACTAAAGTAAAGAACTGGTGTACAAGTATTATTTTAACTTGAAAACGTCTATACACACCATAAAACTAATGAAAGTATTCCGGTTTCGAAAGGACATAGCGAAGCCTCCAAGGCAGTAGCACGTATTTTGCACCTGAAGAGGAAAGACTATATCCTTCCGAAACCAAAAGTTTTGAAGTTTAAATATTATAAACATGTGTTAATTTCTTGTAACTCATAAATATTTGTATCATATATGATGCTAAATTATTTCATAACGTATCGGAATTCTTTTATGTAGTGCTATAAACTAATTATTTATTCTGTGTCTACCATTTTCTATATAAAACATGTTTAAAACATTCTTCTAACATATGCAAAATCCATTAAGCTGAATGGAGTATAACCATATTACAATGCACTTAGAAGAAATTCAGTCTATAATCATAATGTTATGAAATTTTTTTTGTGTATCCCTATACACCAGACAAAAACATTATATACACAAATAAAAATATATATGTATTTTCATATAATCCATATTCATTTGTACCAAACTTTGCATCATTTAAATGATTGTATAAAGCCATTGAAATTCTTTTGTGTGGTCCTATAGATAATTATTAAGTCTATGCATACTAAAACACGAATAAACTGCTACGTCAGAAACGCCAAAGAAAAATATTGAAAATGCATACAGCTGTTTCGTCAGCTTTAAGCGTGCCGTCTTCAGTGCAAATGGTGATCAGTGATCCATTGATGGTTCAGTGATCCATTGATGGTTCAGTGATCCATTTGCACTGAAGACGGCACGCTTAAGGCTGCCGAAACAGCTATATGCATTTTCAATATTTTTCTTTGGCGTTTCTGACGTAGCAGTTTATTCGTGTTTTAATATTCCAACGCCAAGTCTCCTGTTATTACTATGCATACCTTTTTCTACAGAAAAATAAACATTATTTTAAGCATATATGGTTATTTTATTATAGTGAATGTAGTGTAACCACGTTAAATTGCGCATAAACGAAATTATGTCTATCATCTGTAATAATAAAAAAAATACTTTGGTTTGTTTTTTGTACAAACTATTAAAAATTTACGCACCAAAATGCACACAGATAATTCTGTATGATTCATCATATTGTGTATGCATTTGCAAATTAAACAGGTGATTTTTGAGGCCACTTTCATGGTACACACAAATTTTGTCAACAGGCCATAGTGAAAATATATATATATACATTCGTGTGTCCCTGCACATGAACCACAACTAGGATACACAGACAAAAGTACACAGCTGATTCTATGTAGTTCATGAACATGCGTACTAATCTGCAATCCAATCGGGTGATTTTTGCTGCTGTTATCACTGTACAGACAGACACATATACAGACACATATACAGACACACAGAATCGAAAATCTTTTTGAGTTCCGAAAGGGAGCCCTCCACTGACGTTTTAGCCTGTGGAATTGTTTTTTAAAGTTGCTATTGCTATTTATACGCCCCACTCTTCTTTTTAATAATTTATCATTAATTAAATTAATAATTGTACACATACACATTTTTGAAAATAATTTTTTTTTAAATTGTATCAATATTTATAACCAAATATACCGGGTGATCCAAAAGTCAGGACAAACTTTAAAAATGAATAATTTAAAAACGAATCAAGATACAAAGATACGGTTTGCACCAAACAGATGAAAAAGAAACCGGGTTTTGTGTGGCAAAGGAAAGAAATTAGTTCTGTTGGCGACCAACAGATGGCGCTATAGTGTTTTATTTCACCAAAAGATGATTTACAAGTGAAAAAAAATGTTCACAACTTACAAGTCAGCTTAATTACAGTTAATTAGTACTACTACAGTAACTGTTCAATGTCCATCATTCGGAAGTACAGCTGTGAGATGATTCACCACATCGCTCACAGCATTTAGTAGCATTTCTTGCGTTATGGCAGACACATTTTGGCGGATGGCATCTTTCAGTGCTGCTAGTGATGCCGGTTGGTCGCGGTACACTTTTGATTTCCAAGAATCCCCACAGCCAAAAGTCACAGGGTGTCAGATCGGGAGATCTTGGAGGCCATGCGTGATTAAAGTAGCGACTGAGAATGCGATATTTCGATGCATATAAGCTCCGACTACCATTACCTGCTGTAGTTGTTCCTTTTTATATCGTTTGTTGCTTTGCATAATCGTACATCAGAAATACGACAGCGCCATCTGTTGGTCGCCAACAGAACTATTTTTTATTTCTTTGCCACACAAAACCCGGCTTCTTTTCCATCCGTTTGGTGCAAACCGTATCTTTGTATCTTGATTCGTTTTTGAATTATTCATTTTTAAAGTTTGTCCTGACTTTTGGATCACCCGATACTTTATAATTTTTGTTATGATTTATACTACGACGAAAATAAACGAAGACAGCTATTTAAAAAAAGGCTTTTGTAAAAATGCGTAGAAAAATACGTATTTCATGGATACGTGATATAATGTTACGTATTATATAAAGCCATTTTAAAATTCTTTAGCGAAGATTGTACAAAAGTTCCAGTTCTGTAAATAAGCAGATTTAAACATAATTTAAAATTTCCGCTTTTATATATAACTAGCAGGCTACGCCCGCTTCGCTGGTCACTATTTTTAAATGAATCACGACAGTTAATGAATTCTCAAAACTGCATTAATTTTTATCATGCGAAAAAAAAAAGAGAGAGAAAATGTTGCACCGGTTCCTCACTGCCTTCGGCAAAGCAGGCCATTGTGCGCTGTGCGCGTGCATTTATGTTCGAAACTCTTAATGAATCACTATATTATCATAGGGGAAAAACATAAATATAAAATAAAAAAAGTCTTCTCCCATTGTTGAAATAATCGGTCCGGGACCCCACTGCCTGCGGCAGCGTATACAGGCGCGAATGTTAGTTTACCTACCGTTCCCGTCCCTCCAAATTATTTTAGACTTTAAAAAATACTTGCAATCGTTCTCTCGGGCTTTTAAACCTAATAATACTAATTTCCAACATTCTATCTGAATTTCTTTATTTTTACCCCTTTGCCCGTTCTTCTTCCTGCCCCTCGTAATAATTCTGCACTTTCGAAAATATCCGCAATCGATTTATCGGGCCTCAAAACCTAATAACACTACTTTTCAGCACTCTAACTCTTATTTATATATTCTTGCCGCTTCACCCCCCTTTCCGTCTATCCTAACAATTTTACAAATTCGAAAATATTCGCAATCGATTTGTAGGTATCAAAAATCTCCATGTACCAATTTTGATCAACCTAACTCTATTTTTATTTTTTTGCCTCTCCACCCCCGTCCTAATAACTTTACAAATTCGAAAATTTTCGCAATCGATTTGTAAGTATCGAAAACCTTTGTCTCAATTTTTAACGACCTATTTTTATTTTTTGCCCCTCCGCTCACCCCTTCCCGCTCCCCTTAATAACTTTAGAAATTCGAAAATATCCGCAATTTATTTGTAGGTATCAAAAACCTGTACGTACCAATTTTGAACGGTCTAAGTCTATTTTTAGTGCTAGAGGCCTATTTCACTCGGTACAGTTGTCGAATTTTTATAGGTCACTCTTAATTAGTGCTAGAGGCCTATTTCAGTCGGTTTATTGAATGGGGATTTATTGAATGAGGTCCCCCCCAAGGCACAACTTTGACATGAGTTCCCCCCCAGGCCCAACTTTCACATGACTCCCCCGCCAAGGTACCCCTATTTCAGTCGTTACAGCGTTGTCGAATTTTTATAATACACTCTTAATAGTGCTAAGGGCCTATTTCAGTCGGTTTGTTGAATGGGGATTTATTGAATGAAGTCCCCCCCAAGGCCCAACTTTGACATGAGTCCTCCCCAGGCCCAACTTTGACATGAGTCCCCCCCAAGGTACAACTTTGACATGAGTCCCCCCAAGGCCCAACTTTCAACTTTGACATGAGTCCCCCCCCAGGCCCAACTTTGACATGAGTCCCCCCCAGGCCCAACTTTGACATGAGTCCCCACCAAGGTACAACTTTGACATGAGTCCCCCCAAGGCCCAACTTTGACATGAGTTCCCCCAGGCCCAACTTTGACATGAGTCCCCCCCAAGGCCCAACTTTGACATGAGTCCCCCCCAAGGTACAACTTTGACATGAGACCCCCAAGGCACAACATTGACATGAGTCCCCCCAAAGGCCAAACTTTGACATGAGTCCCCCCAAGGCCCAACTTTGACATGAGTCCCCCCCAGGCCCAACTTTGACATGAGTCCCCCCATGGCCCAACTTTGACATGAGTCCCCCCCAGGCCCAACTTTGACATGAGTCCCCCCCAAGGCCCAACTTTGACATGAGTCCCCCCCAAGGTGCAACTTTGACATGAGTCCCCCCCCAAGGCACACCTTTGACATGAGTCCCCCCAAGGCACACCTCCCCCTCATTGGGAAAAAGAGAAAAAACGTTGTTTTGCGGCTATAAGACAGTTTGGACTTCCAACGTTTTTTATTACAATATCTGTAGCTGAAACACATTGGTTTGATTTAATGAAAACTTTATCATGGAATTTAGATCGTCACGAATTAACTGAAGAAGAATTTGTCGATATTAACAAGTTTAGCAGTAGGCCTCTGGCACTAAATTAAAATCTGTCAATGTCAGATTTTCATGTTTTAAATAATGAAATAATGTCGTGTCTGTATAATTTTTTTTTTCACCTCCGCCCCTCCCCCTTTCTGACGCTCCTAATAACTTTACACTTTCAAAAATATCCTCATTCGACTTGCAGGCCTCTAAAACCTATCTGTACCAACTTTGAACGATATAACTGTATTGATATTTTTTTGCCCCATAGCCCCTTTCCCGCCCCACCTGGGACGAATTTCTAAAATTAAAGAAAATAGTCTTTATGTATTGGTCGGGGCTATATTTTAGAGTAAAAATCTCACATATATCTTTTTTTCTGTTTGCGATATACAGGATTTTTTCAAATCACGTTTTGCCCCCTCTCACCCCTCTTAGGGGCTAAATTTCTAAAATTCCAGAAATTAGATTTTAGGTATTTATATTAGCTATGTATTAGAGCAAAAATTTCTTGTATATATTTTTCTTTGTTTGAGATATATAGGAGTATGGGAAACCACGTTCTGCGCATGTGAAATCACATTTTGCTCGCTTTCCCCCCTTGGGGGACGAATTTCTAAAATTCAAGAAATTGGTTTTTAGTTATTTGTATTAGCAATATTTTAAAGCAAATATTTTATGGATAACTATTTTTTTCTTTGAGATATGAAGGTTTATGTGAAATCATATTTTGCCCCCTATTTCCCTTTGGGGGGGGGGCGAATTTCGCAAAATCGCTTCTTAGGGGGTGTTTACACTGTATGTTTTATAATCTGACCCAGTTTCGAGTCAGTGGCTCCAGTAGATTTTGCTGTGCGTTGATGAGTCAGTGAGTGAGTGAGTGGAAGTACTCTTTTATATGTATAGATTTCCCCTTCACCCCCTCCCCCTTTCTGACCCCCCTAATAACTTTACACTTTCGAAAATATTCTCATTCGACTTCCAGGCCTGTAAAACCTATCTCTACCAATTTTGAACAATCTAACTGTATTTCTATTTTTTTTTCTGCCCCATAGCCCCCTTTCCCGCCCCACCTGGGATGAAATTCTAAATATATATATATATATATATTTTTTATGCATTTGTGAGAGCTATATTTTAGGACAAAAATCTCACATGTATCTTTTTTCTGTTTGCGATATAAAGGATTATTTCGAACCGCGTTTTGCCCCCTCTCTCTCCCCCTCTTGGGGGCTGAATTTCTAAAATTCCAGAAATTACTTTTTAGGTATTTGTATTAGCTATATATTGAAGCAAAAGTTTCACGTATACCTATTTTTTTGTTTGAGATATATAGGAGTATGTGAAACCGCGTTTTGAGCATGTGAAATCACGTTTTGCCCCCTTTCCCCCCTTGGGGACCGAATTTCTAAAATTCCAGAAATTGGTTTTTAGATATTTGTGTTAGCTATATTTTAAAGCAAAAATTGTACGGATATCTGTTTTTTTCTTTGAGTTAAGGAGGTTTTTGGGAAATCACATTTTGCCTTCTACTCCCCCTTGGGGGGCGAATTTCGTAAAATCACTTCTTAGTGGGTGCTTACACTATATGTTCTATAATCTGACCCAGTTTCGAGTCAGTGGCTCCAGTAGATTTTGCTGTGCGTTGATGAGTCAGTGAGTGAGTGAGTGGAAGTACTCTTTTATATGTATAGATATGTTATACATCTTCATGTATTGTTTAAAAAGGCGATAGTAATAATTATTATAAAATTGTCGTATTTAAGATGAAAAAAATGCACACAAAGTATTTATATTGTCTATAAATTTTTAAAGAACTTAGAAATCTAAGCACGCCTGTTGTTAAGTAAATATAAATTCAGAATTAAAAATATTTCTGAAAATATACGTCAATCTGTAAATAGATTCTTTTTTCTTGTTTAACGCAAACAAAATATTGTGAAACGGATAAAATAGCATCATTATGAGACTTAAAAATTGCAGTTTTTATTATTAAGAAACATGAAAGTCTTCATAGAAACATGAAAGTTTTCCCGAACATAACCGCCTTTTTAAATATCTACATATATGTTACATTAACTGCTAATAAAATCAAAATATGACTTGGTGGATGGTGGTCTTGGAAGAGAATGTTTATTATAATAGTCGTATCACCTTTTCATGAATTATTTACATAATATTTAAAGACTTGTGAAATGTCAATTGAAAACAGTTGAAAATGAAGTTTAAAAACAAAGGATATATAATAGAAATAAAACCTTCTCTTTCCTGTTCTTAAAACAAATGCATTAACCTTTCATGTGTGCCAGCAACCCTGGCATAAGCACAAATCAATGTTAAATGTATCTGTAACCGGAGGTAAAGGACACCATGTACATTTTGTGAAAGGAATTAGCGCCGTGTACTTTATGTGCATTTTTTGCTTTATACAGAGCCATTAAGCACTAATGTCCAGTTAATATAAAGGAGGTGAGACAGTGGAAAACAAAACAATATTCATTTTCCTTATTCATGACAAATGTATTTAATTGTAGCGCATACAGACATGATGGTAAATCTTTTCACAAAATGTATATGGTGTCCTTTACCTCTGGGATACATATATAGCAGAATTTTTTTCAATGTATATAGTATATATCTAACAAATGATCGATTCACTTTCTGATATTTTGTACATAAATCAAATCACTTTCATATTGAAACACACTATATACATTATGATGATTCATATCATTCATACTGCAACATTTATGTAGTATATATTCAACCGAAACAGTCTTTAAAGCATCACAATATTGATTTTCGGAAATATTAGGAATTGTAAGGCAACAAAATATTCATATTCCGCAAGATTTCATAATGTCATACAACTAAAATTATCAGTACTAGAATTCTAAATGCAATACCACAAAGAAAAAAAAAAAAAAAAAATCAAGCTCTTAGGCTATAATCAGCGATTCTCCAAAAATCTAAGAACCCTCTAACTCTCACCAATTTCCTCTTATATGGAGCTGGGCAACTTAACCTTAACTGCATCAACTCAGTCTGCCAAAAGCTTCGCTATTTTTATCCAACCTGACCACCTCGGAAATGGGCGGAATTGAAATATTTTTTCCATTGCACAGTTTTATAATACATAAAAACGAAAGCTATATCCTCTCGTTATTAAAAGCATAACTATGTATACGAAAGTAAGCCTTATGACTATTATGCATAAAACTGATATATGACAGTGCTGAAAATAGACTAGGTATAGCTATACATATGACCGTTATGATTCACGACTTTTACACTTTAATATAAGCAATTTTCTTTAATTAAGTAAATTTAAATTCTAAGTGCATTGCAGTAAAAGAGCAGCTTAGTGAATGGAAACGTTTGCTCTCTGCTAAAAGAAGAATAAAGTGTGATATTTATGGTCGCAACATAAGAAAATTTCTCGTAGAAGTAGTCCTATGTGAGTAAGAATAATAGCGTGCATAAAATAAATATTTCTTCAAAAATCTCTCTCTCTCTCTTTTTTTTTTTCTATTATTATTATTTAAAGATTCATTACAATAGGAAATTTAAAAAAGATAAAAAATAAAACCTATTTATTTACAACAGAAAAATAAACCTTTAATAAATTAACGTATAATTTTCAGTACATTAAAAAAATAATTTTGCCTTATTTTTCTCCCGAATTACAGACAGATGTAGGAAAAAAAAAAAATAATTCTGAAATATATAGCTCACTGTGTAAAATAAATGCTAAAAGAAAAAATTCTATACCTAATAAATGTGTTTTAATATTTTATAGTTTCATAAATGTCTAATCTTTTTAACTAATTAGGAAGCAATTTTTATAAACCAAATAAATCGACGAAAAACAATTCTTGTCTTTTAGAAACTCTTTTTTAATAAATCCATTAAGCTTTTAAATGTAAGTTTCATTTTTATTTAATGTCAGAAATGAATTAAAAAATAACAATGATAAGCATATTGCTGAAAAATGTATAAAATATAAAATGTTAAAAGCATAAAATATTGAATCTATTAGCAATCATTGGAATTTTAATGGATTTTAAAATAAGCAATTACTTCTTTTAAAATTTTTGTTGTGATAAAGATATATATATATATATATATATTTAATTTAACTAAAAAGAAGTAATGATAATTATTTTATCTATAAATTCACAAAATGAATTATTGTTATTTTATAAATAAGCTGCAAACTTTTTAAAATGCTTAGAATGTAATTTATACAAGTTCTATCACGAATTGAAGTTCTTCATAAATTTAAGGTATAACTCAAAATAAATAAAAGAGTATAATGAAAAAATACATATACTTCTGGTGTATAGATTAATAACCAAATGGCATCTGATTCCAGTAATAACCCACATCATTAACCGACTTTGGCTAAGTGGAACCCCTGAGATCCATGGGTTTTGCATGGCTAGTAAGACAGAGACCACTGATCTACAGGGGGGGTCCCTTCTTTCTCATTCTATTGGTGATCTACCACCAGTTGTTCTTTTACACAGGTTATTTTCCTGGCCAAGAAAAACGTAGTTGGGACTCGATGCTCCCTGCCTTCGAAAAGGTCTAGCTCCTGGAAGAACACACATAATACCTTGATCTCCTTCCTACAATTCTAGTCCAGGATAAGATCCCGCTGCGCTCGATGTCTGTTCCTCTCAAAATAAGAGCTAAACTGTAAGAGGTTTTACTCACATTTTTATTTTAATTCAGTCAATGCCCAATGGTAATACAGCATTCGCTTATTGAAATAAATATTGATAAAACCGCTTACCAACTTCAAATTTTTTGGAGAGAAACTGAAATTCTGTTCATACTATGACTAATAACTTCTTGAATTTACAGTGGCGAATCGTCTACGGAAGCGATGGAATCGGCGCTTCCCCAGTTTAAGATTTTAAAAAATTAATCCAGTAACCTCGCATTCTAGAAAGACGGAATTGATTCTTCCACCGCTTTTGGAAGCGCGTCTCTTTGCCGCTTCCATAGTTTTCTGAACCACTCTTCGCCCTTGAATTTACACGATATTTGTTTGGGGTTTTCATATAAGTAGCACATTACTTTTGGCTGTTAAATTATGCATATGATTTTTTTAAAGCTTACGCATGCGTAGCTAAAAATTACTTAATGAAAATTCTCATATTTCGTATGATTTTTAACATTTTTTGCATTCAAGTTGCAGTATGCTGTGTCTAATGTAGTCCTCTAAGTTTCTAAGAATGACTTTTCCCTAAGTCTAATATCCTACGCGTTATAATTTAAAAAGTGGAAAATGTTTTTGAAATTTTTTTAAAGAAACCATTATATCTCCACGAATATATATAGTAGCTTCATAAAAAAATTATATAGATAATTAGAAGAATACCTATAATCACATGCTACAGATAAACGCATTTCAAGATTTATTTTTTACCGGGTGATCCAAAACATTTTGACTTTTGTTTAATTTTTTTACTGTTCTTCTCTTTCTCATCAGGACAAAAGTTTTGCAGAAATGTATGAAGCATAACATTTTCTTTATACACTGTTAAAAATTTTAGCTTAAACTTGAACCACTATATGGAGTAACGTTATAAGTAATATCATAATATGGTTCAACCTCACTTTTTAGTTGTATACTTCTTTGATTGAATTTAAGTTGCACCAAAACTTGGAGCTACCATACATCCACGCACAAGGGAAGTGTCTTGACTTACATGCAATTGTAACTCCCTATGTATTGAGGAGATGGCGCCACTAGCGCGCTGATAAGAGTGTGTATGTTTTCACGGAAATAAAATCTGTAAAGTGAGACCGCATTTGATTATGTCATTCGAAACCAATTTTCATTACAAGAAAAAAAAGAGTTTTTTATACAATTGGTCACTGACTAAATGTTACTATAAGAAAGTTTATTGAAGTATATCCTTATAAGAAGTAAGAATATTCTATCATACAGTCCAGGAAGTATGAATCCGTAAAATGTTTTTGAAACCAAACCAAGTATTAATTAAACAGCGTAGTTGAAAACATAGGGTAAAGTGCATATTTTGTGTAACAGTTCACCCACGGGTCAAGATAAGTCTATAGAAAATTTAGCCCCTTTTATCAAAATCAACGAAATCCCAAATTATCGCGCAGGAAAGCGTGGCACAGTACTAGATGGTTAGACTTGTGGTAAGAAGGTCTCCAGTTCAATCCCCGCCTCGGTCGAATTTTCATTTTCATTTCATTTTATTTTAAATTTTAAACATAATACCAAAATTTGGTTCAACATAAATTTATGAAATCATGGTAAAATGTTAAACCATCGGGGGATTGCTGCTACTTCAGTACCAAGTTTTGATTCAAAATAACACAAAACTTTTAAAAGTACCCTCCCAAACAGACAGACAATTCTCTTTATTTGTATAGATGACATATAGCATTAATATTGATAAAAATTAAAAAGCATAAAAATTACAAATTGTGTTTAAATGTCCTACTTTATTATTTTTATATTTTCCCTTATATTTTCGCCTTCATCATATTTTTTTCCTCTTTATAATTAAAAACAAGAACGAAAAAACATGCGGTTTGCATTGTTTATTAACACTTTCCAACTGTACAATGCTCTGCTTTCAATGCTCTTTGCCTACGTTATCACACAATAGATAGACAGAAAAGCTGTAAGGAATACAGATAGACTAATTAAACTCATAATCACTCTTAAATATTGTTGAAAAGTTTTAAAAACGCTTGATGCAAAAAAAAAAAAAAAATGCAGGCTCAGATTTGACTGCAGCCCTAAAAGTGTCTGAATATTTTAGTGTAGCCCTGTAAATATGATGGTTAACCATACCATACTCTATACAAAACATTTTTTTAGAATATTAACAATAAATGTCAATTTCTTTAAGATTATTACAGTAGGGAGTATGTGATTAATAAAAATGTCTGTCCTATGACACAATGCATTGTCAGTTTTTGGTGGTGTCCAATTGCACAAATTAGTTGTAGAGGACTTTTAATGCCATTTGCAATAGGGAACGTTATCGATTGAACTTGAATAACATGTACCATTTTTAAAAATTTCTCAAAATATTTACGGACGCCAGGGCTGGGCAGACAGACAAATAAACAAATAGAAAGTCGGACAAACACATTTGCCAATTGAAATTATATTTCCATTTAAAATATTTAGAAAGTGTTAAAAACACTTAATGCAATCGAAATTTCAATTCCAGCAAATTTACAATAATAGCCCTTAATGTAAATAAATATTTTTGCGTGGTCCTGTAAACCTAACGATAACAACGCTATATTCTATAGAAAGCATTCTTTAGTGCATGAATAACATCTTTAAATTTCCTTAAGATTTGTGCAAAGTATTGTCATTGAAATTTGGTTCATAGAAATACCTCTCATAGAACGTAATGCTTTGGAATACTTTCGGGTGTTTCTGTACACAAACCAGTTGCTACATTTTCAATAGGAAATATCCGATAGTGAACTTGAATAACATGTTTCAATTCCTTTAAGATTTGTGTAAAGTACAGGTATTCAAATATGGTTTATAGAAATACCTTTCATAGAACACAATGCTTTGGAATACTTTCGGGCGTCCCTGTACACAAACCAGTAAAGGTGTTCACTCCATTTTCAGTAGGGAACATCTGATAGAAAACATGAAAAACTTGTATCAGTTCAAGATATTTCAGGAATATTTACGGGAGTTAGAACGCGGACAGACAGACAAACCGAAGTAATTAACACATTTCGTAAAGTGTTAAAAATTAGTAAATTGTATAACATAGAGATCTTTCTTAAGCTTATAAATAAAAACCGTTGTGATATCTTTTAATAATTCTGTACGATGAGAAAATTTGTGATAAATCTATCTTCTGGTGAAACCCGTTTAAAATCATTTTAAATCATCAATAAATATTCAAATGAAACATTTTAACTATTGCTGAAACAATAGTTAACAAACTTTGTAAGTTATGAAAAAAAAAAAAAAAAGAAAATAACACATATCTTACGCAGAAGACATCTTACATCCCTATTTCAAGCATTTCTTTGACAGAAAAATTATTACGAAACATTACCTGCTCGTGTAAAACTTCATCAGATAACGATACATTCATTAAAAAGACTTGCGAAAATTGCTGTCAATCAATCACGTCGATCTATTGATAGCATCTCAATCATACTTTTTTGAAATGAAAGCTTCAAAAACTGTCAGATCTTTTATTTAATCTAAAAATAGAAATAATTATAATTTATATAAGGCGAATTAATTTGTTTAATTTATGATAAATTAAATAATTATAATTATTTTTTTATGAATAGAGTTATTGATGATAAATTAATTGTACATACATGCACTGTTAAAAATTTCAACAGAATACTCTGCGTAATGTATTATCTTATTATATTATCAGTCTTACGTAAAATTACAGAGAAAAATAAACAGAGATGTTAAAAAACTTATTTATTACATTCATTTTAATAACTAATATTAATTTAATTAATTGTTGGTGGGAATATATTTAGGACTTGGAATGCTTTATCTAAAGTAGAAACAGTCATTTATAATTTTAATTAAAAAATTAAATAATAAAATTAGGTTAAAATACAGAATAAAGATTGAGAATCTCGATTATTCACTTTTAACTAAGAATTACTGTAAATTTACAGAGACTCTGCATAAATATTTACATTAAATTTACAGAAATTTTTAACAGGGTGGAGCAGATAATTTAAATTACACTCTGGAATTCCTTATCAATAAAAAAATAGATACAAAAGTATATGAAGTAGATTTTAAACTTAATGCTTTGAAATGAAGAGAAGATTGGGCTTTTATAACGCGCCGCATAGTTTTAATAGCTACATAGCCACTGTCACTTTACATTAATACTTTGCTACTATCATTTTTCTTATAATCATTTTCTTTATTTTCGAAAGATAGTATTGGATTTTTTCGTAAATATTTTCGACTTCCGAATTTTGAGGGATTTAGACGTGTTTGAGATGCCCTGTAAGCGATCTTACCTCTTTTAGAAAATATTCGTCTACCTGTGTTTTGACAAAATTTTCTGTCGTAAAAAATTCCTGTTGTTAAAAAAAAAAAAAAAAAAAAAAAAAAAAAAAAAAACTTAAAAACTTGCATTTAGTTGCACTTTGACATAAATTGGTATTTGTGAATATTTGGTGTAAATTACACAACATTTGGTTCTGCTATGCTGGGATTTTTTCTACTTACGGGAAATTTACATATAAGTTCTTGTTGTGTATAAATGCACAAAGTGTGCTACTTATGAAAAATATTGTGAAACATTATGTCCATTCAATTTAGGGACATATCGGTCGACCTGTGGCGCTATTTCTCTCCATATCTGGGAAGACTATATCTCAGCTTCTATAGTGTATAAAACAGGAAATATATATTTCAAATGACCATTATGTGAAAGAATGCTGGTTTAATTTGATTTTTTTTTTCGTTTTTAAATGGCATTGCTTTTATTCATCATTTACGGTTTTTTATATGACAGCATCGCAGCATCTGTTCATTAAAACTGTGTCAAACTGCATATGAATTATCTTTTTATAAGAATCTAGGCTTAAGTATTTGTTCGTGTTATAGGTTAGTTGACTGAAACCCGTGTTTGATGGTGTAGATGAATTTTTTGTAATGGCTACAATCAGGGATCGAGAAATACGGTCGCCTGGTCGCCATTGGCGCCCAATATATTTTCACTGGCGATTACGTTATCAACTTTAAGAAAACTCGATATTTTTTTTTCAATATTTTGATGAAAAATTTGGTCCCAGAATCGACTCCTATTCCACTCTTGATGTAGCCAAACTTTGATAGCCATTTTGATTCCCTCTCCTCTCGCTACGTTTTGAGTGACTGTGCTGAATGAATACACCATTAGATTAACACCACTTTTCTTCATACATATTTCACAACTTGGTGTTAAATTAGTGCACCGTTTTAAGGAATTGATTTACACTTCTGTTTGCACATTCTTAGTAACCTGGTGCTGAATCGTTGGCCAGTGTAATGATGTATCAATGCCGATGGCGTATGTGTTTGTGAGAATAATAAAGCCGGTTTTATGTTGTTAAATTTAAACAGGTTTTCCTGATGTATCATTCTAGCCTAGTAAATATTTGGTTTTTATGCATAGAATTTTAATTCTTATATTCAAGAAAAATTAGGGCGGGGGAATATTTTTTACTTGCAACCAGAAATTTCTGTTTGCAACCATTTTTTTCAAATTCCCGGAGACCTGGTCACAATATATGTACCAGTTTTTAAATATTTGTATTTGAACTGTTCTAAGTTTAATACGAATTTTGAATGCAAAAATATTGTAGATAGGTAGGTTTTGATGAAAAAAAAAAAGTTCACATTGCACAAATTACGCAGACAAATATAACCCCCTTCCCCCCTACAAAAAAAAAAAAAAAAAAAAAAAAAAAAATGAAGCACAATTTTTTATTAGGCAATAAAATTTTGGCCCAAGTGTATTTTATTTATATCGTATCAAATCTAAAATCCCACACATTATATACAGGGCAATACTAAATAATCCAGGTATATAACTATGTATAAATAGTAATCATCATGTACAAATTGTTATAGATAAAAGTAAATTTGCAATTGCATTTTACATTTTAAATAGAGCATTGTTTACTAAATAGTAGTCTATTTTTTTATATCATAGCCATTTCTCTATATATAAATGTAGGTTTGTTAGTGAATCTGTTCCATCTTTAGTTCGCTATAGAAAGACATTTTTAAAAACTGCTTTTAAACTGAACAATTCTTTTCAGGATTTCTTTATATGTTTATAACTAGCAGAACTTATACAGAGCTTCTAAAAAAAAACCGAAACTTTATTATTAGTTGAAAGTTATTCTTCGAATCATTAAAAAGATGTTTTGACTCAATTAAATTCATGAAATTTAAATTTTGCTGCAAAGTTTTAAAAGTGTAGACCCTCTTCAAACATTATTAATTAGTTAAATACAATTTTACATATATTTAAGAATTATAATTTCTGAATCCATGATAAATATAGCCAGATTTTAATGACTTCATGACATTTTCAAAAAATAGAGTGCATTTTATGCGAATCATATATTTTATTTACATTGGTGAAACAGTTTGGTGGTAAATTTTTACGAAAGAATTTCAAAAGAAATTTTGTTCTGTACTAGTAAGACAGTGCGAAAATATCGCACTTTATTTCTTTTCTTATTTACTTTTAAAATTCGAAACTCATAAATATTATACCAATTTTTCCACCAAATTAAGATTTTTATTTTCCAGAAGTCAAATTATTATTAGAATCAGATTAATATTGTGCAATAGTGAAACCAAAATCATTCAAAGGGAGGTTTCAAAATAAAATTCATGTGATAATAATTCATGTTCTGTATATATCTTGAAAGTATTGCTAGGTTTAAATGACGCAAAGATTTTGAAGAAGCAACTTTTAAAAATACATTTTTCTGTAAAATGGTCTCATATGAAAAATGTCATTGTTATTTATTTATAATACAAGCAAACATTATATTTCTTATCCTAAAAGAATTTAATACAATTTTGTTTATTTCGCGTATGCTACTTTATTTTTATTTCTATTTCATTAATCTGTAATTTCATATAATTTATTGTTCTTTTTCCTGCTCTAAATCTCATTAAGTAATAATTAAATAAAATAGCAAAGAAAGAGAAACCCATTCATTTTATGCTTTAAAACCGCAGACGATTTTTTTTATTGTAGCTTCCTGTCTCCAATCAAACGTTTATAGATTCCGTTGAATCATAATAGCTGAAAACCATCTGTAATATTTTTATCAATTGTTTTCGCGCTTTTAGTTTATTTCTGGATGCCTGACAAAATTTAATCACATCCTATGACGTAATTTAATTTTTAGCCAATCTTTTAACTATTATTTAGGTTTACCAGATATAAAATTTAAAATGTGTTCAGCCAACTTGATTTTTGATGCCAATGAGATTTGGCGAAATAAATTAATTAGCTTGCTGTCTGTCATTCTGTAAAGATGTTATATTTTTATCATTGACTGGAAATGTCGAAATGTGTTCTGTTTAGAAAAAGATATCGTAATGGCTTCCATTCTTCTTTTGGATGTCTGTCTTGAAATAATAAACAGGAATTCTCCATCGTGAATGTTTTCGAATATACTTATTCCATTTTGTCCAAGAATATCATTAATATATGTCTTATAAGGGTAATTAAACATCTCATTTACTAAATGGAAAATGACTCGATGCTATGTTTTGTTTTACGGAGCTTATTGAACCGGGTTCCCTGTACGTCATGGCCGCTTCCTACTTTAGATATCTCCATCCCAGCTCTTCATTAAAGTCATTTTTATTTATTAGATCATTAAACTAAAAACGCGTGCTTAAATACTGTCCATTTGTCAATAGCATTTTTTTTTTTTATCCTTGTGTATTTTATTAATTACACCACTATCGTGTCGTTTCAAGAAAATTTAATCGTAATTGGTCCATGCTAGAGAAATATTTTATTGATATATATTAAATTGATTTAAGGATGATTTAAAGTGTACAATTCTCTTTATTATATTATTATTACTATTATTATTAGTAGTAGTATTATTAACAAAAGATATTTCAATAACATTACTACTCGAGAATTCCAAATCTCTGTGATTGGATTGGATAAAAATGAAGTTAGTGTTGACATTAATGATCGGTATATGGTGTATTATTTACATAACAATAATACATGTTATAAGTTCCTTAACAATTGTACGCATTAAGGTTTTACTAAATTAATCTGTTTCAGAAAAAGAAGTGGATTTTGTACCATTTTCTTCAGCTAACAAAATGCGTATCTGAGTAATTGAAATATTACAACAGTATACTAGTACTAATTTCCCTAAATGTATGAGCTACTTTGGTAAAGTCTGCATTGGATTCGGTATAGTTAGATATGATATTGTGATATTGCATCAAGGCGTGTGAGGATAATAATAGCAGATGTAGCATTAATCGTTTTTAAAAGATGATTTAAATATTATCTATGGATTTTAACGGAAAAAAACAATTTAATGATTATTATTTTTTTTTCTAGTTTTAGTAATAGTGCTTTTTAAACCTGCATCTTATTTTGTTATTATTTTTATTCAATAAAGTTATTGCCTTAATGTTCTTAATACGCATAAATAAAATGACGGAAGCTGTTCTATGGCCTCTTCAGATGTGTTGATGAAATATTCCTAATCCAAATTTAAATGAGTCTACTAGGTAGTTTATCCACTATCCTCAGGTCGTTTTCTATCTCAACATTTTGATGGGGACATGAACATTTAATGCAACATTCATTAGATATGTCAGTATTAAGACGTTTGATGATAGTGTTTAAAATTAAGACGTTGAACGATTTTGAATGTTATCTGGAATCTTGCACATGCATTCGCAAAGCATGAAACGTATATTATGAAAAATGTTTTTCTTTTTACATGTTGTACATGGTATATCACGCTTTTAACTTAATTTCTTTTAGTTTGGTAAACTTTATAACACAATATATTAAAAACAAGCACCTTAAAAAAAAAAAAAAATCAAGAATTTCAATTTGAATCTTCAAATGTTAGAGAGTTACTTATTTAAATAAATCTAATTTTATTCAAATTGTTAATTACCTAATTATCAATTAAAATAAATAAATTTAATTTAAATCTTATTCTCAATTAAAAGGAATTAAATTATTCTAAATTAATTCTCACAAAATCAATGCTTTATGTATACAAGTTTTGATTTTCAATATTCAAAAAAAAAAAAAGTTTATTGATGTATATATATAACTTAGTCAACAGTTTGCATAACAAAAACTTTCTTAATAAACAAAAGAGTTTAAATGAAATTTCTGTATGATAAATATGATTTACAATTTCTTCTTTTATACACATTGTAGATGTAGTTGTCACCACTTGTATTGCATGAATTCTTTGAAAATCTATTTATTTGCATTTCACAGTATGTTCTGTCTATCATGCCAATTTCACGTGACCGCGGTAGCCTTGGCGGTAAGGTGCCAAACTGGTAATTGGAAGATTGTGAATTCGATACTCGAACTTTCTGAAGACCGTCATATACATTAATAGGGGTTACTGCACGCAAAATCCGTTGTGGCTTCAATATTCTCCGTATTTTCCCATCTAAATTATATATCTGGTGATCACAAAAACGATGGAGCCATCCCCTCCTTGAAGGATCAAAATTGTGATGGCATATCTTCAGACCACTCTTTGGGGTGAGACCCGACTGTCACTAATTACCCACAGTGTAGCACGAGGGCGACGTAAAATACACTTAACTTCAGCCTCAACCTCAACCAGTTTCACGTGATTGGGAAGCCACTTTTTTGGTGTAACAATTTTAATGATCAGTAATATGTATATAATATAAATTAGATTTAATTGCGCTTCTTATGTCAGATAATTTGATTGAATTTATATTAGAGGTTATTATATAATATAATATAAATATATAAGGTTATTATATTATATATATAATATAAATTAGATTTTATTGCGTATCTTATGTCACATAATTTAGTTGAATTTATATTAGAGGATATTATATTATTTCAGATGCGTTTGATATAAAGTGTCATAGGATGCAGGAAAAAATAATTGTCAAATTTCATGATCAATAAAATTTCACATTTCAGAGACTTCGAGCTACATTGGATCTTATCGTATAAAGTGATGCAATGATTTTTAAAATAAGTCTTAATTTAAACTTTTGATAAATTTGTTTATAATTTTCTTAAAACTTACTATTCTGTCTTATTAAGTAGAACAGTATTCTTTGTTCTTAAATCTGCCATAGCTAAAAAAAAAAAAAAAAAAAAATATTAGCGACATAAATAAAGAATACAACAAGGCAGTAAAAAATTGATAATGAAAAACAGAATTATTTCCTTCTACCGGTAAAGCAGACATTGTACTGATGAAGGATTTTTTTCTTTAAAAAATAAGTTTAATGACTAAATTTCTAGAGTGATTTGCTTAAGTTTCCGAATGACTAATGATTACCAGCCATTAAAAAATAAATAAATTAGTAAGTAAACATAAATATAAATCATAATAGTATGTTTATGCATTAAAATATAATATATAATATATACAATACAAATTGTAGAGAATTTGGAGAATATATGGTTAATACATTCAATAAGTGTAGAAGAAACGTATTCTTTTACTAAATTTCTTGGAACCATGGAAGCCTCTGCGAAGTGCTGTCTCAACGAGTCCAGTGTTAAAACAGGGGTGATAGTCATTTGATTAAGAGAAAATAAGCGGTAACAGAGCGTAGAATACCTGAAGGAACCCCTCCAAACCATTAGACTCGTCTTCACTGCTAGTTTTAGGAAACGTGGTTACACTATATACGCGGAAATATTTTCTTTAATAGTGAACAAGTTGACCACCTTTGTTACTTACATCAATTAATCGAGACATTTTGTGGCATATGGAAAGTTGTTGCACTTTCAGATGAATTTGATTCAGGAAAACGTACAAGAAAGGGGAATTTTAATAACATAATTATCTGTAAAAATACTAAATTAAAAATTTCAAGACACCAATTAAATTGTGCCACGTGCACTTTAAAAGTATAATGCATATATAAAAAATGAAATTATTTTGAAATGCAATTATTTCAATGCAATTATTTTAGTTTAATTTACAAGTTATTCAACAGCCTAAAGTTTATAGTTGCTTTTAACATAAACTTCGTTAAATCTAAATAATTTCGCCATACAATTTTAAAGTACAGATACTTAAAATAACCATTAACTTCAATAAAATGTTTAGATATTTAAAAGATTGTTAGATTTTATATAATCAGTAAGAAATACTAAAATTGTTATAAGTTTTATATATCTTTGAAAATATAAAATAACCATAAAAAAATAATAATAATAACATAACTTATTTATTACCTACATAAATTTGCATTTATCTTTTTTTTTTTTTTTTATTCCATTGAACTTTAATTATGCTTCCACTTTCAGACAGCTCTGTGGAATTCCAATTAGTAGTGTTGTTTTGGAACCACTTGATATATGATTGCAAGGGGTGGAGAAAGGTAATGATCAGCTATCACGATCAATAAAATTACGGATTTCAGACGTTTAGATGTTATGAGCCTTGACTTGATGAGAATTATTACAAAGCAATTTCAAATGCAAGTCTTAATTTCAGTCTTTGAGATAGCTGTTTCGTATTTCCTTTGAAGCATACCTTATCTAAATTAAATGATATATTCTGCGATAGATAATAAATGTTTGCAGGATTTAGATAATATTGTATCCTCAAAATTTATTTTGATATGTTTAGAGAATTGTAAAATTGTATAGGCAACTTATAAAATTGTAATTCGATCTCTTCTGTTGTTCAGATTGTTGTTCAAATTCAAGAAAAATAAACGCAATTAAAAAAAAAAAAAAAAAAAAAAAAAAAAAAAAATCAGCGTCATAACATTTTTTTTTAAAATATACTTTTATTAACAACATATGTTCAGTGTTATTTATTATTATTATTTATTTAATTTATTATTTGTTTATTTAATTCTTTATTTAATTTATTTTTATTATATTTTATTTAGTTACATTTACTTATACTAGTGTGCACTTGCCATTTTTCTATTAATCCAATCATATTTATTAAAGTAGCTAATATTTTTGTCCTGTTATCATCCGCCAAGTTATATATTATATATAGGGGAGATCCGTGTAATATGGACCCCCTAAGCAAAAATGCTCATAAAACTAAAATTATTAAAATAAAAAGATTTAATTTGTTGGTTGCTCATTACAATTGTATAGTTACATGGTTCAAGCTTAGTAAAGCAATCTGGAAAGTATTAATAATTGCAGGAAATAATTATTTTATTTATGTGTCGGTGGTCCATATTACAGATACGTTCGTGTAATATGGACCAAGTGGTCCATAATGGTCATTCCCGAAGTAGTCCTTTCCGAAGAGTTGACACACTTGGAATTGTGAAACGAACTGTCCAGCATGTTCCCTCATACACTTGTCCACCTCTTGGGAATAGTAGAAATGGACGAAAAAAATAATAGTTAATGGACGAAAAAAAGGGTGGTCGAAAGGATATATTCAATGGGTAATGTGCGAAGGAAGTAACAGCTTGATTATCTTTGCTTCTCTGGCCCATTCTATAGCCTAAAGATTTTGAGTGTGCGACATATGTAAGCCGAGCATTAAAACTCTCTGTTTTTATCATGGACCACTAGTCCCTTTTACACAACAGAGCATGGTTCATATTACACGCGTAAACAGTGTAACGTTATGTCCAATCATATATCGCTATGCAAATTGGCGCCCATGAACCACATGTCTATATTGTTCAGAAAATAAGTACATTTGCTACTATTAACGAGAAAATTATATTACAATTACCTAACAGTCTAAAATAATACTTTCTTTTTAACATACTTGTTACATCAATGATCATATAAACTGTAAACTCAGTTTCATAATCGTCCAAATACAGGTACGCATGTACAAGTCACTTTTTTGCTTTGAATAACAGTAGTATTCACTAAAGGCAATGAGATGGTTTCACTAACTAGTGTTGAACATGTAAGTTTCCTCGTGGTCCGCATTACACGATGGTCCATATTACACGGTTCTCCCCTATATTCAAGTAATTTGTTTGGTAGTTCTTATATTTGATAATGATAACTTGATTTATGATTTCTCATAAATATTGCTGTATGACTGATACCTCATAAAATGTTATGCTAAAATTAAAAAACAAGTATCAAAATTTGTTAAATTTAAAATAGCTTTTTTATTTAACTCATGTCGTGTGAAAATACAGTAATGTTTTGTTTCAACACAGATACATCACATAATATTGGGTCGTTACAAAAGTTCGTGCGGACGCGGATCATTTTATTGCCTCCAAAGACGAGAGCTTCTATCGCCGTGGTATACATTTGTTACCCGAAAAATGGGCAAAGGTTGTAGAAAGTAATAGAGAGTATTTTGATTAAAAATTGTCATTTGATTTGATGTATTTTTTATGAAATGAAGCAATAAAAAACCGCACGAATTTATGCAAAGAAATAATACATCACCTTTCATTCTTTATGAATAGCTAAGTATTTTTAGCTGAATGGTATTTTCTAAAAGTACGGGAATGTTTTGAGTTTTCAGCATGGAAAAAGTTTGCAGGTATGGAAAAATATAAAGGATTTATTTATTTATTTTTTTTTTTTTTTAATTAACTATTTTATTTTTTGGCGCACATATTTTAACTTTTAGAACCGTTTCAGATTTTATTTATTTCATAGCAAAAGCAGATTATGCACTTAGGTCACGGGCCCTCCGTGGCCGAGTGGTTATGTCACAACACTGCTAATCGCCTCCGAGCGTAGGAGAGCGGGTTCGATTCCCGTGCTGGCCCTGGATGTTTTTCCACTTCTTCGTGCTGTAATTCTGTCATGTGCTATCTGTATTTATCTGACGAAGATTTACAAGCGAGCTTCTAGAGTCAAGCATAACAATCTGATGTATATGTTATCAATAAATCCCAAATGACACTTAGACCACGTTGAGATTGAAGTTGGAAACAAAAGAACAATGATAAAATTGCAATAGGAAAATATAAGGATTACATTACACCAGAACTGAACTGGTAAATGAAATGCCAGTACACATTAAACGTTAAAGGACTTAAGTGCTGTATGTCAACTCTAGTCTGCTGATATCGAATATATAGGTTATTTTCATTCAATGATGAACAGTTTAGCAAATGAGAATTGTTTGAGTTTAGGGAAAGAATCTATATATACAAATTACTTTTTATATGGCTAAAAATTTATTAGCGTTAAGTAAAAAAAACTACGATTTTTTTTTCTATCATAAATTCATTAATTTCCTTATTTTACATAGGTGGGACAAAGTGGTCATTAAAAACGCAGATTCATTTAACTATATAAACGACAAATATAATGGGCGAAATAAACTCTTAAATTATGTTGATAAAAATTTCTAAAATTCTTCTATATGTGCCGCCGACTAAAGGACGAAAATGATGATAAACTTTTTACAAACATATCTCTAAAATTCTTCCATAAATGCCGCCGACTAAAGGGCGAAAATAAAAATAAACTTTGTTCGTTTCTAAAATGCAATCGAATACTGAATTCTTAAAAAATTCCAACTAAAAACAAAAGTGTTGCCACTTTGCAATTCAAAATATCAAACTTAAGTAGAAAACTAAAATATTGGTAGGAACTAAACCTATTAATTATTGAAACATAAGAAAAATAAATAATAAAATAAAATAAATAAAAAATTAATTAATTAATAAATTAAAAAATAAATAAAAAATAAAACTAAATAACACTGAACACATGTTGTGTATAAAAGTATATTAGAAAAAAAGTTATGACGCTGACTTTTTTTTAATTGTGTTTATTTTTCTTCAATTTAATCCGGAAATTAATAAAAGTAAAAGATAAAAATGTTTAACACATTGCCTCCAGGTTGCGTAAAATTACGCTTTTAAGTAAAACAACTTTGCTTTTAAACGCTCCTCTAAAATAATACGTTATTTTGAAAAGGGGTTTTGTGCATTCGTGTTTAACGCTTTACAGTCAGCAGCAAAATTATTCGAGCGTGAGCAATAATTTCTATATAAAAAAGTATACTTAATGCTGTTTTTTTTTTTTTTTTAATAAATCCCTGTCGAATCATGTTCTTAGACTGACTAAGAACATGATTCGACAAGAATTTATTTACACTGTTAAAAAAAATGGAACTTCTGCTGCTAGAAATTCTCTGTAATTTGAGAAAAAAGTCGTAAATTACGGAAAAATTACGTTGACAAAACGTATTTTTCTGAAACTACAGAGAATTTCTGGCAGCAAAGTTGCACTTTTTTAACAGCGAAACGCAGTAGTATTGAGTGTTTATATATATATATATGAGTTATTGCTAGCGCTCGAATAATTTTGCTTCGGACTGCATGTGCTGCCAGTGTATATATACATGTGTATATGTGTATATGTCACAGTGTGTGACATTCACTACATCGAATGCCGAGGAAAATATTAATTAGGAAATTTTATATAATTTTATTACAAAGATGTAAAATTACAGGTTTTGTGTTGCTGTCGCCAGCCTTTCTTACTTGACTCTTCCACTTCTATATTTACAGTCGGTAACAAAAATGTCCGAACACTAGCAAAAATTCCTATGTAAAAAAAGTACACTTCATACGGTTTTGTTAAATAAATCCTTATCAAATCATGTTCTTAGACTGACTAAGAACAGAATTCGACAAGGATTTATTTGACAAAACCGTATGAAGTGTACTTTTTTTACATAGGAATTTTTGCTAGTGTTCGGACACTTTTGTTACCGACTGTACGTCGCAATCTTCTTGTTAATTGGTCGTAAAAAAAGAATATTCCATATTGTTAGAGTGGTGAAAGAGTTGGGGAAAAATACGCACCGTAGCTACTTTTAATTATTTTTTTATGTAATATAACGTTTTAGAGAAAAGTCAAAAGACGAGATTTACTTCTCAGAGTAAGAGAAAATTTCCGGACGACAATTTGTTAGAATACATGAGAGGAAAACTGTAAACCCAGATATTTTATGATTTATTTCGAAAAGAGAAGAAACCATTAGAATTATGAAGAACTTGTAATACGAACGAAAATTTATTGATTAAAACCTGTTTTTATGCCATTTTGATATAGATGATTCTTCGAGAATATGACAAATTCTAGTTCTAAATGACAGTAAATAGTAAATAATAACAGTAAAAGCTTGGCTACACTGTACTGCCAGAAATTCTCTGTAATTTTAGAAAATACGTTCTGACAACGTAATATTTTCGTAAAGTACGCGTAATTTTTCAAATTACAGAGAATTTCTGGCAGTAAATAGGACATATTTTTTACAGTGTAATGTCACACCCGTCACAAAAATATAAAAATTAATTGGGAAAAATAAGATTAAGATAATAGAACTGTATTTCTTATGCACTAGAACCTAATATAGGAAGTTATTACACTAAAACAATTCAAAACAAATCCTATTAATTCATTTCTAAAACTGATTTTCAAATTTTAGGACAAATGTGATATTTCATGGAATGACACACTGTCAAATATAAGGTAATTCCGGGTGAGTTGCCCCACCGGTAGAGATACCCCACTTAATGTAATTTGGAAACGCAATGCTAGATGGTTCTGCAAGTCCGATTATTATTTCAGATAGACGTTGAATGGTGTGCTGTGGAAGTAACGTGAACTTATTTCTTTGTGTTCTGCTGTCACAAATATATTTCAAGTAAGTACCATGATTTTTATACTCTGTTATAAGAGTGATGTTGCATAGTAAGGCTGGCACTAGTTAATAAAAATGGATTTTTTTTATATAAGCTTAAAAACCTGTAGTAAAAAGTTGATCAGTCTACTTTGGCCATGGTGCCGCCATTTTTGCTGTCTTTTACTTTGGACAGTTGCCGGGGCATTTCTCCCATACCAAAAGGATAGACGCCCCAGATTATATTCGGGTGAGATGCCCCACATACATTTTCAGGGAGAAAAGTCTTTTAATTGTTTAAATTTTAAACTAATATTTTAAAAATCATATTGATTTTATAAAATGCGTAATATTTGTAAATCGTTAAATTTTTTAACTTAAAAATATTTTTTGAAACTATAAATTTAGATTAAAATTCATCAAATAAAATTGATATTCGCGTGATCGCTAGAAGTGGCAACTCAAAACGAAATCCCCAAAATGCAGATTGAATCGAGATAAGAAAGCAAAAAACGCTCAGGTATGTCAGGCTGACCTTTGACATTTAAACTAAAACGTAAACAATCTAGGGCGCTAACGAAACTGTAGGTGGGCGGTTAATTGTGCCGGTGGGTGTATATTATTGTATTTGTTCATGCAGTTGTTCAATGCTTCTTGTTTGTTTCAGGAAAGATGCCTACAGTGTTCAAAAGAAAAAATACTGGAGCAGCTCGTGGGACTTGGACAGAAGACTATTTAAAAGAGGCTTTTAGGAGAGTAGAAGCAGGGAGAATTGGTGTCAATGAAGCTGCTAGGTACTATGGAATTCCTTCTCGGACACTTCGTCGTCGAAGAAAAACAGATAATAATACCAAAACAAGCTCTTTGGGGCCACAAGGAGTGTTTGGAGTTGAAAACGAAAAAAAAAATCTCGTCAAGCACATCCAATGTTTAGGAAAATGTGGATTTGCACCTGACAGAGATGTAATTAGGGCACTTGCATTTCAGTTAGCTGAAAAACTAGGTCTCAAGCATTGATTTAATTTAGAAGAAAGAATAGCTGGGTACGCCTGGCTGTCATAATTTCTTAGGAGATACCCAAAACTATGTATTAGACAAGCCGAGGGGTTCTCTTTAGCAAGGGGCAAGGCATGAACAGAGAAAGTGTTGCAAGAAATAGCAAGAAAATAAAACTTCTTCACACACCATAAATTTTAAATCAGCACAACCGGTTTCGAAAGGACGTAGCCTTTCTTCATCAGGTGCAAACACGTGCAACTGCCTTGGAGGCAAAAGCAAGACTGAAAGCATGACAAAATCCAGAGGGGGAGGAGCAACACAAACAACCAATAGGAAGCAACATGCAGGGCAGGACCAATCAGAGAGGAACACACGTACACACACACCACAAAATGAGGAGGGAGGAAAGGAGTAAACAATTTTTTTTATTTTATTTCAATAATGTTAAACTAATATGTGAATTTAATAAAATTTATCCATTAATTATTATTTTTTTTATTTTAATTAGAATTATTTTATAATAACTAATATGATGTTATAAACGTAATGAAGGAAATTATTTAATTGAATTAAACAAATTTTTCCAGGCTGTAGACAGCAAAGTGGAATCAGATTTTTCATTGACAATTTTATCACGATTAAGATAAATAGCTAAATTTTCCAAAAAATCCAGTTTGGAAACGCGTTTGGCATGAAAGATAATTTTGGCACTCTTAAAATTAAAACTATGATCAAAATCCCAACTGTGCTTCGCAATAGAAGATTTAGAAATTTCTTGATTAACAACATACCGAGAATGTTCACGTAAACGACATTCAAGATTTCTTTTAGTTTGACCAATTTATTTTTAGAGAAAGTGTTGATCATTTTTTTTCTAAACTTCTGTCAAGAGTGTTTGAAAAAAAATGAATTCTTTACTAGACCAGAGAGTATTTATAATATGGACGAAACCGGCTGTCAGTTAAATAACGTTCCAGGAAAGGTCGTGGCTACCAAAGGGGCAAAAGATGTTCACGTTTTGACGTCTACAGAGAGAGGAGAAAATGTTACAGTCATTGCCTGTTGCAATGCAGAAGGACAATATCTCTCCCCTTCAGTTATTTTTAAAGGCGTTCGGAAAAAAAAAAGAACTTTCTGATGGTCCTCCACCTGGATCTATGGTGTTCATGAACGAAAAATCATCGTACAGGAGTACAGATATTTTTTTGAGATAGCTTAAAGATTTTTTTGTTCCAAGAAGACCCCAAGGAAACACATTATCAATTTTGGACGGTCACGCATCGCACTTAAACAGTTATGACTTGCTAGAATTTGCGGACAAGAATATTATTATAATTGTATGCCTGTCCAGCCATACGGCACAAGCTCTTCAGCCTCTTGTCCGGTCTTTTTTTTAGCCACTAAAGCACTACATTAAAGAGGAAGCAAGGAAATGGATTGTTATCATCCAGGAAGGACCATTGGGAGCATACAAGCTTCAGAATCGATTGGTAGATCCTGGAAAATGGCAGCTTGTGTTGGCACTGCTATTAATGGTTTTCGGGAGACGGGAAGTTTTCCTATAAACCAAGCAGCGATTCCAAACCACTTCTTTTCCATAAGTGAAGTATTGAAACAGACGGGTGAACAGTCCCAAATTTCTGAATCAACTGTTCAAACATCCTCCCCGACAAAAATATTGCACCAGATTTTCCATGTACCTAGATTAGAGGAAAGATGCCGAAAAAGAAAGATAGCGTCAGCTAAGGTTATTACATCTCAAGAGCACATACAAGAAAAAAAGCTAAAATCTGCTGTTAAATTAGCAAAGCTCAAAAACAGCTCGTGATGGACATGCCTATTGAAAAGGACGAAAATGATCCTACAAACAGTAGCCTCGAATGTGAGGAGAACTATTATTTTACAAAAGAATCAGTAGATTGGATACATTGCATAAAGTGCCATAAATGGTTACACGAATCATGCACAATGTACGGGGATCTGTGCAATGTTTGCAGGAAAGCGAAGATTAGAGAAAAGAAAAATATTATCTGAATATAATTCGACAAATTTCATAATATTTTTTCATTATACTTTCTAAACTGTAAATATGTAATTTTCAAATATATTAAAAAAAATATTTGAAATATTTTTGAATAGTTCATGTGTTTTATTCTTAATTTTACATCTTGACTAATCGTAGCTAAATATTTTAATATTTATAAATTAATGCTAAGGTCTTATTTTTCATTTTTTATTTTTTAAATAGCTTACGTTTCATTTGTTATAAACTACTGAAAAATTGTTATAAACTATTGACCACTGTTAAAATCTTTTATTATGTTTTTTACAGGTAGGGCATCTCTCCCATGTGAGTGGGGCGTCTCACCCGCAACTTCGGGAGAGATGGCCAAATGTAGTACTGCCGCAATTTTATTTTTTTCTTTAGAAAATTTACAATATGGTACAAAAAAAAAAAAAAAAAAAAAAAAAAAAAACTACCTAGTAGTAATAAACAATATCTATTATGCATTTACCAGAAATTTTCATTGTCATTGTTACTACACAATTTATTTTATAGCTCCCTTTCCTTAAGTGGGGCATCTGTCCCGGAATTACCTTATATACATATTTAATATATATACATATATATATGCATAGCAAAATATTTATATATATAAGCTTGGGGATATTAATGTATATATATATATATATATATATATATATATATACATATTGCTGTTTTCTGGATTAATATGCATGTTTTCTTTATGATTCATAGGGTAATATTTTAAGAAAAAATGGTTCTTAAATTATAGGTTCCCTCCACAGGAAATCAAACATTCTCATGGCATGCTCCCAGACCATCCCAAGCAGAGAGTTCTATACAGTCGCCATTGGTAAGATCTAGTGACACATTAGACCTACTCCACCTCAATCAAATAAAATGCAGGTTTTATAAGAAGTCTTACATACGTTTTAAATTTAAAATTAAAATTGATTGTTTCGCGTATGATAGTGATGTTTCATGCAAGTGATTTTCATGTTCACAAGTTCTGTGTTAATGAAAAGTAAACATAAAAATAACTCCAAATAATAATTATATACACGACAGTATAAGATTGAAATGAGAAAATAAGAATATTATAATAATAATAATAATAATAATAATAATAACTACTCTTTTATTTTTTTTAACTGAAGAAAGTATAAAGCATTTGTTTATTTGAGTTAATAGAGTATTGCAACGTGTGCGTTAAATCGTTACAGAATGCAACGTTGCCAAACATGTAGATTGAAATATAATACAATGCAAATAAAGTATGAACTACTTGTCTGTAATAACTGCTTGTTCAGACCTTTTCACGTTTTCTAACGTACATTAAAATTTTCCCTATCTACAGGGGAATTTAGTAAATATTTTAAACTAAATTGTATTTTATTTTACTAGCAAACATTTTTTAAAGAGAAATACATTCGTTTAAATCACATTTTTGTAAACCACATGTTCATTACATGATAAATTTTCAGTGTATTAAAGTGTTTTCAACTCTGCAGCTATCAGAAAATTTTTGTAAATGTCAGAATATATATTGATGTTACTGTATAATTTTCGAAAAGAAGAAAAAAAATGCTTAAAACCAAATTGAGATCGATCAGTTTAGCTTTTCGTGAATGGTACACAAATATTATGTATATCGTATAAAATTGCTGAATTATTTACAAGAAACAACAATTCTCACATTAAACTCGGTATTATGTTTAATTTTTTCTCTTTCTTTTCTTTTCTCTCTCTTTTCTTCTCTCTCTCTCTTTTATTTATTTATTTATTTATTTATTTATTTATTTTTTTTTTTGACAAATACGAAAGTAGTTTTAAATAGTTTAAATTTTCCGTTAAAAAAAAAAAAAAATTCATAACTGCACCAACTCATTATTTTCAAATGTGGAGAAATAATTTTTATTTTGAAATTTTAACTTTGATACTTTTTATACGTTTTATAAGTTTTGTAATTTTAACTTTTATATATAAATGTAATCAAAGTATTATTTATAAAATTATGAAGTATAAAATTTTTGATGATCTTAATTAAGTAAATTTATCAAATTTTAAACTATATCCTCCAAACTTTCAACTTAGTATAATGAATAAAAATATACTTGAAAAACAAAAATAAATAAAATAAAATAAAATAATTAAAAATAATTAAAAATAAAATAAAAATATTTTTTGTAAAATTAAAGTGCAATTAAATTTTTTAATTCTTTTTATAAAAATGTATATTAACCAAACATTGAATTAAAATCTACACTAATTTCTGTACGGGAAAAAAATAGTATTCACGAAAATATAGCTGCATAATTTTAAATAGCGTATTCATAAAATTTTTATTGAAGAAGTTAGAAATTTTCTTTTTTATCCACTTTAAAAGCACTTGTTTTAATAGCGGTTATTATATTAAAATGAAGTAGTTTTCAGAAAGAAAAGATTATGAAAAAATAAAAGTAACATTTGTTCGAAATAAAAAAAAAAAACTAGTTATTTTTTTTAACAATTTGTTTTAATTGAGATCTTATTTTTCAAAAACAATTTTATTTTTCGAAAATATAGTGTTCTGTATGCAAAATTATTTATATGGTGTATTGCGCTTACCTATATAGTTAATATAATTTTATATGTGTATTGCATTTCGTTTAAATGTGTAGTGTTATACAGAATTCATTAAAACTTCTTTAAGAGGTCTTAAATTCGGTATCGTTTTTCGCAGATATTTATTTCCAATTACAAGGTTATTATTAGGTGTACCGGAAAGTTATGTCGTTTTGAATTAATAAAATGAAACCGGAAATTTAGTTTAACAGTGTTTACATGGTACTTTACAAATAACCATCTTATAAGTTACCTAAGAATATCTTAAATTTTATCCAGGATAAATTTCCGATGTCAGTATTTTAATTCAAAACGACAGAACTTTCCGGTACACCTAATATATTAAAATGAAGTAGTTTTTTAGAAAGACAAATAAATTATTTAAAAAGAAGAAGAAAGAAAGAAAATTCAAATGTTTTGAAAAAAAAAAAAAATAATAACCATTTTCAACAATTTGTTTTATCAGAGATTTTATTTGTAAACAGTTTTTGTTCGCATATGTAATGTACTGTACGTAGATTAATTATATAGTGTATTGGAATTATACATGTAGTAAATAGAGTTCATATATCTAAAGCACAGAAGAGTCATAAACGTTACAGTGTGATATGATATACAGTAGAGCACCGATTATCCGTGAGCGGATTATCCACGAATGCGAGAGCTGCAAAAATAAAATTTAATTATTAACCTCCAAAAAACCCAATTTTAATCAAAGCCAACAACAGGGAAAATACAATAGGTTCTAAAGTGCGAAGGTCGAAAATTAGACATTTATTTATTTATTTATTTATAATGCGATGCCCTTGCCACCCAATTCCGCGGATAATCGGTGCTCTTCTGTATGTCCGAATTAACGAATATGTCGATTTTCTTATAAAATTACAGTATCTTTTTCATGACAAAATAAAGTTTAATCCCTTGGATGATGCTTATATAATATCGAAAGCATGGTAACTTCAAACCATGTAATTTAAATGCAAACGTTTGATAT
Organism: Salticus scenicus; assembly: GCA_963930645.1. Taxonomy (NCBI): domain Eukaryota; kingdom Metazoa; phylum Arthropoda; class Arachnida; order Araneae; family Salticidae; genus Salticus; species Salticus scenicus. The sequence continues at coordinate 111,411,885 of OZ005655.1, forward strand.
CAGACTGATATCAAAAGTACGATTTACGATATCTCATTACTCTACTCACAGTAGCATATTTGTCTGATATCAGAGACATGGTAATTTTTTTTATGTCACATTAACATAATCGAAATGGTACCGATATGATATCACTATACTAACAAAACACACTTTAATTTTCGTATATTTAATGTAATAACGTGAATGCGTATATATGTATTTTATTTTTTATATAAATTAGATATAATTTTTCGATAGACTTTGCTCAAGTACGAATTCCCACAGCTGCTTGTATAACTTGCGTAATGCTTAGAAAAAAATTATATATTTCAGACTTCTGATTTTTCTTAGAGAAATGATTATTCGATGTGCACAGAGCGTGGGTGAGATACCCTCTTTCTAAACGTTCTTAGGCAGCATTCAGACGATTTTAGGAAAGAAACTATGGAGAACTCCGAACGGCTAGACCGACAAGCGCGACTTTATTTTTTCCTGGCATTTCCTGTCCATCAACTTAGAGGGAAGAACCTCAAGTCTGCCGTAGTCGTCCGATACACGCAGGGAGTTCTTACTTAAATAACTTTGTATGATACTGTCTATACACTAATAAATATGCGACTGGAAAAGAAAAAAGAGTAATAGTAATAAATAAATGGATAAAATAAGCTTAACTTAAAGTGGGGAAATGTAAATTACTTAAAAATTTCAAAAAATAACAGTATCACACAGAAAAAAAAAAAAACTTATTAAAAAGTGAACTAACGGCCATGTGATGCTGAAAGTACCGATACTTGTCAGATCACGGAAGTCAAGCAGTATCGGACGCTGCTGGTTCCTGAAATCACACAGAAATCCTGCATGTTGTTGACTTTTATTTATTAATTTATTTTTTACTGTCACAAGTTCGATATATATCATATATGCATACAAAATAATGATCGAAATGGCAAAATAAAGATTTCGACAAAGTGTAATTTACAAGAAAAAAAAAAAAAAAAAAAAAATCCGTATCGGAGATATCGGTGGCGTTCATATTTGTATTAGATATTCGATGCCGGACCGGCGCGATAATCTCGGATATCAGTTCGGCGGACAATTTTGACACAGTAATGTTACAATTCACTGGCATCGCAATAATAACTCGCGTGTCTGGCAAAAAGTACCATTTCAGTGTCAATCTGCCAGTGCTTTAATTGCTGTCAACTGCAGTAAATGAAATAGTTTGAATGAATTATAATTATGTTCAAACTAAATACAATTTCAGCAATATTTCGTTTAAATTTATAAAGCTACACACAGTGCCTTAAAAATCCTTAACTCTTTAACGCTCATTGAATTTGTACTGAAATAAACATTCGAAATAATTTAATATTTTTATGCAATTTTTTTTCTGTATTATTTTCTCCTTGCTTTAATTGATTTTTAACACACTTTTCATTTTCCCTTTTTGTTCGTTTGAGAGAATCATTACACAAAAATTTAATAAATGGTGTTCCAGAGGAAGCCAAATGCAGTAGTCACATGAAATTTTATAGCAGGTACGAGTGCATCTTGCAGCATTTTCTCCCCTGAGTAAGGGCCGTGCAACTGCTTTGATCTGAAACATTAGTTGCGCAATTTTGTATACTATAATTTCTATTTACTATATATTATTCATTTATTAGATTAAATACTATTTAAATTTAGTCAGGTTAGATGTAGATGTAGATGTTTCAATCAAAAAATTCTCGAAAATTAATAAATCCTGTTTCTTTTTCTTTTTACATATTTTTGATCAACTATGTGTCCTATAGTAATTTTGAAATTATTTTAACAATTTTCAAATAAAAAAGTATGTAGAGAACGTTATTAAGACGTTTTTAAGAACTTTATTAAGAAGCTTTTTATTTTCTCTATTAGTGATTGAAGGTATTTATTTCCAATTACCAAAACACTTCAAATGTAGTAAATAGTTATATTGCGTCCTTTTATGACTTAAAAATTCAATTTTGTATAGAATTTGTTAAATCTAATTTTTTACACTCATATTCATTCGTTATAATGGTATTTAGCAAAAGGTGACATTCCTTTTAACTAATGTAACACAAAATGTTTATTTTATTTATTTATTTTATTTATTTATTTTATTTATTTATTTATTTATTTTATTTTATTTTATTTTATTTTTATTTTATTTTATTTTATTTTGCTACAAAATTTGAACGATTTATTTAATATACTAGCCTTTCCTGCCTAGAACATCTGCATCGTAGTACCTATATACTTAAAATGATTTTCAGAAAAATCTCATTAATAAAATCACTGAAAATTTATTTATTTATTTATTTTCATTTGTTATTATTTTCAATGAAAGATATTTAAATCTTTGATATTTGCATTAAATATCATTTCAATATTTAAAAAACATTTTTTTTTTTCACTGCTGAGATAATACTTCCGCTGCTAAGATAAATCTCCCCTCACTCCCCAACAAATCATCTACGCATGACATTCTGCGGGATATGCAACAGCATTCAATGCCCTAAGAACTGTTTTACGATATTTGGCTAAAATATGGCTTATATTCATGTGCCTTTACGAAGACTGCCATTGACGTCACGGACGAAAAATAATGGTGTCGGGATCGAGGTGCTTGGACGATGGAATAGCACAATGCAGTGTTAAGCAACGAGCCTCGGTTCTGTTTGTCTAATTATAGTTGCCGGTTTAGTGTTTAGAAGCGTGGGAGAAATAAAGAAAATCCGAATACTATTGTTTACAGAATACAGCTTTTTAACGTAGCAAAATTTTTTGGGGTGTTATCATACACGTTAACAAGTCAACTGTAGTATGCCTCAGAAGTACACTGGCGGCAAGACATTATGTTGATGACGTTCTGCAGTCGGTTGTGCTACATATATCAAGCGAATGGAAAATGGTGTTTTGTAGCAAGACAACGCGCGATCGCACGCTGAACTAATTAGAAGAGAAGCCTTGCAGCATGTTCTGTTCCTATTTTGATCTATTTGGTCTAAAAGGTCGCTGGATCTCTCACCAATTGAGAATATGTTCAAGATGATTGGCCATCACAAGTCTGGTCTGTTCCAGCCTCAATTGGATACGAACTATAGATAATGGTTGGGGACATATCGGCTTCTATTCCTCAGGAGACTATTGACACGCAAATTAAATACATACTTCATATGGTTTCTGCTTCTATCGGCGTGAGAGGGGGGGGGGGGCTTATTTCGTAGTGATCACACCGTACTACGCAGTTGTATCTAAAATTAACTTTTTGTAAACAAAATCACTTTTTTAGGTATGCATCAGATATTTGTGCATAATTTTTCAACGTACCCTACCCACTGTTTCATGGTGTTGCATATTCTATGTCGGGCAGTATATACCTGATATCGAATAAGTCTGTAGCTATTTTAAAAAATTATAAAAATTGAAGGAATTGGTAGAATTGAACGCGATTTGCGAAAAAGTTATTCTTGTAAAGGGGGATTTATTTTTTATTTTATTTTTTATTGTTTGATAGCGGAAAAAATAAAATAAAAATAAAAATATATAAATAAATTTTTCATCGATAGAGGGCGCTGCATGGATGTGTAACGAGAAATATGTAAATCAGAGTTCTATACATTGTACGGTTTTACTATTAACACGGCTTATTTCTTATTTTGGGTCCTGCTTGCACATGCACATACATGAAGTTTTAATTGCGATGCTGACTTGGTGGATAGAGCGTTACTGGTGAAGATGTTTTTCCTCAGGTAAGAAACGCCGAGTAAAGATGCCGTTAGTGGTGTTGTAACTCGTTTGAAACCTGTAATTTGTGGTGATGTCGAACATACAAAATAAGATTTATAGGCCTTTAAACATTTGCATGCAAATAAATATTTTTTCGTGGAAATGTGCGAGTTGCTACCGTACAGCGCCTTCTATCGATGAAAATTTTAACTATTGCTTTTTCTTTATTAAAAATAATCACTTTAACGAGAATAGCTTTTTCGCAAACCGAGTACAATTCTACCAATTCCTTCGATTTTTATTAATTGTCAAAATGTCTACAGACTTATGGAACACCTGTTATATATATTTATTAATCTTTAACCCATATATTTAATATATAATTTTATATTAAATCATTTAATTTAATATTTAATGTTAACCCATTTTATATTAAATTATTCAAAAATAAATAAAATATCCGATATGCAGTATATATAAGCAGTAGGATATTTCAAAGTTTTTTCGGGGATTTTCTGAAGAAGTATAAATGTTTAAAATTTTAAAATAACGTTTGCAAAAGATTTTATGTAATCTTGCTTAACTTTTTCAGTGTAGTAAAGTGTGTATAATAATCGCTCTTCCCGTTATTGATCTCTGTAGCTATGTAAAATGCAGCAAAACTTAAGAGATTTTTCTAATTATTTATTATTTTCTGTTATCATCCATGCACAAATAGGAGTTAGAAAGTTTTGTTCCAAATGTTTATTAAATTATCTAAAAGTTATGGTTGTAACAGTGTCAACCTATAATTGATGAGAAAAGTTTTGACTGTTTCATTTTTTTTTCACTGTAGATGATTAATCACAGTAAAACTTGTTGTTTATCATGCATGAATTTGTATTGGCATCTGTTATTTTCCATGAATTACTTTTTAAAAATAAGTCACTGATTTAAAGTTTCTGAAAATTTTTTACAGTTTTTTTTTTTCAATTTTTTGTTTAAACGTTTGTTAGAGTTTTATTAAATAAATCAATATTTAAAAGGTTATTCCTGCATTGTAAATTATCGTTTCTTTAAAAGATAACTGTAACGGCTAAAAAAAGCTTTTTTTTTTTTTTTTTTCTCGTTGGGTGGGGGGGGGGGACGGAAGGAAAGATGAAGAAGTACCACTTGGGATAGTTATTGAGCATATATTTATGCATATTAGAAAAAATTTTTGTTCGAAAATATTACAAAAGGGCGACATTGCAAGAATTCTCCCGAGACATGTTGAATTTGATGCGATCTGTGCCAAGCACTATAACTGCTCCCTATTTGAATCTGGAAAAAAATCTGTGTAATCTACATGAGTTTAACTAGTGGACCACGTTGTGGATTGTAGAAATATTTATTTTTGTGTAATTGGCAAGTGTTTATTTCCCCCCTCCCCCCCCCAAAAAAAAGGACTGTCATTTGTTAATATTGTTCAAACCACGTAGTATGTTCAACCCACGTAGTATTGGTAGTATTGTTCAACCCACGTAGAGCATTTTCGATAAGTTAATATTGTTCAAATTAACTAATTAAAAGTGCCCTGCGTGGTTCACGATTAAATTTTCAAATAAAAAGATTGAAAATTATTGCAGTTATGCTAAGTGCCGTTATGAAAAATAATATTTCGAGAATTATGTGTTTGAAGTTTCGAAATGTGTTATAGACATGAACAAAAGAAAAAATTCTTCTTTCTGAAATGCTTCTAACTGTACAAAAACATTACACTCTGGACATTTATGGAGGTTTTGAAAAAGTTATAAATCGAAAAATGGGGATTTCTCAGCGAATGTCGAGTTAGCGCAGATTAGAGAGACTTCAAAGAGAGAGAAGACAAATGATGAAATTGTGCAACGGCGCATGCTCGCAGTAGACATTTTTTCTACCAAACTGAGTTTTGGTAGAAAAATTCGAACAATTCTCAGTCGAATATAAACAACAAAAAATTTACAGATATAATTGATTTTTGGTAATGATCGTTTATTTTAGCTATAGTTTCGATATAGCTATAGTTTAGCTATAGTCACGGTGCTTTAAAGCCACCAAAAATACTTTGAAATGTGCGTTTTTGTCAATTTTTTTTCTAGCCAATGAGAAGCTGACTCGCTATTGTCGCATCTCTCCCTGCAGGCTTTTCAATGCAGATAGGCAGTTTCAGATCATCCGAGGCACTAGAAAAGGAGCTAGGAATCCTATCGATTTTTTTTTTTTTTTAGGAATTAGAGTTTTTTTTATCATATTTTAGAAGGTTAAAAAAGAGCATCTTTTAAACTAATAATAATAGAAAAATAAATTAAAGATTTTTTGAAAATTCTACAGTATTGTTACCCCTTAAAATTTCTTTTGATGAAAACAACAAAGTAAAGTAAAACAACAAAGTAAAGACAATAAAGGAAAGACAACAAAGCAAAAGACAACAAAGTAAAACTTTGAATGGACGGCAGCATAGTTTATGTGAATTCTTTTTTACCAAGATAAATATTTTAGAATTTCTTATAATTGATATTTGTAGTATTTCTTTATAATATTAAATTTAATACCTCAAAAATATAATTATCAAATAGAGTTTCCCTATGGCGTGAATAAAGAAAAAAAAAAAAAAAAAACGCATCGTTGTCTATTACAGGTTTTATTTTTGGAAGAATAACCATTACTATTTTCTAATAGCCTTTTCCAATAAAATTAAACATAGATTATTATTAGGAGTTTAATACTAAAAATTTCTAATAACATTTAAGGGTTACGCAACTTTCATGAAAACCGGGAGAATTAGCAAGTATAATAAACCCTTGAAATGTTATACAAATAAAGGAAATATGAATCAGAAAAAGAAACTCGGTTAAATTGGTAATATTAATTTTGGTTATTTAGGTTTAATACCAAACACAGCTTAATTATACCAAAATGTTCTAAAAACATATAGGATAAAATAAAAATTACGTAAAACATCACCTACCGCGTTAAGTTATATCATTAAAAGTTTTAGATTTAGCAACGGTGAAAAACGTTTGGCATGCGTGTATTAGGTTCTGTGTGTGAAATCTGGCAGAGTATAATTAAAATATTAATATTATTTATCTATTACTTTTATAGGCAAAATAATAATAATAATAATAGTTTAAATATTTTTTATTAAATAAAATGTTTAATTTAAGTGGAAATAGTTATTAAATTAAGAAAATTATCCAAAAAGCACTCATTAACAATATGCTATCAAATGAAAATATTTAATATTTTTAGCTATTAATTATTTATATAAAGAAAAGTCATGAATAAAATTATAATTTTGCATTTCAATTAAAGATAACTATAATTATAATGTAGAAATGAGCAAAACATAAATATTTGTCACACTGAACATCACGTATGAAAAAAAAAATTGTTGAAAATTTATCTCATTACAATCATATTTACCGTTGAACTGACAGTATTTTGAAAATTATTTGGTTTTCCGCCGAAATAACCCGCTTTGCAAAATGCATATATTACCCATAATTTGTAATTTACGAGAACTAACCCGATCAGATTATCGCTTTTTTTGGCACCATGTCAGGTTATCGTGGGTCGCTAAAATCCCGAAGTATGTTAGAACACGTAATTTGCAATGAAAAAAATCTAAGAAAATTCTTGAATACACTTGTATACTGCTACTTTAAGGTTAGACCATCAACAACACGAAAATAAGTAAATAAATAAACAAATATTTTATTTTTCGTCATAAACAGACCCAGAGCCTGATTAAGGGGGAAGCACACATTATCTCCGCTCTCACCGGAATATTTTTACAATTATTTTTTACTTCATGTCATAGAAATTCCACGCTTTGAGGAGGAAATATTTTTTATAAAAAAATGAACGGTGTAAAACATTCCAATTTACTCACCGTTATTAGACACCAGAATTCTTTTAAAATAATTTTTATGAGAATTTTCTGTTTATTATAGGAGGAAAGTATTTGTTAAAAAATAACGGTGTAAGTATAAATAATGTGTGCTTCCCCCTTAATCAGGCTCTGAACACACCTACCTCCCAAAAATACAGACATTTATTAAGATTCACAACTTTTGAATAAATTGAGATATTTCAAAAATTGAATTTGTTTAATAAAGTTTACGAATGGTATTTTTACGGACAAAATCACACACTCGATGGAGAAAAAATAAATGCTTAAGTATTAAGCATGTATGTATTTATTAAGATGTATTTCTTCTATACTTGGATTCTCAGAAATGAAACAAAAGAAAAATGTCTCGGGTCTCCAAAGACCCACGATAACCTGATTGCGTTAACCTAACTGTAAATTAATAAAACCATTTTGAGTAAAATTTGTACTTGTGTTCATTTTATTGTCAGTTCCTCAAAGAACTCGAAATTTCACAGTTGTTTTATAAAATATTTGAAAATGAAATTCAATTTGATGTTGAGTAGTTGAAAACAGTTGTTGTCCGTTCAGAATTTTTCACATAAAATATTTCTTGAATAAGCGTCAGTTAAGATCAGACAATGAACTATTAGGAGAGTCATAATAAAATACTAATTAAAATATTAACATAAAATATTAACATAAATCAATGATAAAAACTAAAGTAAATGTAATTTAAAAAATACTTTTATTGAAACTATTTATTTATTTTAATTATAAAGGAACAGTTTAACTTTTTCAGTGGAAATAAAATATTTAAAAAATTCGAATTGTTGTAATTTGAAAACAACGCCTTCGAAGCAAGTGTCAAATCCTTTGCCAAAAAACTGCATGCCCTTGAATACCATTTTTTTTTAAATGTAAACATAAGGTAAGTGCACCAGTGATTGACACTTTTAGAGCAATCTCTGATGCTTTTAATGTTCTAGTCATCAGAAAATATTTTTAGAAATCTTAAGTTAATATATATGACATAAAAAACATTCAGAACCACATATATGTTAAAATATATGCATTTGATAACAATTATTTTTTTTATGAATTTTGGTTTGACACCCACTCAGTGTTCCAGAAATTGACACTACCAGTTTTTCATTTTATCAGTAATTGACACCCTATGTTCCAGTGTTTAACAATGCTAGTTATTCATTTTACCAGTTATTAGCACCCCATGCTCCAGTATTTGACATAAAATGTTAAAATTCGTATATGTAAAATATATGATTTTCTTATTTCTCTTATTTACTAATTATTTCGGAATAGATGTCAACTACTGGAGCATGTCAATCACTGGAGCACTTACCCTAAACTGTTAAAACTTTTAGAGACATATCTTGAACAAGGGAATATAATTGCGCAAAGTTTAAACCTTATATGTTTCCGACCATGCTCTTTAATTTAAGCTTAGTTTGGTTTATATACGTATTCCTATGTCATTTATAATATTACGAGCAAAATTCTTAATAGAGTCTAAGATTATCTAAAATGGAAATATACTGCATATGCATAGATGCCAACATTCCAATTTATTCCGGAGTATATTTAGCCCTGTCTTTATTCCATACCACTTACTTTTTATAAGTTATTTTTACTTGTTTTATCGAATTTACATATTGGAGAAAACTTTTCTATAAATAAAGTGGTGTGAAATAGAGGCGGGGCCAAAAATACTCCGGAATAAATGAAAATGTTGGCACCTATGCTTATAGGACAAGAGCCAGCTCTCAAACCATTAATCAAGCCAAAAGCTTTTTATAACCCTTGGACAACAAATAACCCAACAAAAGCAGCAGTTGTTTCAGTGTTGTTCCATATAAGTTTTGTTTTTAGAGTATACATAAAAATTGTTACTGCTGCATTTCGAGAATTTTAAGTACAATTTACAGTACGGTCAAAACTCTACGAAAAAAAAAAAAAAAAAAAAAAAAAAAACTATCGATTGGTTTTTATTAAATCAAAAAACAATAATTCGTTAAAGAATCATTCATCGAACTAAAGGAAATTTTATAATTTCTTTTTAATATAATAGTTCAGAGTTCAGGTATAATAGTTGACTTTGTGTCAAAATCAGCAAAACAAGAATGCTGAAATAGCTTCATTAGCAGTTATTTTAAAAATTTATTAAATTTTTGTATCGTTTTTTTTTTTTTTTTTTTTTCAGTCCAGAAAATAATACATGATAAGTTTATCTCCCTAAAGTATCACAAATCTCTATTTGTAATTGAAGTTAGATAAAGGTGATACTTCAAGGTATTAAAAATTATTAATTTCGAAATATTCCACTATATTTCAATTATACGGGCTCATATAAACTCGTATTTGTAAAAATTGGAACACCATGAATGAAGGAATCATCAGATTTAAATAAAATTTAATACACAAACGAATGGTATTTGTATAATGAAGTAATTAAATTTGAAATAAAACACAGTGCTCTACAGTAAGTGCTGTCATGCGACGTGGCATTGGGTTTTAAATGTCTGCCTGGGGAACATCATTCCATATTGTTTGTATGCATACCTAAAGTTCATGAGTAGCAGCTGTAAGACGAGGGTCACGAGCGAGAAGACGACTAACTAAATCCCACAATTGTTCAATGAACGAAATATCCGGCGAATAAGCAGGCCAAGAAAGAAGCTGTAAGTGTTCTATTCAAAAGAAGTATTAAACATTCGTTGGAACCTGTGGGCATGGTTTGGTATTATCTTGCTGACAGATAGCTCAAGGAATGCCATGAAAGAAAGGAAAGACTTCGGGATCCAGCACTTCACCGATGCACCCATTGCTGTTAAGATTACCTAAAATTCGTAGAAGCTGATATTGCCCTGATACGCACTACACGCCAGTCCATAACCCTGGATGTCCATATTCTATGGCGTTCGATAATACACTTCACCGGAATAGCGTCGTCGCGAAGAGGACCATCATGGTATCACAATTTAAGGCCTAATTAATCAGAAAAACATTCGTTGCTAATCTGTACACCACTCTCTGTATTTATGAACCCACTGCAGCACACGTCCATGGTTTTGCGGGAGGGTGAATGATGTATAAAAAAGTTTTTACGCACTGCCTACGTTCCAGCACACGTTGACAAATTGTCGAAGCAAATATGAATACACCTGTGGCAATGTACCAAATCGCTGCCAACTATCTGGATGAAGTTATATGGTCCTTCAGTGCTATGGGCACCAGCCATCTATGATTGGACATTGACGTCAAATTTCGGGGTTACTCTCCGAGTTGTTCGAATCTCGTTGGTCCCACTGCTACCAAATTTCCATCCTTGTGTTACTGTTACGCTGCATACCAGCTCCAACTGAACGACAGGAAAAATTCTTCGCGAAGGTCGACGATTCTTTCCCATTCAAACTCCGTAATTTGTTGAAATTTCTCCCTCCTTCGTCGAAGAGACATAGTTGCATATTACTTAACATTTACCACTAGCAAATAACAGTAGACTATATTAAACATCTCGCTACGGCTGTTTGTTTGTACAGTTTCAGCAGCAGTTCAATGGTCGCTGCTCAGTCCACATTACAGATTATCATACAGATAGAACAGTGAAGCTAAAACGCGAACCGGAAATATAGTAGCACCACTAGTGTCAACAGAGGGGAACTACATGTGTTAAGTCTACAAGAATAACATCTTTAATCAAAAATTGTTTTTCTATTTCGCGAGTAGTTAATAGCAGGTTAGTATGGGAAGTTTTCTTTTTCTTCACTTTCTATTGTTTTTGAATTCACAAAATTATTCTCAAAACATTCACAGCTATTCTCTTGAAAAATAAAAATTTATTTTTATAATGTTTAAAAATATGTTTGTCGAACATATTCATATTCAAGTACAAATTAAAATTACAAACTGTAATTCTGAAATAGCAGTATGAAATCATTAAATATTTAACGTTGCTTGGTTTAAATAATACAAATGCTTTAAAATGAAAAAAATGTTTTTATTTTATATATATTTTCAAAGTTTATTTTCTTAATATTTAGCACTTGCTTCTTAAAATACATTGCTTTTGACAATCAAGTTTGTAAACAATAATAAAGTTGCCAAACGAAAACGTATGTGCAGTTTTCTTTCCTTCACCTTTTCTACTACTTTTAAATTCACAAAATCTTAACATTCACAGCTATTTTCAAAGAAATAAAACTAATTTTTATTATGTTTGAAAATAAATTTTGCCAAACACATTCGTGTTCAAGTGTACAAATTAACATAACAAACTGCAATACTGAAATAGCAGTATGGTATGAAATCTTAAATATTTAACATTGCTTGGTTTAAATAATACAAAATGCTTTAAAATGAAAAAAAATATTTCTGGTTTATGTATATTTTCGAAATTTATTTGCTTAATATTTAGTACTTGCTTCTTAAAATAAATTGCTTTCGACAATCAAGTTCGTAAACAATAACAAAGAACAAAGCTGCCAAACGTAAGCATCAATACAATGGTTAGTTGGTTGGATGTTGGGTTTAAAGTTGCACTAATATTACGATATGAACATAAATACAATAAAAATAAGACGAGCGATTGCGTAAGCTGGAGAGCTCGAGAAACTTACAGCCGTTGGCAATAGGGTCGTTGCAGTCAAATTTTGGTTACCGAAGAATATACGGGAGTGTCCTATTTGTATAATAATCTGTGGTCCACATATGCGTGGTTACTGTGAAATTTTAATCACTCGCGTATATGTATTTTCTGAAAATTTTAACTCAATCATATTATTCCTTCCTGTTGTTGCATTTTTTTTTTTTTTTTTAAACAGGACCAATAATAGTAATAATAATACCAATAACAATAATACAATAATAATTGACCAATAGTAATAATAATAAAAAAAAATACATTATTTAATGATTTTTACGGTTTTATTTTTTATGGTGAGTAAAGTTATTTAAAAGCACTGAAAAACTGCGAAGAAATATTTGCTGTTTGTAATCGATTAACTTTTATATAGAATTTAGTTATCCAAAAATTGTCGTCCGTATTATTTTATATTTACAATGCAAGCTCAAATATTAAAGCAATGATTCATATTGCATATAATATAAGAAAAAATCGTGTTCTAATTCCATCCGTAGTCAAAAAAGTGAATTGAAACTTGAGACTTACACAGAACATCAGGACGTTTTACATAAGTAAGAACAGATAATTCTTTTTAAATTTGAAGATTTTTTATGACATAAACCTGTTTATTAGATAAACTAGTACTCTCAGAGTTTCTGGAATTTAATTCATAACTATTTTTCTTTTCTATTTAATTAAATGCTATAAAATGCATATACGTTTTTATTTGATTTACCCTCGGATTCTTACATATTCAAAATTATTTTTAATATCACGATTTCAGCATAAGCTTTCTAACTAATGGCATATGTATTAAAATTTTTCCAAACCTAATTCACATTTATCCATCTTGAAGAGTTAGATACTTTATCTATTCAAATTATGTTACTTTATAATCAAGCGTTAAAATAAATTCATTCAAATGTGTCGCGTCAAATATAATTCAGATACTTTATTGGTTTCCCCCAATCGATAACTAATTTAAAGCACTGATTAACCAGTCCTTCAACTCTAAAATTAATTAAATTTGAGTATAATGATACCCTATATAGAAATAAATATTTCACGCTACTCACTTGTGATAAATACATTCGCAAGAATTTGGCTAAATTGTCTGAGAATGCTGTGGAATGGTATGCGGCAGATTAATTTTCCAAGGTATTATGAAACAAAGATTCTTTGATAAACATTTTACAGTTATTGTTTGTCGGAAAGTTTGCTCTTAATCAAATGAATTAAAGTAAATCATATAAGTTAAGTTGAGTTTTTTTTTTTTTTTTTTTTTTTCCATAACCTTTATTAAATGTTATAATAACATTTAAATATTCCTCGTATATAAGGAATTCTGAATCGTGGTCGAATTTTTAAAATGCATATGCGAGGTGCTGAAAAAGAAAAAAAACAATAATAAAGAAATACAATGTATACTGTTAAATAATTAGACACTTTGATTAGACATTTACTAGACATTTTTTTTTAAATTCTAGAGTGACACTTGACAAATTATCCTAAAACTTCAGTGATATAAAAACATGTTATACATCTATACCTCAAGAATGTCAGAGAAAGTTTTTCCCCTGAAGGCAAACAATTAAAGACAAATTAACTGACAAGTTAAAGACATATTAATATTTCGGATCACCCTGTAAAAAATGCTTGAAAGGAGTATTTCGCTTTGTTAGCATTTGCACACATCGGCATATATTAGCGTTGGTATTAACATAAGGAATGGAACAGAGTACAGTCGGTAACAAAAGTGTCCAAACACTAGCAAAAATTGCTATGTAAAAAAAGTACACTTCATACGGTTTTGTTAAATAAATGCTTGTCGAATCCTGTTCTTAGTCAGTGTAAGAACATGATTCGATAAGGATTTATTTAACTGTACCAGAAGCAGAAAAAAAGCTCTGATATAACAAATTTTTAAAAGAATAATTTTACAAGAAATATTAAATTTACACATTTCAGGCGGAAGGCTGTGATCACGATTAGTCGAAAAAGAAAATGAGCTACTCTTTTAGAATTTCGTCTGAGACAATACTTTAAGGATTTTGCGTATTCGTTTTCCCCGCTTTAAGTGCCATGTATATATATATCTATATCTATATCTATATATATATATATATATATATATATACCTGTGGCATTTGAAACATCAACTGTTGAGAATAAAATTTATATTAGGGTGACATGGGATAAATGTAATATCGGTTTATAACCAAGGCAGGGGTGGAAATTTGAAGCAAAATTCATGCCGATTTTTATGAAACAAAATTTTCTTCTTTTATAAGTCGGGATTTTCGAAGTAGGGAAAAATGTTAAACAAATACCGGTATGAGTTCTACGCCATTTCCCTCCCCCCTCTCATCCCTGCCCATAGTTTGAACTATCTGCTCTTTTTTAAGGACATTTTCTGGGATAAGCAATTTTCACCTTTATGCTACTACTATTTTCATACAAAAGCGTTTATAGTAATGTGTATAAATTTATAGTAATGTGCCGTAATTAAATAGGATAGAAACTGTTGTATAAAAGTAGTGTTATAAAAAAAAGTCGGAAATTTTTCTTCCTCTGTTTATAACTTAAGTGATAAAGTAACTTTCGAGTTAATAGATATCATATAGTTGCTTGAAGCTTTTTTTTTTTTTTTTTTCTTATATTTCGCCTTTAAGAAGAAAAAAAAAATCAAGTATGAAGTATTGATAGCTTTAGAAGTTTGAAAAATTGCATATATATATTTCCCTCTTCAATAAAATGTCCCCCTCCCCTAAAAATTTGGAGCTTTGCATTTGCTGTATTTGTGAAGTAAACTTCACAGATTTTGGTAAATAAACTAAATTTTGTACGTACATTTTGAATATAACTTTAGATTTATTCTAGTTCTTAAGCTTTTTGGTTTCTCAAATGTAGTTACACTTACTCGGGAAAATTGTGTGTTGGGAAAGTTTAGCCAGGATTTTCAAGAATATGATGTATTTATACTTGTCCCAAGCAATTAAACTATATCACGTACATGTTTAAAAAAAATCAAATATGAAGCATTAAAAGCTTTAGAAGTTTGAAAAATTGCATATATATTTCCCTCTTCAACAAAATGTCCCCCTCCCCTAAAAATTTGGAGCTTTGCATTTGCTGTATTTGTGAAGTAAACTTCACAGATTTTGGTAAATAAACTAAATAATTTTGTATGTATATTTTGAACATAACTTTAGATTTATTCTAGTTCTTAAGCTTTTTGGTTTCTCAAATGTAGTTACACTTGCTCGGGAAAATTGTATGTTGGGAAAGTTCAGCCAGGATGTTCAAGAATGTGATGTATATATACTTGTCCCAAGCAATTCAACTATAGGAATATGCATTCTTCCGCGAAACAGTGTAAGTAGTTTATAATATGAATTCCTGCAATAGCAACGAATCAAAAGCTGGCTTGGACAGATAGTGGCGCCATCTGCTCGAGGAGAAAGGAGAAGTAGAGGAAAACAATTACCATCGGCGTAGTAAGCCACTAAGAAGAGTGTTAAAGAAGGAGGGGATCACCTCACAAAAGCGACTACACCGACTCCAACTACTAAGAAGCTGTAAAGTAAGGTTTTTTATAAATTTAATTTAGTTCTCATATTTTGTTAAAGATAATTAGTTGTAGTTTATGCCTAAAAATTTTCAGGAATGTAAGTATAATTACAACTAAGTAAAATGAAGGCAAAGTCGAACTGTGCCAATACATTGTTATACTTACAGTCGGTAACAAAAGTGTCCGAACACTAGCAAAAATTCCTATGTAAAAAAAGTGTACTTCATACGCTTTTGTTAAATAAATCCTTATCGAATCATGTTCTTACACTCACTAAGAACAGGATTACTCAAGGATTTGTTTAACAAAAACGTATAAAGTGTACTTTTTTTACATAGGAATTTTTGCTAGTGTTCGGACACTTTTGTTACCGACTGTACTTACTCCCCATCATCCTATGTAAATATAGAATATCTAAAATCCTTTCGTTAAATCACATAGCGCTTTAGAGAAACATCAAAAACCTGGACTTATAGTTCAAAATAGGTAAAAGAAACTTGAGAAGTTATATGACACCTGGTAACATTTATAATTTAGTACGGAGTGTCATTAGTACTCGCCTTTATTCTTAAGCACCCACCGCTGCCAACTTGTGCGGGTTTTTTTTTTTTTTTTTTCCACGCCGTTTCCTTTTTGTAAAAATTTTTACTTTATTAATAATTGAAAACTTCTAGAAAATTTGAAAAAAAATCCTATTAAAATTTCCTGTAAAAAAAAAAAAAAAAAAAAAAAACCTTAAAATTGGTAGCTATGAACACCACTATTTTTAAGGAGCGTTTTCTTTTATTTTCTTTGTAACTACATAATGGAAAAAAAATCTCTAAAATCAAAGTGGTGTAAAAAAATGGCGGTAATAATTGTACTCCGGACTAGTAAATCATAAATATTACCAGGTATTATAATGTGATGACTGAAATCAGATGTTCGATTAAATTACTGAAGTCTGAGGGACTTAAATGAAAAAATTATAACTACAGCAACTACTGATACCCGGTGATATTTATAATTTATTCAGAGTATCATTAGTACCCGCCCTTTTTTTACACCATTATTTTTAAAGGGGTTTTTCTTGTTGTTTCACCTTAATTACTTTATAGAGAAACAATTTTGTACAATCAATGTGATGTGGAAAAAAAGCGGGTATTAACAACTCCGAACTAAATTATAAATGTTATTAGGTATGATAAACTAAATAAATTCCATATTAAACATTGTTCAAACAAATATAATCTTATAACTGAAATCACATGTTCAGATAATTTAGCATCTTACAATTTTTCCTTAATAACTGTACTTAATCCATATTCTTTTACACACATTAATTTCGCTTAAAAATTTATGTTGGTCTTACAAATCACATTATTTAATTAAGTTTATCAATAATGCTTATCTACAGTCTTTATTTCTTACAACTTAAAGAATGTACAATCTATTACAACCTTTGTAGATTAAAAAAAAAAAAAAAAAAATCTAAACTTTAAATTATTGTGCAAACTAAATAAGTTTAAAGTAAGTCATACTTCAACTAACCGTATTGAGAGGACCAAAATCAGAAATAAACGTTTATTCAGCAAAGGTTTCAAAATAGAATATCGATTGAAAATGATCAATACGAAATTCAAATGTCAGTAGTTGGGACATTTAAATTAACTTAATTAAAAATGTTTCTTTTGCTTTTGTATTTATTTGCAAACTTAAAAAAATAGCTGCGATAATAAGTTTAAAGACGAATAATCAAGTAATCATTAGAGATTATTTTAGAGAAATGTTAACAATAAATAAAGATAAAAGCATAGTTAATTTATATTTTTATGAATAAAATTTATAGACAATTTCCGTTTAATAGTGCTCCATGTTTTGATTATTCAATGTGTTTAGAAAGTGAAA
This sequence comes from Salticus scenicus, assembly GCA_963930645.1. Taxonomy (NCBI): domain Eukaryota; kingdom Metazoa; phylum Arthropoda; class Arachnida; order Araneae; family Salticidae; genus Salticus; species Salticus scenicus. The sequence goes on from OZ005655.1 coordinate 111,429,576, forward strand.
AACAACAACTTTTTTAACGGAGAAAATACACAGCACACTACAAATTATTATTTTCTAAAATTCAGATTACAATCTATTTACTTAGACAGACATTTAATTTTTCTTTCTCTAAGTCGAATCAAGAATTGTTTCGAGAGTTTTGTAAATTTTGTTTTTCACTAAATTTGCTTTGTGTAATACAGAGGTGACCAATTGACAGCCAGCCTTCTAAACTTTCGCAGACTAGAGATGGAACTCAAGAAATGTTCAATTTAAGATTTATTTTTAAATTAGCAAAAATAAATAAATCAGCTCTTACTCTTCGGAGTGAAAAAACTGTGAACATTTATGTCTGATGTCAAAAGAGAAACTAAGTAAAAAATAAACTAGCTGTAACCCGTCGAATTCGACGATCACTTTATTGACCGTAATGTTTCAAAATCACCGCATCATAATTTAAATGTATGCCATGTTAAAACATCTAATATAATTTACGACATTTCATTTAAAAAAAGAAAGTCGGAAAAATGCGTATAAATAGAAATACTATATCATCACTTTCTACAAAGTACTTCCAATGTGACGTCAAACTGACTCCAAATAAACAGATGCTATCTTCTTTTTTCTATTTCGTTTAATACTAAGACTATATGTTAGCTGACCCGTCCGGCGTTGCCCGTGCCCATGATACCTTAAATGAACCTTAAATTTGTATTATATACCTTTAACTCGATTTTGTTTGAATTTCTGTTTTTAAATGAAAGCATCACAAAAAAAATAATCATCTGTAACAAAACAATTACCACGAACCGAACGAAACTCTGCCTTGTAACCCCGGTGCTTGCGGCAGCGCATACACGGGCCGCTAACAACATAAAAAAGTTCCCCAATATTAACTTGGAACCGAACGAACCCGCCCGGCAATGCACGGGCCCGTGATAATAACCTTAAATGAACCTTAAATTTGTATGATTTTATATCTTTAACTCGATTTTGTTTGAATTTCTATTTTTAAATAAAAGCATTGCGGAAAAAAATAATCAGCTGTAACAAAAAAAAAAAAAAAAAAAAAAAAAAATCCTCGAACCTAACGAAACTTTGCTTTGTGACTTCGGTGCCTGCGGCAGCGCATACGCGGGCCGCTAATACCATGAAAAAATTCCAAAAAAATAACCTGGAACGGAACGAACCCGCCCAGCATTGCCCGGGCCCATGATAATAACCTTAAATGCACCTTAAATTTGTATGGTTTTATATATTTAACTCGATTTGGTTTGAATTTCTATTTTTAAATCAAAACATCACAAAAAATAATCATCTGTAACAAAAAAAAAAAAATACCTCAAACAGAACTGAACTCGGGTTCGTGACCCAGTGCCTGCAGCACGTATATGCAGGCCGCTAATAACATGAAAAAATTCTCAAAAAATAACTTTGAACCGAACGAACCTCTGACTCGTGTTACCGCTGCCTGTGGCTGCGGCACCTAGCAGGCATACTACGCACGCGCTGCAAAATTAACTTTCCTCCACCAGGGAGCGCAATATGTTGTATACGAACATCACCAATCGCCTTGAATTTCCAAGACCTTTCAAATAAGGTGTCACATGGTGGTGTCAACTGCAATATCCTTTAGTTATACTTTCCACCGCCAGGGGGCACAGCGTGTTCTATACGAACAACACCAACGGTCAGGAAATATCAAGACCTTTAAAATAGGTTGTAACATGATAGGGTCTGCTGCAAAATCACCTTGTTCCATTTTTAACCACCAGGAGGCGCACTATATTGTATACAAATATCCCCAATCAACATGAAATTTCAAGACCTTTATCAACAATCGCCTTGAATTTCCAAGACCTTTGAAATAAGGTATCACATGGTGCAAAATCCTTTAGTTGCACTTTCCACCAACAGGGGGCACAGTGTGTTCAGTACGAACATCACCAACGGTCAGGAAATACCAAGACCTTTAAAATATGGTGCAACATGATAGGACCTAGTACAAAATCACCTAGTTCGATTTTTTCACCACCAGGGGGCGCCCTATGCTGTATACAAACATCCCCAATCAACATGAAATTTCAAGACCTTTAAAATGAGGTGCTACATGTGTGGGTCTAGAACGGATTTCCCTCTCAAACTAATTTCCCCCCTTCAAATCTATTTTTCCCACTTTTCCCCCTTTAAAATGGAAAATTCCAAAATCGGATATATTGATTTTTTTAGTATTCGAGTCTAGTTCCCCCATGTACAATTTCTTCGCCGTGAAGTAATTTGGAGCTGAGTTATGCTCGCAAACGTGTGTTCAACCCCTACCCCCCCCCCCCTCCCCCAGGGCCGTTCGACTTTTTTTTATTTTTCTCTTTTCATAACATATCTACAGACCAAGACCGTTCTTTAGACACCTCAACCAAATTTTTACACTTAGCCATTCTCTCAATTTAGTGGAGACTAGAGATGTGAGCGGGGAAAAAACCCGGGTTTAAACCAGGGAATAAACCCGGTTTTTTGGGAAGGGGATTTTGAAAGTTTTCACAAGTTGCGAATTTATCTTTTTTTTAGATTAGAGATGATCTAAGGCATTTCAAAATGTTATCTCAGATTCAGATGTTTTTTATGATCTTTCAAGTTTTAAATAGTACTTTTAATGTCTATAAATTTAAAAAGTACAAGTTTCAAATTTCATTAATTGACAGACTTATTCTCTGTTATTGCCATATATTTATATTTTAGTTCTGGCTGTATACACACTCAGTTCAATATAACTTTTTTTTTTTTTTTTTTTTTTTTATCTCAATCGCATGTTTCAGTTGTACATCTTTAACATTTTATTTCAAAAATAAAACAAAAATGCTTCAAAATATTCTGCATTTACTAAAACAATCAATAATATTAGACTGCGAAATATTATTTCAATTTAAATTTCAACAATATTAATATGCAAAAAATAAATGAAGAAAAAAATAACAGCCAAATTATTAATTATTATGCAACTGAATATTTTATGTATTGATTTAATGCATTAAAAAGTTATTGCCTGAACTCTTAATAACCGAAGAACTCATGTTCGATTTTGTTCCCCGTGCTCTTTGAGCGATTATAACAAAATTTCATCACCTAATGCGAAATTTTGTTCGATGAATTATAATAAAATTTAATAATTTTAAAGTATTCTTACCATAATTTAATTTCATTGCATTATTTTTTATAACATATTTCATTATGGTATCCATTAAAAAAAAAAAAAGAATTTTTTTTTTTAAAGTTATTTAAATTGGAAGACAAAACTTGATCATTTATTATTGTTAATAACGTAAACGTTTATTTTTTTACAATTTTCTGTAAAATAATCACATAATTGTTGATATCACTTTTATTTAAGCAAATAGAATAAAAATGATATTGAAACAAGTTGTTTGGTACACCTAAAAGAAGTGAAATTAAATCTAAACATTGAATATTAGTTTTTTCCCATCAAAGTTTCCAAAGTTCCCAAAATTCCCGGTTTAAACCCGAAAATTCCCATGTTTATTCCCCAGAAGCAAAATTCCCGGGTTTTTTACATCTCTAGTGGAGACAGACAAAACACGTTTCAAATTAACATATAGATAAGTATCACGTTGATTACTGCATATAAAATATTATACGGTTTATTTATTTATTTATTTATTTTTTTAAGCACAGTTGTGCTATTGTTCATTTATGACTAAAATTAAAAGCTATAGTAGTTTGTTTCAAAAATGTCCCCAATAAATAAATATTTATGTATTTTTTATTGTGAGAATATTTATTATTATTATTGTTATTTTATGTATCTATATCTATTAAAAGTGTAGAACGAATCATTAACACAGTTACTGACTCACTCAACACGGCCATGACAATTGTATGGAGATTTCTTTACGAACTCTGGTGTGGAGATTGGTTTTGGGACCTATTGCAAAATTATCCCCTTTTCTCCTGGGGGGAGGAGGGAGAAGCAGAATGCAAAAACAATTTTGCGAGTACAACTCGGCTCCAAATTATTTAACGGTGAAGAAATTGCTCAAGAAATGACCAGACTCGAATACAGAAATAAAAACAATTTTTAGGGTAAAAGAAAAAAAATCGATTTTTGAGGGAAATTTTCGCAAAATCCGAATTTTCTAGTAGAATTGCATAAAAATGGCACATAAAGATAAAAAACACCTTTGCGTCTTCTAGAACATATTTCCAAAAACCCATTTTGGGTGTTTTTCGAATTTCGTTTTTTTTTTAGGGTAAAGGGGGAGAGTTACAAAGGGCAGAATTGTTTTCCTTCCCTCCTTGGAGGTGGGGAGGGGGGAGGGCAGCAGGGAACTTAACCGATGTTTTAGATGGTTTCAATGTTTTTTTTTTCTTTTTTTTTCTTTTTTCTTTTCTTTTCTCTTCTTTCTTTCTTTCTTCTTCTTCTTCTTTTTTTTTTCTTTTGTTTTTAGAGATTTTTATATTTATAAGCAATCTGGAATTTTCAGAGCTCGTGTAAATATAGTGGACAAGTGGGCAATACCTGTAAGTAATCTGTATGTTATCATTACCACGATGCTTAGAGGAGTGCCTACGACAGTCTAGACCGTCGCTTACCTCCACCTGAGGAGTGGTAAAGGACATGAATAGGACTTGCATGGTCGAGATACTCGGAACATTTGGGCAGAGTGGGTTTTCAAAGAAAGCAGGCGTGATGATTTGATACAGCTTGAAGGGAGAGAGAGAGACATAGCGGAACCGGTCTGGAAGATGTGTTGAAATGAGGCAATAGAGTAAGGAGCACTAACCATACATTATTATTATTATTATTACTAGTTAATACCCGTCAAAATTTGACGATCATGTGCATCTTAAATCTTCATGGCATAAAGTTTTAAACATCCCTGTTTTCCGCATTGCTCTTAACCAGTTTAAAATCCACTGCTGTAATCAATTATTTTTTGGTTGGAGGGGAAGGGTGAATAAATTTCATGAAATTTTAATATACAAAATTTAAGCGTACTTCGTATAATAAAAATAAATTTGAAGATTTTTTTTCGAATTTTACTCTAAATGTGACCAAAAAATTTTTCGAGTAATTTAAGAGAGACAGAATTTATAAATTATGGTAAGAATGGAGAAAGAAAGCATACATCAATATTCAATATTTTTACTTTCTCTTACCCATAAGGTAGAGAAAGTATTGTTTTAGGCTCAAATTTTCGAACGCGAGATTTTGTTATATTTACACGTTTTGAGGTCCCCTGAATACGAAAATCATGTTTTTAGCAAATGGTCTGTGTGTCTGTGTGTGTGTCTGTGTGTCTGTGTGTGTGTCTGTGTGTCTGTGTGTGTGTCTGTGTGTGTGTGTGTCTGTGTGTCTGTCTGTTATCAGCATATCTCAAAAACAAATTATGGCAGAAAGTTCAAACTTGGTATTCCAAATGTGTATCATATAGGGATGCTACAGAAAGCTTTTCGTTAAGATCAAGCAAATGGTTCGTGTACAGGGACAATCAAGAGAATTCTAATACATTACGTCTATGGGGGAAATTGCAGGAAAATAGAGTTTAACGTCTATAGACTGCACTAAACCAAATGAAACAAATATATATTTTTTTTAATAGAGACAGTTAACTGGGAAAATTTTTTTGTGTATGTAGGAGCCTCGCCTCCCCCACTGGGGGGAAGTCCCCCCTCGAGGGGAGTAAATTTTCATGATGGGTATCTTTCAAAAGAGCTCGAAAATGCCATTAAAACGAATGGTTGAACAATCGATCTGCGATAATTTAAAACAAAGTTATCGATTTTATTTACTTTTAACGAAAAAAAAACTTAGAAAAAAAATCGTACTTTTTTTTTTATATTGAGAATAAAATGGACTTTTTTTGGATATTTGGTGTTAAACTACTTCTCTAATATGGAAATCGTCTGCCTTACCATAAAAGATAATTTTTTTAAATAATAATTTTAATAAATTATTTTTTAAAAAGAGAAATATTTTTTAATAACCGAAATAAATTCTATATAAATGTAGGTGCATTAATGAAACGGGGGGTTGAGGGGGGCGGTAGCCCCCCTCACACAGAACTAATTATCATATAAAACTCTTCAGAAGCCTAATATGAATTGTTTAACATAGGTTTACATAACAGTACTCGTTATCTTACCTCTTAATCTCCAACCTGTATTTATAGTATTAAATTTCAGGGTAAGAGAAAGTCGTGTGAGTGACACACCAGATTATTCATATATATTATTTTTATTTGCTCGCATCGATAATATTCCATTTCAGTTACAATATGACAGTGGCGCCATCTGTAATCTGTCGATTAAAAAAAAATCACAGATATTTATTTATTTATTTTTTAATAAAAATATTTTTTAAATCACATAAATTTATAAGGCAAATTAGTTTAATTTAAAATAAATTTTAATAGTGTTTTTGTTAACCGACTTCAAAAAAGAAGGAAGGTTCTCAATTCAAACCGTATGTTTTTTTTATGTTTGTTAGCTCATAACTTCTGAACGGATGCTCCGATTTTGATACTTTTTGTTTTGTTGAAAAAGTCTTGGTCTGAAATAGGTCCCATTGTAATATATTTACGATCTAAAGAAAATACAGGGTACCCCAAAAAATCAGTCCCAACTCTTTTAACTTCAAAACGGCTGCAGCTACTGTGATAAAAATGGTAAGTAAGTATAGCAAAGTGGCCATGCAGTACAAGGTTAAACCGCTTGTAGCGCCACCTGGTGGAAAATAGCGGAGTTGGTGTTCCTATCTTGAAAACGGTTCTAGAGAAAAAAGTGAATTACAAATATGAAAAGTATCATCGGTTTAGTACAAAAACATAGTTTAGACATTCATACTAGTGTTCCTGTCTTGGAAACGGTTCAAGACAGGGGGAAAAAGTGAATTATAAAATTGCAGTGCATCATCGATTTAGTATGAAAAGATAGTTTAGACATTGATTCTAAAAATACAATTCTAAAAACGTGCATTTGTTTGTTCGCAATTTCTTGCACTATGCACACTTGAGCTACATTGCACACGTTGTAGCGTAGCTGGTGAGACATACGCTATATAGTTCAAAATACGGTTACTTGATAATTTTTGTTTTGTTGCAAAGATCTTGATCTGAAGTACGTCCCATTGTAATATCTTTATAATCTAAAGAAAATAAAACGCCATCTGGTGAAAAACAGCAGAATTAGCGCTCCTATCTCAAAAACGGTTCAAGATGGGAGAAAAGTTAATTACAAAGTTGTAGAGTATCATCGATTTACTACAAAAAGACAGTATTTAGACATTAATGCTAAAAATAGAAAGCTTAAAAACGTGCAGTTGTTTGTTCGCAATTTCCTACACTGTGCACACTTGAACTACGCTGCGGATGACACGTATACTCTGTGGTTCAAAGTACTGTTACTGTAAAAGATCACATCGATTAGCGCAAAGTCGTTTTCAACCAACTTCAGAAAGGAGGGTGTTCTTAACTCGAGCTATGTGTTGTTGTTGGTGTTTGTAAGCTTGTAACTTCGTAAGAGATGCTCTAATTAACCGACTTCAAAAAGGAGGAGGTTCTCAATTCTGTTTTTGTTTTTGTTTGTTAGCTCATAACTTTTGAACGGATGATCCGATTTCCATAGTTTTTGTTTTATTGTAAAGGTGTTGGTCTGAAATAGGTCCCATTGTAATATCTTTACGATCAAAAGAAAATACAGGGTGCCCAAAAATGTCAATGTGCCCAAAAACTGCTGGACAGATGCAGCTATAGTCATAAAAGTGGTATGTAGGTATAGTAAAGTGGACATGATCTACGTGATGCAACCGCCTACAGCACCACCTGGTGGAAAATAGTGGAGTTAGCGTTCCTATCTCGGAAACGGTTCAAGAAAGGGGAAAGAGTGAATTATAAAATTGCAGAGCATCATCAATTTAGTACGAAAAGATAGTTTAGACATTAATGCTAAAAGCAGAACGCTTAAAACGCGCATTTGTTTGTTCACAATTTCATATTTTGTGCACACGTGAACGACATTGCATATGATGTAGAGTAGCGGGTGACATTTATGCTATGTAAAATTCAAAGTATGGTTATTGTATGCGGTCACATCCATTAACGCAAAGACGTTTTAATCCGACTTCATAAAGGAAGAGGTTCTCAATACAAACCATCTTTCTCATAGTTGTTGTTGCTGAAATTTGTTAGCATATAACTTCGTAAGAGATTATTTAATTTTAATACTTTTTTTGTTGTCGTAATGATCTTAGCCTGAAATAGGTTTCATTATGATTTCATTAAGATATAAACAAATTACAGGATACTCACAAAAGTCTGTTCTCACTCTAACTGCTGAACGCACGCAGCTACACTGGTAAAATCAGTATGTATTATCGATGTTGAAACTTCTGTCCGTCAGCTTCAATGCATATTTTGCTCTTTGTTTGAACTTTACGCTGCGCAATTTCCAGCGCAGCGGGTGACACGTATTCACTGTAAAGTTCAATATATATGCCTAACAGAATTTTTGGTTACGAATATAGCGTATCCGTTCTTTACATTTCTAAAGACTTTTAAATTTAACGTGTTCATTCAATTGATAGTTTTTTGCTCATATCCAATAAAGGCAAGAAAAGTGACACAACTTAAAAATGTAGCATTTGAGAAAAATAACTTGACTAGAATAAAACTGGCACAAGTGTCTCTCGTGTGGATAACTTTCTAGATGGAGGTGTAACTTATTTGCTCACATTGGATGCATTTCATGTATTTTTCAGTGACATAAACAATTTTTTTAGTTACGTCACTTTTCTTGGAAGTTGTGATTTGTGAAACTACCGTCGAACGTCTTCTGATGTTCTGCTATATGAATAAGGTTTCACTGAAAAGAGAAAAATAAAATCTTTTTGTAAAAAAATAGAACCGACTCCATAAAGCAACTACTATTCAAACAACTAAAAAAAAAAAAAAAAAAAAAAAAAAAAAAATTGTATGAAATGAAACTGTAAATTGCGCCTAAATGTATAAAATAATTTCCTTCGCCAAACAACCTATAACACTACAATTAATCATAACTTTTGAAGTCGGCGCAAAACTAAATTAAAATTGATACATTTATTCAATACGAAAATCAAATCCTATTTAAAATACACATCTCACATTGTCACCTGCAAAACGCAGCCGAAAACTACCTTGATTCAAGAAAACAAATAAGATTTCGTAAGCAGCAAAAGGTAACGAAGATGCTGGTATCTGACGTTCTTGGTGAAAGAAAAATCACAAAATTATCTGGCAAACATATTTAATTTCTTTGTGATATCATGATTATTTTGATAAGGTATATTAAGAGAGTAATCAAGAATATGAAACAATACTTCGTACAATATATATTATGAAAATATACATCTTGCGTGTATATTTTTGCATTACGTTTTGATCGCCAAATCCAAAAGCCACTAAGGATGATAGTTATCAAAGTTATACCAAATTTGCAAAGGAAACTCTAACTTCGTAGAAACATAAATACTGCATTGTGAAGAATGTTCACTGTTCTATGCAGACGCTACTAATGGACCAATTGTATACAGTGATAAATTAATAAAGGAAACATGAAAATGCATCTTTCGAGGGAATAGCATTTGTTGGTACCGATCTAAAAACAAATCTTTAAAAACTAATTAAATTTTATTTAATTTTGCGCCGACTTCAAAAGTTATGATTAATTGTAGTGTTATAGGTTGTTTGGCGAAGGAAATTATTTTATACTTTTAGGCGCAATTTACAGTTTCATTTCATACGATTATTTTTTTTTTTAGTTGTTTGAATAGTAGTTGCTTTTTGGAGTCGGTTCTATTTTTTTACAAAAAGATTTTATTTTCTTTATATTCTATAATTACAATTTATTTGCACTTAGATCATGCTACTTAGGGCTCGAATAAATAAGAATGCATTTAATACTTTAGCAAGTTAATTTGCTCATTGAATTTTTAATAATAAATTATTCTATGCAAGTTTTTACCCGTATAAAATATCAAAATTTTTATGGTTATTCTTTTTAAATTATTTTTTTTCTGTAATACAGTACAGAAATAAAATATAAGAGATCGATTTAAAATTAGATTAGTAAATAAATAAATAAATAAAATAAAATAAAACCTCCTTTGATTTTAAACATCTATCTTCATTTTTTCTTAACTAAAGTTTTCAACTGATAAAAGTTAACTTTTAAAGAACAATAAACTGCGACAATTTATTACTTTTAAAAGATTTTTTTTTTTTCTTTTAAGAAATTGAAAAAAAAAATAATATTAGGAATATGGTATGGTATGTTTATACGATCAGAGATGGCGCCACAAAAACTCTAGAAATATTATCCTGTGTAAGAAAATTTTCGGTGAAATAAAAATGCATACGATTATAGCCAAGTATTCGCGAATTGCTTTGTTTTTAATATACTTCCTTGGAAAGTATGAATAAATTAATGTATCGTGTGAATTGTTTTTATTATTGAACATTAATGAGGCGTCTGCTGGTGTCGTCTGCTCCAGCTCTATGATCGACGTTCATATTGCACTGCAGCAAGGGGAAGGGATATTCCCGTTCCTGATTGGTTGGAAATTTCCTCGCGCATGCCCAAATCGGGCGATTTTGGTCTTAAAGAAATACCCTTGTGTTTTAATATTATAGATTATTATTATTATTATTTTAAGATTAACAAGTATAGCCTAACGAGACTGTTAAGCAGTCTGAATAAATAAAATACAATAAAATTAAAGAAATGTTGCCTAACAAGACTGTTAAGTAATCAGAGAAAAAAATATTTACAATATTTACATTACTAATTAAGACTAAAATTTTAGACTATTTACAAGAATTAATATATACAACTATTTACAAGGAAAGTTACAAGTTAATTAAAATTAAATAAAAATTTAAATAAATCCATACAGTAAGGTAACTGGCGGGAAGGTTGATCATACGCAACTGTTGAACGACACAGTAGGTTGCAGTTGTCGGGGGGTTAGCCAATTGTAGATGAATGAAATACACTCATGTCCATAAATTAAGGATAATTCAGATTCACACTGAAATCGAACTTTAAGGCAAAAATTTCACCTGTAGAAATACCACGTACATCTTTAAGAATAATTCGCAAATTATAGGAAGGCATCAGATGACGCCGATATGATGTTAGAATAACGAAAGTGTAAGAAGGGGCTAGATAAGGAATGAGAGCAAAGAAGGAAAATTGTTCACAAGCGTTCTGTGTGCCGCTCAGTGCCACAACCGAATGGTTATGACACAGAGGACGCATGCAAATCATTTTTTACGTGGTAGAATTATCGGCCGACTAGAATGTGGGCATACTCAGATAGAAGTATCAGGGGAATTTAGAATCGCCCAAAATATCATCTCTAGGCTTTGGCATTGATTCCAAAATGATGGAAATGCCAGTCGACGTTACTCTACTGGTCGGCCCCGAGTTACAATGCCGAATGACCACCGGTATTTGTCAGTAACTTCCAAAATAAGCAGATAAAGCATATCATCAGACCTGTCACGTCAGCTGTCTGCAGCCACGAGTGCCACAGCTTCAAGACAAACCGTGTATAGACGTTTGGGAGATATTGGTCTATATGCTCGCAGGCCTGTTAGATGTGTTCCACACACGGTAATGCACTGTGCCAGCGGTTAACTTGGAGTAGAGAACATGCAATGTGGACAGCGACACAGTGAGCTTGTGTGATGTTTTAAGACGAGTCCAGGTTTAGCTTTCAGTGTGATTCACGCCAGACTTTCATATGTAGAACATCAGGTACCCGTTACTCTCAAAACAACATCATTGAACGACACCGTTACTGTAGGAAGGAGTGCGTTTGGAGGGGGGGGATCATATTGGGCACCAGAACAGATCTGCATGTTCAAATCGGAAGAATGATAGGCTAAATGTATCGGGACATCATTCGGGAACAACATGTACGTTTGTTTAGGAGTGCCATGAGCCCAGAATTGTTGTTTATGGATGAGAATGCTCGTCCTCACCGTGCAAACGTTGTACACGGATGCCTACATTCTGAAGCTATCACCCGCATGGAATGGCCAGCATTCTCACCTGACTAGAATCCGATAGTGCATGTGTAGGACATGCTTTTCCGACGAGTTGTAGTCCATCAACCACCTCCTACATGTTTACCAAAACTTCGGAGAGCATTGCTTACTGAGTAGAGTAATCTTACCCAAGGTCAGATCAATAATTTAATACTCAGCATTCCTAGGCGTTGTAAGGACTGTATTTCATTATCTGAGAGACATACAATGTATTAACCATCATACCAACCGTGTAATGTTAAGTTTTTGTAAGGGAGATATTTTTTGTAATTGCTTCAAGGAGCAAAAATCGTAGTTTTTATAAATGGTATCCGACATAAACCACCTTTTTTGCTCTTGATCTTTTGTTTAATAAATGGACTTTATGAATAAGTCATGTTTGTTTTGCTTCTGAACCTTTATTTGCTTCAGCTAGCATTATCCTTAATTTATGGACATGAGTGTATTTATTCAATCTACGGGAAAAATGAATTTAGAATGAGAATTCCGTGTTATGTAACACCTGAAGAATCTCGCCATCTACGTTTGGAGACCGGGACAAACCTGTCCTCCCTGTAGAGGATGGCAAGTGGGCGTTTTTTCGCCCTCCCGATTCTGGGACCGTACCTTCTTAT